>OZ005658.1:235771885-236186885 GCA_963930645.1 Salticus scenicus
TCGGGTTATGAAGAGATATATGTAATGGTGAATTCCTATCTCTCGTTCCCTCCGATACTTGATATTTTCTCTGGCGCTGCACGTCAAGAGAGTTTCTATAAGAATTCCACGAAGCTCGTAACAGCTGATCCCGACGCCTCCTCGTAATGGTGAAATCTGACATCGGGTCCCTCATCTTACCTAACACGGGATGTCTTGATGCCTAAGAGAAAAAGGAAAAGCTGATATGCTCCTGGCGGCTTAATGTGGGTAATATTGACTACGTTCCTGTGCTACCTGTTTTTGTAAAATTGATTTCAAACCAAGGTAATATCATTTACTTTTTCTTTTTGTCATATGAAGTAAACGTAAAATCTTTCAAGATTGGTTAATTATAATAAATACATAGTATTTTACTTTTAATAAAGAGTGATAAACGTTTAAAAACTTTGTTATTTAAATGTTTTACAATGATATGTTGTCCCGCCAAAGGCAGAAGGCTAATGACTTTTACTATTTTTCTGTCATGTTAACAATAAAATACCCAAAGAGCTGTTAATCTAAACTATAAAATCTTAAAGGACAATTCAAGATGTCCAAGCTGCATAAGAAAAAGAAAGAAAGGAGTATTTCTATTGATACAAATACTTGCATTTTTTGTGGTTCAAATGAAGATAATGAATTCTCATTTGGAAAATACATAACATCAAAATTCATTTGTGTACATTCCTATTGCATGTATTAGGTCATTGCAAAAGTTCGTGCGGTTTTTTATTGCTTCATTTCATAAAATTACATCCAATCAAGTGACGATTTTTAATCAAAATACTCTCCATTACTTTCTACAACCTTTGCCCATTTTTCGGGTAACAAATATGTACCACGGCGATAGAAGCTCTCGTCTTTGGAGGCAATAAAATGATCCGCGGCCGCACGAACTTTTGTAACGACCTAATATTTTTCAAGTGGACTAAGTCAGCAAAATGACAGCTCTGGCCAGTTTCTAGGATTCCGTATACCAGACATAGAAACTGAATTTCGCAGGGGAAGAAAACTGTTTTGTTCATATTGCAGAAAGAGAGGTGCCACTGTTGGTTGTTGTACAAGTACTTGCAAAAAATCTTTTCATCTGAATTGTGGAATACAGAATTTTTCTTTACATCAGTTTTTTGGTTCTTTCCAGTCATTCTGTAAAGAACACAAGCCCAGGTAAAGCAGGTTGAAGATTGAAGATGAATTTTTATTGTTCCATATGCTGTGAAGCAATTAAGCCCGATGAAGTAGATTCATGCCTCTATTCACCCTGCTGCAAGAAGAATTTGTTTCACAAATCATGTTTGCATAAATATGCTCTTAGTGCTGGAATTCATTTCTTCAAGTGCCCTCCTTGCAATAACGCTAAGAAATTTCTGAAGGAAATGCAAAAATTTGTAATTAACATGCCAGAAAAAGATGCTTCTTGGGAATTAGAAGAGAATGCTTTTCAAGAGGTGTTGGTGAAACCCAAATGTAAAGCACAACATCTGCTTGTGTCCCAAAGGTAGAGATTATTGCTCTGAAAGAAAAAATGACTAGAAACTACTCACTCGCTTTCGTTGTGGCTTTCATGCCAGGCATAAAAACTGTGGCAATGTTGTAAAAAAAGTGAAAAAATGGTTTTGTGAAGAATGCATGGCTTTAAGTGATGAGATTGCTAAAAACAAAGCCCTTCGTGAACTAGAAAATAAATCTGGTAACTGGAATTTGTTCTCTATCACCTAAAGTTATTCTTGAAAATTTTTTAGCTGTCAATGACTATTTACAGCTTCCTATTACAAAGGGAGATACTTTAGCAAATTCTGGTAACGTTTCTTGTCAGAGGTCAACACGTCAAACGTACAGTCGGTCAAAAAAAAAACGAAACACCCCCACCTAACTCATCAGTAAATTGTTGCAGAAAGACACCGAAGGTACCATTCGTCAGGGAATTTTGTTCTCTTTTAAGCTAATTGGAAAAAAATAGCTTAAGGGGTCGTCTCCATATTGAAATCGTGTCAAACTTTAATTTTTTCAATGGTAACATATAATTTTGATTTCGGATATCGATTCTACAGTCAATTTCATCCCCAGATATAAATTTGGAAGTCATATGGTGTATAAGTTTAGGAGTTATACACGTCTAAACTTTCGAGCCTCTAATGCTAAAGTCTGATTACCCATTTTTATTCATATCTCCTACATTTTTATTTTTTTTTACCTGGTTTTTTTTATGATGTTAATAACAGGTTTTCCAAACATATTTATGAGTTTCATTAAGATTTTAATGCTTTTTATCTATAGAATAAAAAATATTAAATTAATATTTAAAAAAATTATGTATTGTGACCTATAATTTTTCTAACAGATATCGATTTCTAGCACATAAAAATACGCGTATGCAAATTTGCAGCTCATTGGGCCAAATAGTTCTCGAGATATTTCAGAAAAACGATTGAAGATCAAGTTTGGGGGCCATATAACGATTACAAACTGTATTTACAAGTAGCATTCACAACAATCAGTTTTGAATTTTATTGCAGACGATATTAAAAAAAAAAAAGTTTTAATTCACTTTCATATATTTTTAATTATTTCAACAATGGTTTTTTTTTTTTTCTTTTTTCTTTTTTTTTTTTTTTTTCAGCTGAAATAAATTGGAATTTAATTCTGAAATAAATTGTATTATAATATTAGACATGCAATTTAAAAATGTAGTTTAACATTTATTTATTTTTTTTTAATTTATCTCTTTCCTTACTATATTATATAATGTTTTCGTAATTTTCTTTAGAAGAATTGTGATTTCTAATTTATATAGTCTCTATTATTAATAGTGTTGGAAATATAAATTAATCAATTAAAATAATATAATATTATTACAGAATGAATTATTTCTTTGAGTTGGACAGAACTTCATAGCTGAGAGATCAGATTTTTACTTTCCGAACTTACGTATGTAAAGGAAGTATTGTAATCGTGACAAAAAACCCGACCTTTGAGATTATGGGTTTTCTATACTTTTGAATTACACTGAATTCATTTTTACTAGTTTTCGATTATGAATGGGTGTATGTGTGTGAGTGAATACGACAGTGCCTAAATCCTCTGTTCAAATAAGTTGAAATATAGTAAGTTATTGTATGGCACCATAGCACGATCACTGTTGATTTTGGTGAATCTAGCACTTAAAAGTACTTTTTACAGGCACAAAAAAGAAATATTCTTTATCGTTATAGCCTATAGGGCCAAGTTTTTCAAACTGCGATAGCGTCTAGATACCATTTTCTTTTGAGCTAATACGCGTGTTATAAATGTCCGTCGCACAAAGTGTATAGATTTTGATGTATCTAACATTAATAGTTTTTCACAGGGACACAACAAAACATTCTTTATCATTATTGTCTATAGATCCAAATAAAATAAAATGCGATAGCATTTAAAAGCCTTATTCGTTTGAGTTAAAATTTTTTTATAAATGTTAATAATCACTCTCGCACAAAGTGTATAGATATTGATAAATCTAGCATGTATAGTTTTTTTTTTTTTTTTTTTTTTTTTCCTTTTTACAAGGACAGAAAGAAAAATTGTCGTTATGGTCTATGGGCCCAATCGTTTTAAAATGCGATAGTATCTAAACACCTTATTCTATTAAACTGAAAATTTATGCACATGTTATACATTACCGTCGCGCAAATTGCATAGATTTTGGTAAAGATAGCCTTTATAGATTTTTACAGGAACACGACAAAAAATGATATATCATTACGATTTATGGTTTAAAATTATATGAAGTGCAACAGCGTAAAATTAAGCAAGGGGAGAAAATACTTGAACTCCCTGTAATATTTTACCATATTACCATGTTTTTATTAACTTTGATTCTTGTTTGTTTGTTTGTTTATTTGTATGTTTTTTTTTTTTTTTTTTGTCCAGTACAAATCTTGCAATCGATTTTTAACTAACTTCCCGACTAGCTAGATATTTGCAATTTTCAGGACAGCTCACAACACGGTGACAATACATTTTTCTAATAATTTTAGTCAACTATTTCAGGTCCCACTGCCTTCGGCAGCGCTTATATGATTCGACAGAAAATTTATTTAACAAACTTCCCGACTAGCTAGACATTTGAAACTTTCAGAATAGTTCAGAACACGGTAAAAATGCATTTTTTTAAATACCTTTAGCCAATTGTTTAGGGTATCTGCTGCCTTCGGCAGCGTTATCAGTACGAAGCTTCCAATCGATTTTTCACTAACTTTCCGACTAGCTAGACATTTGAAACTTTCAGGCTAGCTCAAAACACGGTGACAATACATTTTTTTAATACTTTTAGTCAACTGTTTTAGGTCACTACCCGTTTATATGATTCAACAGAAAATTTATTTAACTTCCCGACTAGCTAGACATTTTAAACTTTCAGAATAGTTCAGAACACAGCGAAAAAGGCATTTTAAAAATATTTTTAACCAACTGCTTCGGGTTCCTGCTGCCTTCGACAGCGTTACCAGTACGAAGCTTGCAATCAATTTTTCACCAACTTCCCGACTACCTAGACATTTGAAACTTTTATGATAGCTCAAACACGGTGACAATACTTTTTTAATACTTTTAGTCAACTGTTTCAGGTCCCTACTGCATTCGGCAGCGTTTATATGATTCAACAGAAAATTTATTTATCTAACTTTCCGACTAGCTAGACATTTGAAACTTTCAGAATAGTTCAGAATACGGTGAAAATGCATTTTTTAAATATTTTTAACCAATTACTTCGGGACCCTGCTCTCTTCGTTAGCGTTACCAGTACAAAGCTTGCAATCTACTTTTAACTAACTTCCCGGCTAGATAGCCATTTGAAACTTTTATAATAGCTCAAAACACGATAGCAAGGGATTTTTTTAATACTTTTTTCCAATTGCTCCGGATTCCCACTGCGCTCAGTAGCGTTTATATGATTCAACAGAAAATTTAAAAACATGGTATATAAAAGTTCTTTATATCTTGTAATTATTTTTATTAACTTCGCTTCTTGTTTGTTTGTTTGTCCAGTACAAATCTTGCAATCGATTTTTAACTAACTTCCCGACTAGCTAGACATTTGAAACTTTCAGGATAGCTCAGAACACGGTGACAATACATTTTTTTATCACTTTTAGTCAACTGTTTCAGGTCCCTACTGCCTTCGGAAGCGTTTATATGATTCGACAGAAAATTTATTTAACTAACTTCCCGAAAAGCTAGACATTTGAAACTTTCAGAATAGATCAGAACACGGTGAAAATGCATTTTTTAATTCTTTTAGCCAACTGTTCCTGGTTCCTGCTGCCTTCTGCAGCGTTACCAGTACAAAACTTGCAATCGCTATTTAACTAAATTAACGACTAGCTAGGCATTTGAAAATATCACCTACTTTTATTTTTCATTAAAAAAAATATCTCTATTTTCAATCATGGACTGGATCCTGCTTCCTTGTTTACCAAATACTTCAACACGCACAAATATCAGCTACCTTTGATTAAATTAAATTGTATTAAAATATATATATATATATATATATATATATATAAATAGAAAGGAAAGAAAGAAAAGAAGATACACAATAAGTATACAGTTATAGACTTGAACCTGCCTCATTATTTACCAAATATTTCGATACACACAAATATTGCTTGAATCATTTACATTCTCTCGTACTAAATTTAAACAAAATAACAAATGAAGTCATGAACTGGAACCCGAATCCTTTTTTACCATATACTATGACAGCGAACGCTAATCTTTCTGTATAAATCCAAACTTTCTGCACCTCCGAAAACACTTAATCCCAAACTTTCATCAAAATCGAAACATCCGTTTCCGAGTAACCCGAATTTTGGCGATATTTTGCAATTTGTCGATAAAGGTTTAACTGATCACGCCATTTTTTTCAAAAGATGAGAATAAATCCAAACATTTTTGCATCCCTAAAAACACTAACCACAAACTTTATTTGAAATCACTATATCCATTTCCGATTAAGCCTATTTCTAAAACTTGATGCAACTGGTCGATATATGGTAAACTGCGAACAATTTTTTTCTGAAGATAAGGATATGTCCAGTTCTTTAAGCACCCAGAAAGTTTTTAACCCCAAACTATCATCAAAATCCCTATATAAATTTCTAAATAAACCCAACTTCTGCTATAATTTGCAACTGGCCGATAAAATGTTAATTGAGAACGCGATTTTTTCTGAAGATAAGGATAAGTTCAATCATTTTTTCTCATCTAAAAGCCGTAACTCCAAACTTTCATAAAAATCGCTTTGTCCATTTCCGAATATACTCAATTTCGACCGCATGTTGTAATGTGTCGATAAAGAGTTAACTACGAATGCGATTGTTTCTAAAGATGAGGATATTTCCAAAAGCTTTTTCTCATCAAAAAGTCCTAACTCCAAGCTTTTATGAAAATCGCTATGTCTATTTTTGTGTAAACCGTATTTCTGGCAAACGTCGCAATGGGCTTTTAAAGGTTTAACAGAGAACAAGAAATTTTCTGAAGAATAAAATAATTCTAATCAATTATGCAACCTCAAATTTTCATCATAATCCTTATACCTATTTACAAGTAGACCCAATTTTTGTCATATGTTGCAACTGGCCGATAAGGGGTTAATTGAGAACGTTATTTTTTTTCTTCTGAAGATGAGGGAATACCATTCGTTTTAGCAGTCCCCGAAAAAACTTAGTCCGAAATATTCATCAAAATCGCTATATCCATTTCCAGGTAAACTCAATTTCTGCTATGTGTTGCAGTTGGTCAGTAAAGGGTTAACTGTGAATGCTAAATTGTCTGAAGCAGAGATCCAATCGTCTTTTCTCATCAAAAAGCTCTAACTGCAACCTTTCAGAAAAAACGTTTTCTCAATTTCCGTATAAAGATAATTTCTAACATACGTTGCATTTGGCCTTTAAAGGATTAACAACGACAAGGAATATTTATGACAGTGAGGATAATTTCTTCATCTAAGAATCCCCGAAAGCACTTAATGCAAAACTTTCATCAAAATCCTTCTATCAGTTTCCAAATAAACCCAATTTATTTCATTTGTAGCCGTTGGTCGATAAGGGGTTAACAGCCAACGCAAATTTTTCTGAAGATGGTGGTAAGTCTAATATTCCGAAAAAACTTAACCCAAAACTTTCATGAAAATCCCTAGAATCATTTTCGAGTAAACCCAACTTCTGCTATGTATTGCAATTGGCCGGTAAAGGGTTAACTGTAAACGCTAATTTATATGAAGATGAAATCCAATTGTTTTTTCTCATGAAAAAGCCCTAACATCGAATTTTCATAAAAATCGCTTAGTCCATTTCTGTGTAAAGCCAATTTCTGACATACGTCGCAATTGTCCTTTAAAGGGTTAACAGAGACAACGAATTTTTATGATGATGGGGATAATTCCATTCATTTAAGCATCCCCGAAAGCACTTAATGCAAAACTTCCACCAAAATCCTTATATCAGTTTCCGAATAAACCCAATTTATTTCATTTAGTGCCATTGGCCGATAAGGGGTTAACAGCCAACGCAAATTTTTCTGAAGATGATGGTAAGTGTAATATTCCGTAAACACTTAACCCCAAACTTTCATCAAAATCCCTAGAATCATTTTCGAGTAAACCCAACTTCTGCTATGTATTGCAATTGGCCGGTAAAGGGTTAACTATAAACGCTAATTTATATGAAGATGAAATCTAATTGTTTTTTCTCATGAAAAAGCCCTGACTTAAATTTTCATAAAAATTGTTTAGTCCATATCCGTGTAAAGCCGATTTTTGATATACGTTGCAATGGCCTTTAAAGGGTTAACATAGACAGCAAATTTTTTTGACGATGGGGATAATTCCCTACATTTAAGCATCCTCAAAATCACTTAACGCAAAACTTTCATGATATCCTTTCATCAGTTTCCAAATAAACCCAATTTCATTTGTTGCCATTGGCCGATAATGGGTTAACATCCAACGCAAATTTTTCTAAAGATGGTGGTAAGTCTAATATTCCAAAACACTTAACCCCAAACTTTCATCAAAATCCCTAGAATCATTTTCGAGTAAACCGAACTTCTGCTATGTATTGAATTGGCCGGTAAAGGGTTAACTGTAAACGCTAATTTATCTGAAGATGAAATCCAATTGTTTTTTTTTCTCACGAAAAAGCCCTAACTTCAAACTTTCATAAAAATTGCTTAGTCCATATCCGTGTAAAGCCGATTTCTGACATACTTTGCAATTGTCCTTTAAAGGGTTAACAGCGACAACGAATTTTTATGACGATGGGGATAATTCCATTCGTTTAAGCATACTCAAAAGCACTTAACGCAAAATTTTCATCAAAATCCTTATATCAGTTTCCGAATAACCCCAATTTATTTCATTTGTTGCAATTGGCCGTTAAGGGGTATTAACAGCCAACGCAAATAATTCTGAAGATGATGGTAAGTCTAATATTCCGAAAACACTTAACCCCAAACTTTCATCAAAATCCCTAGAATCATTTTTGAATAAACCCAACTTTTGCTATGTATTGCAGTTGGCCGGTAAAGGGTTAAATGTAAACGCTAATTTATCTGAAAATGAAATACAATTGTTTTTTCTCATGAAAAAGCCCTAACTTCAAACTTTCATCAAAATTGCTTAGTCCACATCCGTGTAAAGCCGATTTCTAACATACGTTGCAATTGTCCTTTAAAGGGTTAATAGCGACAACGAACTTTTATGACGATGGGGATAATTCCATTCGTTTAAGCATACTCAAAAGCACTTAACGCAAAACTTTCATCAAAATCCTTATATCAGTTTCCGAATAAACCCAATTTATTTTATTTGTTGCCATTGGCCGATAAGGGGTTAACAGCCAACGCAAATTTTTCTGAAGATGGTGGTAAGTCTAGTATCCCGAAAGCACTTAACCCCAAACTTTCATCAAAATCCCTATAATCATTTTCGAAAAAGCATAACAGAAATCTAATTTCAATTAATATCTTTTGAAAATGCGATAATAAAACATCAATTTTGAATGCCGGTGCCCCTCCTCCTCCCCTTCACACACACAGGTGTTAATAGACCCTCCTGTGTTAACCTTTTTGGACAGAATATTTCTTATAGTTCGAAATTTCCACATTAATATGCTCATTGAAATTATATTCCTTTTGATGTATTTAGAAATTTGTAGATGAATGAAACGCATTGAATAATAGAAGAGAGCTCTAATAAATTCGTTGAATCTGACCTAAATGATAAAAAAATAAACTTGGAGATAACCCCCTAAAGAAAAACCTTAAATATCTCAGGAACCAATGTTGATATCTTCGTGCAAATTTATATCTAGGCTATTTTGATGCTCTAGAATCGTTTTCTGCCGTCAAATTAGTGGGTTAACATTCGAATTTTCAAAGTTGGACCCATTTTTAATATGTAGACGACCCCCAATGTCATTTTTTCCTACATACAAAAAAAGTAGACATAATTTCCTGATGATTGGTGCCTACTGCATGTTTCTGCGATAATTAGGTAAGGAGATAGGTGGGGGTGTTTCGTTTTTTGTTTGACCGACTGTACGTATCTACTACTGAAAGCTCTGCTACTTTTGAAACTGATGAATTCAATAATTTTTCTAGTGGCAATTCTGTTCAGACAACTGAGATTTCTCATAATGAACAGAAATTTGAGTGTATGGACAGTTCTGATGAGTCTGTTGTAGCAGGCCTTAGCACTAACAGACAGGATAATCAAGAGAGAAAAGAATCTCTGGTGCCTATAATGACATTTTTTAAACTGAGCGATCGAGAACCAAATTTAAGAGATATAAAGAATTTTCCTCCTTATTCTGAAACAAAACAGGCGAAAAAAAGTCCCAAACTTCTAAAAAAATAAAGAAAAAAATTAATCATAATAGTATGTAAGGGAAAGAGGAAAGAAAGTCACCGAAAAATAGTCAACCGGGGAAAAAAAAAAAAAAAAATCACCGGAAAACAGTTCGCTCATCTTCATAAATGAAATAAATCAGGTTTTTAATAACTTACAGTAGCATTACATTTCCTTTAATTTTAAAATTGTTTCTTTCATTTTAATTAATTCTCATCCAATTCATTCATTTCTTACTTATTATTTTTGTCCAATTAAGTTCATCATAAATTTTATATAGTGTAAGTTTTACTTTTTAAAATTATTCATGAATTCAGTGTGCGTTACGAAAAAAAGAAATATCGTTATCTTTATCTATATAAATAAAGAGAAGTATGTGTGTGAGTGTATCTGTTTTTTGTCTGCGCTCTGATACTTACACTATTGATCGTAGAGCTACAAAACATGGCAGAAAGGTAACTGGGACCCTAGAGGTGTTAATCCCATTGAGAATTCTTCGAATTTCGAATTAAAAAAAAATTTAACTATTTTTTTTTCAATTTTAAACATTGGCTTCTGTGTTTTATTTTTCTAAACTTTATTCTTACAATTCAATCGTTTGCGAATCTTAGCCATGAGACAATTACGCATTTTTATTTATTTATTTATTTATTTTTTTAATTCATTTATTTGAAGACGAAATCTTTTTTTTTTTTTTTTTAATTGAAAATCAAATGATAATGCAGTAGAAAAAATTACGTATATTAAATTTTTAAATTTAAAAGCCTATGTATCACAGTTACGTTTATGAATAATGTGTATATATATATATATATATATATATATATATGAAAGGATAAAATAAGCAAGATTCTAAATTAGTATTTAAATTAATATTAAGTGATATTTTAATAGTATTAGCTCAGAATAAATCTTAATTTTAAGAACAACTTTGTGAGAATTCTATTTTAGAGCCCCAGTAAAGTTAGTTTTTCAGCAAAACACATCGTAGCGCGGTAATCGGAGTTAGAAAAAGTTTCATAATCAAAATTATGCAATAGTCGAAATAAGCGGCAATACATTGCGAAATACGAAATCCTGGATATCCGGGTCAACCAATGAGAGAATGTGGGCTGGATTTTAGCTTACTTAATTATCCAATAAGAATTCATATTAGGAGTTCGCGCGCCTCGCTCTAAATTATCCATATTTAAGCAGGAGCACCCGAAAATAGGCGCCTTTTTCATGGAAGCTTCTGCTTAATTAGTTCACATCAATAACAAGTCTAATTTAACGGTCCCAGGAGGGGGATTGATTCGCGGTTCAGCCGTTAACGGGACGATTTCGGCCCGACTCGGCTACGGAAAGATTTTTTTGTACGTTTTTGAAACCTGGACCCTATGCAGTGCGAGCGGAAAAGGAACTGCCGTAGACAGCAAATACCTAAATGAGGGTTTAGAGCGATTTTTTTTTTTTTTTTTTTACTTTTTAATTATAATCTATACTAATATTATAAATGCGAAAGTTTGGATGGATGGATGTTTGTGACTCAATCACGCCACAACGGCTAAACGGATCTGGATGAAATTTGGTACAGGGATAGAGAATAGTCAGGAATAGAACATAGGCTACTATTTGTACCGGAAATTTGATTAAATTTTGTAAAATTAATTAAAATATGAAAATAATAAACTGGTAATTGACTTAATATAAGCCATTTAAATTTTTAATTGTTGCCAAAAAAGTTTACGAGGTATTTTTTATTTTTTATTTATTTATTTATTTATTTTTTTCAACATAAAATGAAATATGCTTTCACGCGAAAAATAAAAAATTACTAAATGTTAAATTGGTCGATGAGAAAACGGCACTTTATAATTTTAAAATAAAATAGTAATATTACAAATCTAACATATTTCTTCTGAATTTTATTTCATAGCGTTTTTTTATATACCTCAACTACTGAGCTTTTGCAAGATTCGCCTTTCATTCTCGGACAACTTACGAACCCCCAAATACGCAATAATATAATTATGCGGTTTTAACTCAATAGAGGCGGTTGAAGATCAAGCATCATTCCTTCTCTTTATTTTCTTGCCATGAATGTTAAAGTTTCTATACCCTCTTATCTATTTTAATGCATTATACTTTCACTGGCTTTAGTCAAGAATTTAAGCAAAGAACAGATGGAGGTGTGTTCTTCCAGTTCTCTACCTTGAAAATGGAAAAAGGAGAGGAGTAAAAGAGGATAAAAAAGCTCCTTGCTTCTGATAACAATATCCATCTGTGGCCTTGATCCACCTAAACTAAGGAAAACGAGTATAACAGACCAAGTATTCGCAGAATAACCAAGAAAAAAAAAATAGTACAAAAAAAAAAAATAAAAACTTGGTATAGCGCACACAAAATCCATATTTAGATATATTTTTCTATCGAAATATTTAAGGACATACTGGCAATATTTCACTCGAATAACCGTTGCAAGAAGACTTCAATATAAAATCACTAAGCACACATATCAGCTAAAACTGAAATAGAAGAACCTCACCGAGTATCTCGATAAAGACAAAGGAAACAAATTTCGATAGAAGAAAATTCTTGATAAGAGACATTCTTTCTATTATTTTAAACTTTTGAGTGTTTGAGACAAATAGCCTGATTTGGTTACCATGTATGAAGATATATCAGCAATGGTTAAAAGCAAAAGCGAAGGCACAGAGGTCGTACACAGAAGAAACTTTCAAAAGGAAAACCGTGAAGCAAAATTGTCATAATTTTATACCAGTGAAGGAGAGTACCTGATGGTCACACATTTTTCGTAATGATACTAATAACTTAGAAGTAATTTCGTGTATCTCCAATAAGAACAAAGAATAAGAATTTTTTTATCCGTCTCCAGTATGACCAGCGAAAGTAACAAGACCTAAATATTGCAAAAGTAAAATAAAAATTAATAAAATAGAAATTTCTGCGGCTGAAAAAAGGAAGGTCCTAATTAAGAATGTGCCCGTTGCTCTAGACTTTGGTTCAAAACTTCAGTCAAGTATTTTACAAAAGTTGATTTGCATGTCTCAGAAAATTTTTTGAAAACCACAGGCCAGATGGTCAACGATACATTTGGATACCTGTGTACCACCTGCCAGTCATCAATTCAAAAACAACAGATCCCTAGTCGCTCCGTAGCTATGAAAAGCTTGCAATTTCCAGTGATTCACGATTCTATTAAAAAAATTAACTGACTTAGAAGAACTATTTTTAGCTCCAAGAATTCCATTCATGGTTAGAGCAGCTCTAGGCGACCAACAGTTTATAGTAAAAGGACTAGCAGTAAATGTTTCTATCTAAATTGAAAACGCCATTAAAATATTACCCAGGACAACATCAGAAACTCTGATTGTGCCAATTTGTTTTCAAAGACAAGAACATAAAAATTTGAAAAAGATAATTTTTGAAAATGTTCGGCCAAAAATTATAGAGCAAGCGGCAAAGTATTTAAAAAATTCCCCAGTCTACACGTACTGTGGCATAAAACTTGATCTGGCCCGATTGAATCAAATTACCACAGACAAACACACACATCGGAAAGATAATTTGTTGGATGATGACGGAGCTAGCAACGAAAGTGATGAAGAGGAAGATGAACCCATCAATATAGAAGATGAATCCAGAATGCTTCTCACAGAAGCAAAAATAAATGCACCTGGAGAGGGAAAAATGCCTCTGTCAATTTTTTAAGATTATGTAGAATCTTTCTTTCATCAAAATTTACTGTAGACAATTAATTGAAAAGCCTAAAGAGATATCTTATCAAACCTGGATGAAATCAGTAATCATGAGATCGAATCACCCTTGTGCAACGGTGACGAAGCTTTTTTTTCTGCATTGCAGTTCAGGATGCTCAAAATGTTCTCCAGCATAAATTTTAGTGTTAGAAAAGCCAAATCTAGAAAAACATTTATGTAAAAATAAATGTGCTGGATGAAAATTTTCTCAAAAATTTGGAATGGCATGATAGTGGTTATAGAATATTCGCAATAGATCGAGGATCATCCTCATTTTGGGGAAATCGCAAGAAAGCAGATTTTGCTATGGCCACCTTACTATATTTCTTACGTTATGACCAGCAGAAAGTAAGTTGCCAGAGCTAATCGTTATCCTGAAGAAAGTAATAGATGGGCAGGATATAACTGAAGAACAAGCCAATAGTATGGAATGCAGAGAAAAAACTCCTTTGATTCGTAGTGATCCTGTCACATTAGCAAGCTACTTCGACTTCAGGATGAGGAGCCTTTTTAATCTATTGAAAGAGAAAGAGAGCATTTTCCGAGAGCACAATTTACTTGACTATTGCACTCACATTGAATTTCAGCAAAGAGGGTTACCGAACTGCCATTCCTTATTATGGCTCGGTAAAGCACTAAAATCGCTTACAGAATCCATAGATCGTTTTATAACATGCTCGAATGAACTAACGAACAACCTTCTGCTATTTCAAACTCACAGACACACGTTCACTTGTAAGAAAGGGCAAAAGAACAATTGCCGATTTGACATTCCATCCTTTCCAAAGACATCAGTTTTAAAGCCTTTAAAAGATGTGGATAAAAAAGAACTTTCTCATATGCGAAAACAAAGAAAATCTATTTGAGACTAGAAGTTAATGATTTACTTGTGCATTTTAGTGTTTCTTATATGGACTATATATCCATAATTCGGAGCGGCTTACATCGACCAACTGTTATGCTACAAAGACAGCCACATGAGTGCTTGACTAATGCTTACAATCTCGAGATTTTAAAACTTCATGGCGCAAATATGGATATACAATTTATTCTTGATACATACTCTTGTGCAACATATGTATTAAATTACCTAAATTAATTAAATAGAAGTCTCAGCATGTTTCTCCAGGATGCTACCATGAGATAAAGAAAGGTAATTATTCTACGAAAGAGCAACTCCGAATTTTAGGGAACCAATTTCTGAACGCGAGCGAATTCAGAGCTCAGAAAGTCAGTTATTCCATTTTGCCTTTACCATTGTCGAAATGTATCAGGCAATGTACTTTCATCAATACCAGTGCTCCTGAAAAGAAAGTTGCAGTCATAAAATCAAAGAAAGCCCTAGAAGCTCTGCCTCCAGTATCCACTGATATATACATCAAATAACTTATTCATCGTTGAGACTCATAGATGGAAGCATGGTACTACTTCTATACATAAAAAAAAAACCATGGTAAATGCTATGGAAGCCATTTTATACAATTTTTATGCTTTGAGCTGCTCAAAGTAATTTTTCAAGTTTGAAGTTTTTTTTAATTTTATCAGGACAGAACTATTGATTACATGTATTGGATAGTTGTTAAGAAAAGCTAAGACAGTGTTGTTTTTAAATTTATAAAAATTATTAGCATATTTATAGTCTATATAGAATTTTAATATTATTATTTGTTTTGTTTGGACATGGGGCACAGTGGACCACCTTCCAATGTGCCTAAAACTCCAAATTATATTTAATACATTATTTATTTTAGTTGAATTTACATATACAAAAAATTATTAATAAAAAAATAATAATCTTAATATTATAATAAAATAAATTTCTGAAAAGGGAAAATAGTTGAACAGTAGTATAATAATTATGAATATCTAAATTTAATAATTATTTGAATTATTTAACATTAAAAAAATAAATAAAATGATTATGTGATATAATAAATAGTAGGTTATATAGATTTGTTGTTGTTGTTTTTAGGAATAACATGTAAAAGATAAAAGTAGAAAAATTTTAGTTAAACCTATCTCACAAATATAATGTAAAGTATTAATATCTCAAAATAATTAATAAAAATGTTTGAATAGTAACATAATGTTTAATTATATATTTCATAATTTTTATTACTATGTGACATTAATAAACAAATTAAAAATATATTTTATTGTTTTTAGTGATGGCACGTAAAAGACAAAGGAAATCTGATATAGAATTCTTACTCTAATTTGATTTCTTATTTATTTATTTTTATTCCTTTAAATTTTGGTAATTTTACTTCATGAAAATGTTCGAATTATGTTATTTAGACTACAATTGCATAAGAAACTAATTTTAGAAAAAAAAAGAGTAATTTATATTAATTAAACATGAACAACAGAGGTTGGTCCACTGTACCCTGGGTTGCGGACCATTGTGCCCCGGTGATGGGGCACAGATATTATATATATATATATATCCTGTAGGTAGCATTGAACGCTGGTCGTCCGAGTAACAGTCGTTTACTTAGCAATTACACCACTCGAGCATTGACTCGTTCGTTAAATAACTTGTACTTTTAAAGATTACTGAAACTTTAAAGGTTTTTCTCTTGAAATTGTGTGGGTAGTGTGCGCTACTGCTTTAATATGTTGTTACATAATATACTATAATTCTGCGCAATTTCGTCCCGATCTGAATTTTTCATGTCGTGACCTCTCCTTGTTAAACACGATATTATCATCACAGAAATTGTATTGGTTTTTTGCAGATGACACTGTGAAAGCCAAATGTTCTGACTGCAAGGAAGAATTTGATGTCGAATCCCTTCCATCTCATAAACAGAAGTGCCTGGATAAACCTGTCCGATGTCCAACTTGCAATAATGTCATTGAATTAAGAAAGTGGTTCGACCACGAATGCTCACTGATGAGGGTAAACGGTATTTCATTTAATTCATATAATGCTCTACTTATGAATCATCATTTTTTTTTCTGTTATTCATTTATTTGCTGAAACTTAAAACCTTTATTTCAGTAATTGTTCTTTTCTAAGATTATGAAACTGTCAAGCATCTTGCCTGAAAACGTACAATCAAACATTAATTTTTTAATCAATAATATTTCTTACTGAACTGCATTCTCAAATATTTAATTAGTCTAAAGGCAATGTTATCAACACACATATTTCTATCTGTAGCAAAAGAGACATTAAAATAAATTTTTTTTTA
Source organism: Salticus scenicus (assembly GCA_963930645.1). NCBI lineage: Eukaryota > Metazoa > Arthropoda > Arachnida > Araneae > Salticidae > Salticus > Salticus scenicus. The sequence goes on from OZ005658.1 coordinate 235,788,751, forward strand.
AGTGGGGGGAGGGAGGGGAGAGCTTAAAAAAATAATTTTAATTTTACAGTTGTATCCAGTTTTTCAAATGAAAAAAAAAAAAAAAATTAATAAATATTGCAAGCTGGAGCAGAGTCAAAATAACCTATAGTAATGTATAGGACCTTTGTATATTTTATTGAAATTATGAAAAAATACTCAGAAGTAATAAAGAACTCGTTCACCCAATTCTTCTTTTTATTATTATTTTTTAAGTGTATGTACTTATAGACATTTTTTTTTTTTTTTTAAATTTCTTAGCAGCTTCAAACAATAAACTAGTATAGAGGGGGGAAATATTTTCTAGAGAAACCTCATTCTCATTAATTCCTAAGTTTATATATATATATATATATATATATATAAATGTACATGAATCATAAAGTTTCTTTTTCTTTATTTCTTTTTTTCCCCTCTTTCAGGTGAATTGTCAAAATAAGTAAGTAAATGTTCATTTTTCTGCTGATAAAATATCCTTTTTCCACAGTCAATCAATGATATTTGCAACTTTTTAATGCTCATTAACAATCCATACGCAATAGAATGTAGAATAATTTTGCCACTGATTTAATAAAATTTAAGTTTAATCTCTAAAAACTCTACCGATTACCGAAATATAGGATAACTTTACTGTTGTTGTTCAAAAAGTACGGCTTTTTTTTTTTTTTTTTAATTTACTACAACGCAAAAAAATTTCTGAATCTATTATAGTGGCCATTTGCAGAAATATGACCTATTTTGGGGTTGGTTAATTGTCAAAATTTAATTTTTTTTTTTTTTTTTTTTTTAATCAGTTACGAAATTTATGTTTGAAAATAAAGACATGTGTAATTGTTGAAATCTACTACAGTTAATTTCATTTGCTTTCAGTAAATAATCGCAATGCCTGAAAACTAATTTACAGTCACCAGAAAAAAGTAGAAGGAGCGTAATTGGACAATTCCAAGTCTATATCACGCACTTACCTCATGTAGCTTGGCATTTGCTTTTTCTAAAAGAATATGTAAATTTGCTAACTTCAGATTCTTTTTCTTTTTCTTACGTTCTTCTTTTGTCTCTTTTACTCTCACTTTTTAAAAGTCATAACTGACCGGGTATTCTGTCAATAAAAAAGCAACTCAGTAAAAACGGTCAATAAAAGAGAAAAAGAAAATGGATTAATACAGTAAAAGGGTTGTTTTTTCCAGCCTTATGAATAAGCAAAATTAAACTGTAATTCACAGCATTTAATGCGCCATTTTAGTAACATAGGCCAAACTCCCCTTTAAGATATTTTAAAATGAAAATTTTGTGCTAATAAATAACTGAAATATAAAAAATATTTTGTAAATATATATTCCTTTTATTTCTTTTTCTTTTTCTTTCTTAAAATAAATTTCGATATTACTGTTACTGGGAGGAGAAAAATTTGTTTAAAATATCAGTATAACATATATCCTTAGCTGTATGTTGTGCTGGTCCAGGGTTGGCTTGGTTTTGCACGACCCAAAAAAACCCGGGTGGTTTTTTTCAAAAAAACCAAGAAAAAACCCAAGTGGGTTTTTTATAAATCCTTAGTTAAAATTCTACTTTTATATAACTTATAATAAACATATAAATATGAAACAAATATTATATGCATTAATAGAACATGAACAAAGAATTTTCAAAAATATTGGAGGTTCTCAAACTGCTCTGTAGAAAAAAAAAAAAAAAAAATAATAATAATAATAATCCTGAAAAATCCCCCATGGCAAAAAATTATAATTAACTTATTAAAACAGAATAAAAAAATTATATATACAAAAACAAGAAAAAATAGTTGCTTTTTAATATAAAGAAAACTGTGGGACTCGAGAAATGTAAAATATATAAAAAATAAATAAATAAAAAATAAAATAAAAATGTTCTGAAAACTGTTGTGCAACACTGTTAAGTAATGTAGAGGGGCAATAATTGAAAATATTTTAGGAGAATTTATTGACTGCGAAAAATTTAATAAAGAAACACTAAGTAATTATTAAAATCCAGTTTTTTGTTGTAAAGGGCAAATAAACAGACTTTCCTATTGCTAGCTTTCCGCAGCAACTCATCACAGGACCACTAACTTATTTACATCTCACTACAAGCTGCCAGCAGTTGATCGGTCGAATTCGACCACTTGATGGCTGATGCAACAGATTCTCTTCAGCACCGTTAGCTTTTGCCATCAACGGGCCAACTTAGGCCACTGTTGCCAGTGGACCGAAATTTTGAGAACAGATTGTACCGAGGCAAAGTTTTGACTGCAGTGCACTAGCAGCCAAAACCTGACCTCGTATTGGGCATATTGGAAGCCACATTAGATAGTTTCATGTAAATATTGATGCACATCCTAAATTTAATCTTATAACCTTCTATTAAAAATATATGTACTACATACTTTTCCCATGTAATTTGTAAGAGAAATGTTTTCCAAACAAAATATTTTACTTGAATCTAAGAAATTGTTTATTTATTTTTTTCTTTTCAGCCAATGAAAAGCTAGTAAATGATTTTGAAAGCATGTGTAAATCACAAGAACATAGCGACGTAACAATTACTGTGAAGGATGAAGAATTCCAGCTTCATAGAAATATCCTCACTGGTCGAAACACTTATTTCAAGTCTATTTTAAATACTGAAATGAAAGAAAAGGCTACCGGTACAGTATCCATCACGGACTGTAAACCATGCGTTTTCCGCTCTTTCATCCACTTTGTATATACTGGAAAAGTGGATAACCTCTCCGTGGAAAATGTTACTTACTGCTCTATACGAATTGGCCGACAACTATGATGAAGATCAGCTGAAAGAAGAGTGCATGTACTTCATGCAAAATACTATTTCGGTAGATAGTTTCTGCGATTTTGTTGTCTTGGCCCTGAGATATGACGCGAAAGAAGTTCTCAAGAATGCCACAGATTTATTTTGCCGAGAAACAAAAGAAATTATCACGGGTGTGAAATGGCAGTCTTTCATAAAACAGTATCCTACGCAATCTAATGAGCTGCATTATATGGCTACCGATTATATGTCAAACAAATTGCAAGAATTGACGAAGAAAACTTAAACAAAATTTAATTTTTCATCCCAATTACATGGTTATCACGTTCTTTATGATGCTTTTGATTTTCTTTTCATTTTTCATTTTAAGTATACAACATTAAACATGGCAGATTGTTTCTAATGTTTATTTTTCTAAAATAATTACTCTAATTTTCATGTAAATTGTTAATTTTGATATCACAAAATAAAGTGTTTGTTTGGTGTAAATAAAAAAAATAATAAATAAATAAAAATTTGTAACTAAAATATTACAACAATGGTTTTTCTGAATGTTTATATAGTTGAATTTATTGCAGGCAAATGATTATAAAACACAGTAGAATCCTTCATGCATCCCAGTTATTCTATGTATGCCATTTTATGCAGGGATCATTATTTTCAGTTCATAAGTAACGTATTCTAATTTCTTCATGTTGAATGCACGGAAACAATTTTAAAATGCTGAAAATAGAATTTCATGTATATATATATATATATATATATATACATAAAACTAGCAGGCTTTGCCCGTTTCGCTGGACACAATACTGAAATGAGTTTTCAAAACCCTATATCATTATTAATTAACCTGAGTTAAAGTTCCCGTCGTGCTCGATAGAGATTTTTCTCGCTCGCAACTTGAGGAATCCGTTTTCCTACTGTTTTCGGCAGCAACTTACCCGATTCTTACTTCCCCTTCCCCAGTGGCTAAGTTCGAAGTTTTGCGAAATCTCGACAAAATACATAATGCGTACACCTAATTAACATCCACACACAAAAGTTCGCCAATCTAAAATAATTTAATGCGAATTCAAACGGGAAAACGTGTTTTTACACGTGTTTATAGCCCTCTCGACACCAAGGGGGGTAAGGTGGGGATTTCGTAAAACCCGTTACAGTAAGGGTCGGATACATATAAACAATTTACGCACCAAATTTCGTGACCGCAGATCCCATAGATTTCTCAGGACAAATATAACGCTAAAAGGTGTGTCTCGAGTTTGCCCCCTCGTAACCCCCGCACAACCCCCAAAGAAAGAAAGAAAAAAAAAACGTAAACCCCCAAAAAACAAAAATGTGTGTTTGGAAATATCCTAAGGAAGTCGCATAAACTTTTTTCAATATATTTGTTCCATTTTTCGTAGGGGTCTACTCAAAAATCAGGCATTTTCAATATTTCCCCCCTCCCTTCCCTTAAAAATCGAAAATTCCTAAATGCAGATAATATATTATTTGTACTCATATCTAGTCTCCACATGTGCAATTTCTTTACTGTGAAGTAATTAGGAGCCGAGTTATGCTTACAAACATGTTTTTGTGTTTTGCCTCACCCAGGGCAGGGGGGGAGGGAATTTTAAGTTGGGTAAAGACCTAAATTTCTGCAAAGCTTCGTTGAATTCCGTCCAGCCGTTCTCAAGTGATACCCGAACAAACGTGTTTTTGTATTTTATCCTCCAGGGGGGAACGTGGGGGAATTTCTGAAAAGTTGATAGATATAATTTTAAGTTGGGTAAAGACCTAAATTCCTGTGAAGCGCCGTTGAATTCTGTCCAGCCGTTCGCAACTGATATCCGGACAAACGTGTTTTGTTTTTTGCTCCCCAGGGGGGGGGGACTTGGGGGAATTTCTGAAAAATTGATAGATATAATTTTAAGTTAGGTAAAGATCTAAGTTTATGCCAAGCGCCGTTGAATTCCGTCCAGCCGTTCTCAAGTGATGCCCGGACAAAAAAAGCGACATACAGACACGATGACACACACACGCATACGCACACGCACACGCACACGCACACGCACACAACCACAAAAAAACCCTGCAAATCGCAAAGAAAATAACAGATATGAGTGAGATTTTTGCTTTAAAATACAGCTAACACAAATACCTAAAAAGTAATTTCTGGAATTTTAGAATTTCGGTCCGCAAGAAGGGGTAGGGGGCAAAACGGGATTTCACATGCGCAATAGGTGATTTCGCATAACCCTTTATATATCAAACAAAAAATAGATATCCGTTCGATTTTCACTTTAAAATATAAGATACACAAATACCAAAAAATGAGTTTATGGAATTTTAGGTATTCGGACCCCAAAAAGGGGGGGGGGGGGAAACATGTTTTCACGGGGACCAAAAAGTGATTTTACATATCCTTCTTCATATCTCAAAGAAAAAAAACAGATATCTATATGATTTTTGCTTTTAAATATGGCAAATACAAACACCTAAAAACTAATTTCTGAAAATTTTACAAATTCAGCCCGAAAGGAGGGAGGGGGACAAAACGGAATTTCACATTACTCTTCGTCGATACATGTAAAACAGTAAGTACATTCATCACTGAATCAACATTCCTGTGGCGATTCTGTGTGGGTTGGGTCATGAATTTTGGTGTGAAGCTTGGATCTAGAGTCTTTACAATAATTTTGCAAAGGGTTTTTTTGCAAAAATTCCCCCCTTCCCCCTGGAGGATGGACGGCAATAACACGTTTGAGAGCGTAACACGGCTTCAAATTGCTTTACGATAAAAAAAATTGCGCATGAGAGATAAACTCAGTTGAAAAAAAGAAAAATAATAATAATAAAATAAAATAATAAATAAAATAAAAACAAATTTGTCGATTTCCGAATTTTTGATTTTAAGGGATGAAGGGGGAATTTTTTTTTTTTGTCGGAGAGGATTTGAAAAATCCGGATCATACATAGAACCCTTTCAAAAATGACACATAGAAGTTTAAACTGGCTCTGCGTCATCTGAGGTGTATTTCTAAAAAGTAATTTAGAATGTTTTGTGATTTTCGATTTTTTTTTTGTGGGGGGGAGGAGGGGAGAGCGGGGAGAAATTTACGGCGGAGCGGATTCGAAAGCCCCCTTATTACGTTAAATTGTCTTGAAGAATCTATGTGACCTGCATTCACGAATTTTGATGTGTGGGCTGGTTATTTGCATGAAACACTAATTGTGACGGAATTTTTCAAAATTATTCCCTTTCCCCTCCATGGAAGTGGGATGGAATAAAGCAATTTTCCAAGTGTAGCTCTGTCCCACATTATCTCTCTCTGGACGATAATTTTTTGATATTTGTTTTGACTATGTGTACCCAACACGCATTATAAAGGGATTTTACGAAATGTCTCCCATCTCCTCTATTGGGGATGAGGGTAAAGAACACGTTTCCAATTGTAACTTTGTTCTAATTTATCTCAGAAAGGTGCTTTTGCGGTGTATTAATTGGTATTGTGGGTCTAAAACACTTTATAAACGAATTTTGTAAACTTACCCGCTTTCCCCCTTAGAGGGGAGGTGACAAAAAGCACGTTTCCAAGCGCAACTCCATTTAAAATTATCTTATGAAAGCAATTTTTTATTATGTGGGTGCACTAAGTTTACACAACTACATGCACTATAAATTGATTTCGCGAAATATTCCTCTCCCCTCCCCTCCTTTTGAGGGGAGGCAAAAAATACGTCTCTAATAGTAAAGCTGCTCTAAATTATCTCAGGAATGGGATTTTTTGATATGCGGGTTGGTTATATGTGTACCCAACACACGCTATAAGGGAATCTTTTAAATTCCTAGCCCATTGTGGGGGGGGGGATGGCAAAAAGACTAAAATTTTTTATGAATTTCAATTAACCCTTCATTATTATTACTATTATTATTTTATGAGATTTTTATGTTAATGAGTTATATGTAATTTTAAGAATAAATTTAAATGTAGTGACCAGCGAAGCGGGCAACGCCAGCCAGATTTTATATATATATTAGAAGAAAAAGAAATCTTGTAAGAGACAAAATTTAATTTTGTACGACAGGGCTATTTTGTATATTACAATAAAATAAAATAAAATAAATAAATAAATAAATCTTTTTTTGCATATAAGGCATATGATAATTGTATATAATTGTCATTTGTTTAAGCCCAACAACGAGATAAATAAAGTATAGTGATAAATGGTAACCCCTGACATGGTCCAACATGAGTCATGTGATATGAACCATCTATGCGTTGGTTCCCTTAGTAACAGCTTATTTTAATAAATTTCTATGGCAACTACTTGAAGATTATATTACGCGGAAATCATAACCTCCAATACTTTTGTTTCTTTACATAATTTATTTATTTATTTATTTATTTTATTTTTTATTTTTTTCTAAATCATTTGGGTTTTTATTTTACTTGTTTTTTTTTTCTTGAATTTCGTGTAGTTATAATTTAAAAGACAAAATATTTCAAAATAGTTGAGCAATTATTATTTATTTAAATTTAGCTCTTTTAAGAGTATATTAAACTAGAAGATCTAGAGCTCTGGAGCCTCAATGTTCATTTTCAATACTAGTCAATTTATTAACAATTTTTTTAAATTATTCATTTTTACTTCCTTATAAAAAGTATAAGGAAGTACTGTAAAAGGAAGTACTGCATTCCAAATTTCATAACATCCAGGAGCGTGTCTGTGCGTTTCCACCGTGGCTATCTTGGAGGGTGTGGTGTACAAATCGAGCTATGTGTCCAAAGCAGAAGTCGATACACTGCAATTCCTGAGCTTTGGCGTTCTAGTTACATTGCTGCTCAGCAGCTTCCATTCGGTGATCTGGCGATTTATTCGCTCCGGCGGACGGCATCCAATCCGTTAAGCTTGGCCGAGTCCAGGCAGGCAGGGGCCGTCCAAAGGTTTCAAAGAAAGTACTATAATCCCGATTTCCGAAATGGATTTTATATCTCACATAGCTCAAAAACGAATCATTGTACAATGTTACAAATTCACATGTGTGACTGTCATAATGTTTAGTTGTACACCTGCAACTTTAATCTTAATACGAGCGCTCAGTTTAGAGATATCAGCGACTTTACTCGATTTTTCGTGACGTGTGTATGTTTGCATGTGTGTATATATCTCGCATAACTCAAAAACGGTTGGACGTAGAACATTGCAAATTGCTACATAGGTTTGTTATAGCATCTAGTTGTATGCCTATCTTTTTGGTCTTTCTATTACTTTCCGTTTTGGAGATATTTACGAAAGTTATATTCAGAATGACAAAATATACGAAGGTTTTGGCCATTATATATGACCTGCCATCAAAGAGATTTTAAAATAAGCTAATGATAGAGCCCGTAATGATATTATTATGAAATCTGTCGACATTATTGCGTGTAGAATGTAATTCTTAAAAACATAAACAGGTTCTAGTCGACGAATGCACTTTAATGAATATTCAGCACGTAAATAGAGCACGTAAAGATGTTGTTATGAAAGTTGCCGATATTTTTGAGTGTAGAAAGTAATTCTTAATATATAAGCAAGTTTTAGTCGATAAATGCATTTCGTTTTGTTTTAGCCTTGTTTGTCATTTAAAGAATTTTCGAAGAATTTAGTTCAGCGTTATAAATCAATGAATCTTTTCGGAAAATTCCAGAATTCTGTTCTTATTGAAATTAGAGCTTCCAAACTTTGGCAACCCTTAACTACAATTTTTATCTCTCGGAGATGTTTTGGATGAGTAAAAAATATTATTTAGAAGATCCCTTGGTTATAGTGTTGGTAAAAAGGAAGGAAATATAAAAAGTCGGAAGTCCGGATGAGAAAGTAAAAAAAAAAAAAAAAAAAAAAAAAAATGGAACAGGATACAAGAAAAAAAGAAGTGGATTTTGAGGAGATAATGGCGTCTGGAATTTTGAACAGCATCCCTGTGATAATCCTTCAATTCATCGTAATAGATAGTGAATAAATTGATCAAAGTTCGATAAAAAATTTAGTTTCTTCTGTGAATTAATATGATAAAATTTATCGAAAAAATCTGTTATAAATGATTTGTTTTCGTGATAATCCTCCATTCGACGTAATTCTCATTGAATAACTTGATCAAAGTTGAATAAAAAATTTAGTTTCTTCTGTGAATTAATATGATAAAATATATCGAAGGATTCTGTTATAGGTGACTTTTTTTGAACTTTGTGAACTTTTATAAATTTTCAACGTTGTAAAAAAAAACTGTGAATTTTATGCGTCAATCAAGGAATACTAATTTCCAGATGTGCCTCCTCCATCGAAACATCAAGGGTAAGTGGCTATTCAATTTTATTTTGTGGCAAACATCCTCTTTAAATTGATAAAATATAAATTGAGCAATAATATCTATATATCCCAGCATTTTTTACCATTTGATAAACAAATGGTATATTTGATAATTAATATTATATGTTGTGTCTATTTTTATTTTTATTTTATTTATTTTTATTATTATTTTTTTTTTTTTTCATTTAGATAAATGTGTATAGATTTAATTAATGTTTTTCTAGGTTGAAGGATAAGATTTGAAAAGTAAATAAAAATAAAGAAAAGAAAAGAAAAGAATAAAGATATAATAATAATAATAATAAAATTGATATAAAAGTAAGATTGATAGATTTCGAAGCTATTTAAGAATACATTGGGTTATTGCAGATATTTTAGTATTTGAAAAACGCAAAATTTTTAAAATGGGATCATGTGGTCGGATTATAAAAAAAAAAAAAAAGTTCATAATCAGTTTTAATTAACCACCACAGAAAGTCTTGTGGAGGCCACAGCATACTAATTTCTACAGAAACCATGCTTAAAAATAATAATAATAATAATAATAATAATAATAATAATAATAATAATTTTGTTTGCCAATTCATTTTGTTGAATTCTGGTAATGATAAACAAATGTACATAAAATAAATGCCATCTGTCGACCAAAAAATCCTTAAAATCCTTGTGTTGTCTCTGCACATAAAAAAAAAAAAAAAAAAAAAAAAAAAATAAATACACCAAAAAGCTATATAACATGTACCTCACAAATAAATGTAGAATAGATTACAAACAAATTCGTAATTCTATGTGTACAAATGCATTTAAAAACTGTATTTCTGTATTTATTTTTTTAAAACGTGCATTTTCTGTAGAAATTATGCTTTTAAGCATTCTAATTTATTATTATTATTATTATTCATTATCTGTATGTGGTGTACAACGACCATATTATAAATAACCTTTATAATAAATTAGCATTAAAAAATATTACAGTTATCTAATTTTAAGGAGGTATCTATATTAATAAAATCAGACTTTTGTCTGTAAATTTGTCGGAATCAAAAAATTTTTGATATCTTCACGTTTCACACCCCATGAAAGCCGAAAATGACTTCACAAAATTTTGCCTGTTTGTGTTTGTGTGTGTCATCGTGTCTGTATGTCGTTTTTTTTTTTTTTTTTTGTCCGGGTATCACTCGAGAACGACTGGACGGAATTCAACTGCGCTTAGCAGAAACTTAGCTTAAAATATCTATAGAAATTTTCAAAATTTTGATTAGTTTTTGAATTGTGGGTAAAAAACGCATGCGCATGTGCCATAACTATTTTTTTTTTTTTTTCACTAAAACGCTTTGAATGGAAAAATAAAATATAAAAATAAATTTTTAAGTTAAAGACTTTTTTATTCGCGTGATTTCGCACTACAAATTATGAAAAGATTGAAATGAAGTGTTGCTATCTAAATTCCATACATTAGTTAATTTTTAAAAATTTAATTGTCGTATCGAAAAACTGTTTACACCCCAGGACTCAGAAAAATTACCCCTTTCATTTGGTACTGAATTTGTAACGATAGGTCTGATATTTCTAATTTATTTTTCCATTTTTCTGTTGTCACTTAAATTTCATACTTTAGTTACTTTTAAAAAATCTAATTGTCTCATCGGAAAACTGCTTGCACTCCTAGATTCAGAAAAATCGCCCCTTTCATTTGGTATCAAATTTATAAATATGTCTGATATTTCTAATTTATTTTACCCTTTTTCCATTTTCAACACAGATCCGGTAGGTTTTATATTTATATATATTTTTATTTTCCAGAAATAAAATGAAATATTTTTAATTTCACGAGAATAAGAATAAAAATTAGAGAGAAAAATAAATAGTTGACCTACAAAAGTTTTTTTTTTTTTTTTTTTTTTTTTAATCAGGAATTTCTATGTGGATAAATATTTTCATAGAGATATTTGGCATTAGTTTAATATTTTTATTTAATTAAGCAGTACTTTTCTTTCCTGCAGTAAAAGAAAATTTTTTGTTGTTATTATGTACCTTATGAGGTTCTTTTATGTTCACCCCCTTAATTATAAATGATTATAATTTGGATTTTATTAAGATATTTTATTTTTATTTTGTAATTATCAGAAAAGAGTTTTTATTTTATTTTATTTTATTTTATTTATTTATTTATTTTGTGTATGGAACAGCATTAGTATCGGATCCCTTTGGCAAAATTTGAAATTTGGCACCGAAGTAGCTCAGACGTTTCTCGCCAAGATTTTTAATTGAACAATTGAGATAGCCCATTCAGTTCATTGCAAATGTCTTAAAATATTTAAAGTCACCAAAGGGGTCCCATACTAAAGCTGTGCTTTTTGTATTTATTTATTTATAATATTTTCTATTAAAGACATCTGTGGTCACGAAATTTGGTGCGTAAATTGTTTGTATGCATCCGGCACTTATTGTAACTGGATTTCACGAAATTCGAAATCCCCCCCCCCCCCTTCTTGGAGCCGGAGGGCAATAAACATGTGTAAAAGCATGTTTTTCCGTTTGATTTCGCTTTGAATTATCTTAGACTGGAGAATTTTGGTGTGTGGATATTGATTAAGTGTACGCATTATGTACGTTAGTGGGGTTTTGCAAAACTTCGAACTTACCCGCTGCGGAAGGGGAAGTAAGAAGTGGGTAAGTTGCTGCAGAAGGCAGTGGGAACCCAGATTCCTCACGTTGCGAGCGAGAAAAACCTCTACCAATCACAGCGAGAACTTAGGTTATTAATAAAGATATGGGATTTTGACATTTCATTTAAGTTTAATCTCCAGCGAAGCGGGCAAAGCCTGCTAGTAGTTAATATAAAGAAAATGAGGATTAAAAAGATAATAGTAAATAACTTCCTTGCTACAATATTTCAAAACTTAAATATTTTTTCAAAATATGGACAGTCCTCGAATTTCTAGGACATATGGTCACTTCATTCTAGCGTAACCATGTTAAAATGCACTTTAAAGAAATGCCGTGTCTCTGTAATCGAACTACAGACTAATGTATATGTACTAGTACAGTTAATTTCCAAGTAATTCATAAATATTTGTATAAAATTTGAAGGCAATACAAGATGATTTTCGTGACCATTATCGCGGTAAAAATACACAGATATTCAGACACCAAAAACTGCGTTTTCTTTCAACACGAAAGCTTCGCTTAAAAGTTTCGTCAATTACTTTCGAATGTACGATAATATTCAAAATAATAAAATTGTGACAAATCAGTGCACAAATCTGCATTTTAACTTACTTTTAAGCGACTGATTATATTTATTTAGAATTGAGAAAATAATAATAATAATAAAATGGCAGTATCATCAGCAGTGGGTTGCCATTTAAATTTCAATTAGCGTTTCAACTGGGTATACACTGTCAGATAAAAGTTATGCATCATAAATCTGATAATTGTAAAAGTGGAGCATCACATCAACACAGTGTATTACCCCCCACTGTACGCTAATAGATATAATTCCTTATGCTTGTTATATTTTTATTACTATCTATTGTTTTCAAAAAAAAAAAAAAAAAAAAAAAAAAGAAAGAAAGAAAGAAAGAAAAAGAAGAAGAAGGAGAAAGAGAAGTAGAAAAAGAACTATACTTAATATTTCATTTAATCCTTCATTTACTACGTAATGAAACAGACAAAAATGTATTTTAAATACTTTTCAGTTACTTAGAAGAATTTTTAAGGGCATAAGCAATAAAAATTATGCATATCACTTCATCATAGTAATTAATTAGGATTAAATGAGATGGTACATTAGTAGTACCATTTACATGTAGATATCGAAAAAAATATCAAGGGCTTTTGAAAAAAGTCTGGAATTTCTCCATTTGATTTTCCGGATATTTACTAGCTATCATCAGTATTTAAATAAATTTGAATTGTTGAATAATTCAGTAAATAATAAAAAGTGAAAAGTACAGAGCAATCAGTTTAAGATTCCCCTTTTTTATTTTTCGTAAAACTACATCTTTAACTTATGCATCAAGAAATTCTACACCATAACTTATTTAATTATTTCATACTCAATATGCAGGTAACATTTATTTTACTTTCCTAACATAATTAGTTTTTTAAACATAAATTCCTGTAAACATTATTATAAATTTTTAATCAGATTCTCATATTTCGAAATTGTTTAAAAAAAAAAAAAAAAAAAAAAAAGTCTGAAGTGACTCCACTCGTGTAAATTGGTCGTGTAAATAAATTAGTCTGAAATCAATATCTCAATCGAACAAGGCGTTTAGACGCTATTGCACTTCAAATAATTTGCGCCCATAGATCATAATGATAAAAAATATTTCGTTGTGTCCCGGTAAAAATCTATGAGTAGTAGATTCACCAAAATCTATACAGTTCGTGCGACGATGATCTATAGCATGTATGTAAACTTTCAGTTCAAATGAATAAGTTTGACGCGATCGAGTTTTAAATAATTTGAACCCATAGGCTAAGCAATTGTACCCCTATATATATAAAAAAAAACTATAATTGCTAGGTTTACCAAAATCTATACAATTCGTATATCTATACAATTCGGAAAATATGAAAATGGCGAAAATAAGTTATTAGAACATGAAATTAATATTAACATTAGACCTTTTAATATACCAAAATAATTTAAATATTATTCATTTTTAATGTTATTCAACTTTCAAAATCAGAAAAAAAAAATGATATTTAGTATTTAACTTTATTCTTAAATTCACTTACCGTATACTTTACCTGAATTAGCAACCCATTCATCTCTCAGAAGAATAATATAAATGAATGAGCGAGCGAATTTAATGTCATTGAATGAATTTTAAAATGTACGGTTGCTATAGCCACCATCTGTTTGATGTTGCCAGTCATATAAATATGTATATATAGCAAGCGAAATATATGCACTTTCACTAGCTTAAAAGTAAAATAAAATCTAAAATAAAATAAAATCCTGATCTAGCTTAAAAAAAAAAAAAAAAAAAAAAAAAAAAAAGAAGAAGAAAAAGAAGAAAATTATGACAGGCTGATGGATTAAAAAAAACTGGAGTGACTCCACTCGACTTTCCGAACATTGAGTAATTAACGGTTTTGTAGATAAAGTAAAGTGAGAGGAGTTCTTAAATAAACAAAAAAGAAAATTATAATAGGTTGATTGGGTACTTTTTTTTATATAGTACACGATGTTTAATTTAACGCTATTTTACCAAACACGTAGATCACAATGATAAAGAATAATTCATTGTGTCCCTGTAAAAACCTACAAATGCTAGATTCACTAAAATGCTTATAGTTAGTGCAACAGCCACTTATAATATTTATATAAATTTTCAGCTCCATCGGATAAGGCATGTAGACGCTATCGCATTTTAAAGTTTGAACCCATATGCCACAATTATAAAGAAATTTGTATTTTGTCCCTGTAAAAAGAACCTTAAGTGCTAGATTCTCTAAAGTTCATAACGTTCGTGTGACGGTGACGTATAACATGTATATAAATTTTCAGTTAATTTGAATAAGGAGTTTAGTCGCTGTCGCACTTTAAATAATTTAAGTCTATAGGTCTTAATGATGAACAATTTTTAATTGTGTCCCCGTAAAACTCGTTAAATGCTAAAGTCACCAAAATCCATACAATTTCTGTGATGGTGACCTATAACACGTATATAAATTTTCCACTCAAACGGATTAGGCATTTAGATGCTATCGTATTTTAAAAACTTTCACCCCATACGCCATAATGATACAGAATTATTTGTTGTGTCCCTGTAAAAAAGCTAGAAGTGCTAGATTCACCAAAACCTATATAAATCGTAAAACTCTGACCTATATAATGTGTGTAATTTTTTTGTTCAATTGAATAAGGCATTTAGACGATATCGCACTTTTTAAAATTTGGTCCCATAGGCCGTAATGATAAAGAATTTTTCTTTGTGTCCCTGTAAAAAAAGTATAAGATCTAGATTCACCAAACTCTATGCAGTTCATGCAACTATTACCTATATAATATGTGTAAAAATTATTTTATCAGTTTAGTAAGGCATTTTGACATTATCGCACTTTTTAAATTTCGTCCCATAGGCCATAATGATAAGGAATATTTCTTTGTGCCCCTGTAAAAAAACTATTAGTGCATGATTCTCCAAACTCCATAAAGGTTGTGCAACTGTGACCTATAATATGTGTATAAATTTTTTGCTCAATTAAAGAAGGCGTTTAGATGCTATCGCACTTTTAAGATTTTGGTCCCATAGACCATAATGATAAAGAATTTTTCTTTGTGCCCCTGTAAAAAAACTATAAGTGTCAGATTCTCCAAACTCCATACAGTTCGTGCAACTGTGACCTATAATATGTGTATACATTTTTTGCTCAATTAAAGAAGGCGTTTAGATGCTATCGCACTTTTCAGATTTTGGTCCCATAGACCATAATGATAAAGAATTTTTCTTTGTGTCCCTGTAAAAAAACTATAAGTGCTAGATTCCCCAAAATCTATAGGGTTCGTACTATGGTGACTTACAATATACGTACCAACTTTCAGCTTATTCGAACAAAGCGTTTAGACGCTAGCGTGTTCACTCACAGACATACACGCACACATACACGCATACATACATACACGCATACATACATACACACATACATACATTCACACACACATACATACATCATCGTAAAAATAGTGAAAACGGACTCAGGGGACCTCGAAACGTATAGAAACATCAAAATCTCGAATTTGGATTTTTGACATGATTACAATACTTACCTCACTATAGTGTTCGGAAAGTAAAAATTAATATTAAAATTAAAATCTTATTCAAAATTTATAACTAACAAGGGACACACATGAACTGTGACATTCCGATCATAACCAAACTTTACAGGTAGTTAAAGGTTGAAGGGTGTTAACATACACCAGTGGCGGCTCGTTAAACGAAAATAGGTGAAGAGCTCAAAAATAATATTTATATATTTTTAATGCATAATTTTTATTAAGCATGGTTTTAACTAAAATTACTTATTTAAATGTAAATTAATATTCTATAAATGAATACAGTGTAAAATACAGTGTGCCTCTTCACCTATTTTCAGTGCACGAGCCGCCACTGAGATACACTACAACCAATTTATATCGGGAAACGTTACTTCAGAACAGAGGTATTAGTGTTCGAAGTTAGAAGTATTTTTTTCCAGTATTGTGACGTCATTCACTATATTTATTGAGCGCTAATTGGACTCTGATTGGACTCTTCTATTTCCTTTTCCCCTCAAATACGCGCTGTTGATTTATATTTAAATTGAATTTAAATTTAAGTCATTCTAAATGTTATTTAAATTGTATTTTCTAATCGTCGGCCCATGCATATTTTTCTTGCTCTAAAATTCATTTTATTTAAAAGATTTGAAAAATAACATTGTGTTTTATAAAAGAAAGATTTTAACTAGAAGTTTTTATAGTTTATTTAATGCCTATTGTTGGAAAACTAGAGCAGCTGGAATTTTTCCTTCCCCAAGGCCACCGATAACTTCAAAACTCAACAGAACAACTAAACTCGACTCCAGTTGAAGCGGAAAAACCGAGAAACCATAGAATAATAATCAACGAGATATATAAATTAGAGTGCTGATTCAATAGAGCATTTCCTCGTGACGTCTGGTGGTTGGCAAAAAAGCGCGTTCGACTTTCCCGCGCCCCGCCCAGCATTGATACTATATTGGTGATCCGCCATCGCTATGCTTTTCCCAAGCCTTTTTGCCAACCACTCATAAAAGTTGAGATGTTTGTTTACAAACAAGGAACTGCCCTATACATGAAGGATTAGCTTTCCGTGGTTCAAGATGAATCACGTGACATGCTCCAATAGGTTGCTGTGTTTGGCCCTTTATCGCTATTTTGGCATTTAAAATATCAGTTCAACAAATTATCATTATTATTAGGTAACATGACAGTCCTATGACCGAAATAAATTGTTTTTAAAATAATTTTACACATATTTCACATTTTAATAAATAATAAAACAACTTTTTATTAACCGACTTCAAAAAAGAAGGAAGGTTCTCAAATTCAAACCGTATGTTTTTTTTATGTTTGTTAGCTCATAACTTCTGAACGGATGCTCCGATTTTGATACTTTTTGTTTTGTTGAAAAGGTCTTGGTCTGAAATAGGTCCCATTGTAATATCTTTACGATCTAAAGAAAATACAGGGTGCCCAAAAAAATCAGTCTCAACTCTTTTAACTGCTATAAACGGCTGCAGCTATAGTAATAAAAATGGTATGTAAGTATAGCAAAGTGGCCATGCAGCACAAGGTTAAACCGCTTGCAGCGCCACCTGATGGAAAATAGCGGAGACAGTGTTCCTATCTCGAAAACGATTCTAGAGAAAAAAGTGAATTACAAAGTTGAAAAGTATCACCGATTTAGTACAAAAAGATAGTTTAGACATTCATGATAGCGTTCCTATCTCGGAAACGGTTCAAGACAGGGGAGAAAAAGTGAATTATAAAATTGCAGAGCATCATCGATTCAGTACGAAAAGATAGTTTAGACATTGATGATAAAAATACAATGCTAAAAACGTGCATTTTTTTGTTCGCAATTTCTTACACTATGCACACTTGAGCTACATTGCACACGTTGTAGCGTAACTGGTGAGACATACGCAATATAGTTCAAAATACGGTTACTTTGATACTTACTGTTTTGTTGTAAAGATTTTGGTCTGAAGTAGTTCCCATTGTAATATATTTACAAGCTAAAGAAAATAAAGCGCCATCTAGTGAAAAACAGCGGAAATAGCGCTTTTATCTCAAAAACGGTTCAAGATGGGAGAAAAGTTAATTACGAAGTTGTAGAGCAATATCGATTTACTACGAAAACACAGTTTTTAGACATTATTGCTAAAAATAGAACGCTTAAAACGTGCAGTTGTTTGTTCGAAATTTCCTACACAGTGCACACTTGAACTACGTTGCACACTTTGCAGCGTAGCGGATGACACGTATATTCTGTGGTTCAAAGTACTTTTACTGTAAGTGGTCACATCGATTAGTGCAAAGTCGTTTTCAACCAACTTCATAAAAGAGACTGTTAAGGGTGTTCTTAATTCGAGCTATGTGTTGTTGTTTTTGTTTGTTAGCTCATAACTTCTGAATGGATGATCCGATTTTGATACTTTTTGTTTTATTGGAAAGTTCTTGGTCGGAAATAGGTCCTATTGTAATATCTTTACGATCAAAAGAAAATACAGGGTGCCCAAAAAAGTCAGTCCCGACTAATTTAACTGCTGAACAGTTGCAGCTATAATCATAAAAGTGTTATGTAGGTATAGTAAAGTGGACATGTGCTACGCGATTCAACCGCCTACAGCGCCACCTGTTTGAAAACAGTGCATTTAGCGTTTCTATCTAGGAAACGGTTCAAGACAGGGGAAAAAAGTGAAATATAAAATTGCAGACCATCATCGATTTAGTACGAAAGGTAGTTTAGACATTAATGCTAAAAACAGAACGCTTAAAACGTGCATTTGTTTGTTCACAATTTCCTATCTTGTGCATACTTGAACGACATTGCATATGTTGCAGCGTAGCGAGTGACATTTATGCTATGTAAAATTCAAAGTATGGTTATTGTAAGTGGTCACATCGATTAACGCATAGACGTTTTAAACCAACTTCATAAAGGAAGAGGTTCTCAATGCAAACCATGTTTCTCGTTGTTGTTGTTGAAATTTGTTAGCTTATAACTTCGTAAGAGATGATTTAATTTTAATACATTTTTTGTTGTCGTAATGATCTTGGCCTGAAGTAGGTTTCATTGTGATTTCATTAAGATATAAGCAAATTACAGGATACTCACAAAAGTCTGTTCTCACTCTAACTGCTGAACGCATGCAGCTACACTGGTAAAAACAGTATGTAAGTATCGATGTTGAAACTTCTGTCCGTCAGCTGCAAAGCATATTTTGCTCTTTGTTTGAACTTTACGCTGCGCAATTTTCAGCGCAACGAGTAACATGTATTCACTGTAAAGTTCAATATATATGATTAACAGAATTTTGGGTTACGAATACAGCGTATCCGATCTTTACATTTCTAAAGACTTTTTAATTTAACGTATGTTCATTTAATAGATAGCTTTTTGCTCTTATGCGATAAAGGCGAGAAAAGTGACACAACTTAAAAATGCAGCATTTAAGAAAAATAAACTTAAAAGGAATTTGACTAGAATGAAACTGGCACAAGTGTGACTCGAGTGGATAACTTTCTAGATGGAGATGTAGTTTTTTTGTTCACGTTGGGTGCATTTCATGTATTTTTCAGTGACATAAACCGTTTTTTGAGTTATGTCACTTTTCTTGGAAGTTGTGATTTGTGAAACTGCCGTCGAACGTCTTCTGATGTTCTGCTATATAAATAGGTTTTCACTGAAAAGAGAAAAATAAAATCTTTTTGTAAAAAAATAGAACCGACTCCAAAAAGCAACTACTATTTAAACAACTAAAAAAAAAAAAAAAAAAAAAAAAAAAAAAAATTGGTATGAAATGAAACTGCAAATTGCGCCTAAAAGTATAAAATAATTTCCTTCGCCAAACAACCTATAACACTACAATTAATCATAACTTTTGAAGTCGGCCCAAAATTAAATAAAAATTGATACCTTTATTCAATTCAAAAATCAAATCTTATTCAAAATACACATCTCACATTGTCACCTGCAAAACGCAGCCGAAAACTCCTTTGATTCAACAAAACAAATAAGATTCCGTAAGCAGCAAAAGTTCGCGAAGATGCTGGTAAGAAAAATCGCAAAATTATCTGGCAAACATATTTAATTTCTTTGGGATATCATGATAATTTTGATAAGGTATATTAAGAGAGTAATCAAGAATATGAAACAATACTTCGTACAATATATATTATGAAAATAAACATCTTGCGTGTATATTTTTGCATTACGCTTTGATCGCCAAATCCGAAAGCCACCAAGAATGATAGTTTTCAAAGTTATACAAAATTTGCAAAAAAAACTCTAACTTCGTAGAAACATAAGAATCCCGGAAAAAATCGCACCGGAAAAAATCGCCCGGAAAAAATCGCACCGGAAAAAATCGCACCCGGAAAAAATCGCACCCGGAAAAAATCGCACCCGGAAAAAATCGCACCGGAAAAAATCGCACCGGAAAAAATCGCACCGTAAAAACATGCATGTTTGCGTACACACATGCCTCTCTCCCCAGAGAGCAAAACTTATCTTAAGATTCATATTGGCTTTAGGCAATAAATTTTAAATTCTGTGTAATCTTATAAACGAAGTTAAAGAAAAAAAAAGGGGGGGGGGCGTATTATTAAATTGTATTCCTTGTACTTCTAGACCCGGAAGAGCGGATATATATGATAATTTAACAATTTTTTATAAATAAAATTTAAGAAAATAGTAAATGTTTGAATACCAATGCGAGATATGGGGATTCCGGAAAAAAAAAAAAAAAAAAGAACACCGCAAGAAGGACATTCTTCCAATTCGTGAATCGCAAAATAAGAAATATAAAATAATGACTTTAAAGAATGGTTTTCAATTGATTTGGTACAACATTCATTTAGTATATACTGCGGAAAAAAAAGGGGGGGGGACTAAGTGCAGGTTGAAAGAAAATAATTGTTTATATATCACCTTCTTACCGATTTTTATGAAATATTTTATAATCACGTACAACTTGTGAAAAAATTAGAGTAAGTGTCAGACATACGTGAGGGTGGGGGATTAAATAGGGGGAAGCAAAGGAAAATAAGGTGATTTTTTGTATCACTATTTTACCGAATTTAATGATATATTCTATAACAATCACTTAATTTTTATGTAGATCACAATGAGTGTATTATACACCTGGGAGACAGGGGAGGGGGGGGGGTAGTAGATGGAAATAAAATATATTCTTCTTTTAACTTTTTAAACTCTTTAAACTTTTAAAAATTCTTCTTATTATCTATTAAGAAAAAAAATGTATAACCATGTACAATTTGTAAAAAAATTAAAAAAAAAAAAATAAATAAATAAATAATAATAATAATGTATAAGACATACTTGGGAGGAGGTAAAGAAAGGGGGGCACAGGAGAATAAAATGATTTTTCATGTCACCAATTTACCGATTTTAATGATATATTCTATATCTATCACTTGATTTTTATGATTATCACAATGAGTGTATTAAATACCAGAGGGATCAAGGGGATGTAAGTTAAATGATGTAAGTAATATGTAAGTAAAATTTATTATTCTTTAAACTACCCTATAACCAATAAAAAAAAAAAAAAAAAAAAAAAAAAAAAAAAGAACTTAGTGTGTATACATCTTACTGCTTAAGAAAAAAATTACAGTGAGTGTTACACATATTTGGGGAGCAGGGTGAAGAAAATGGTTGTTTTTATATAGCCATGCTATTTACTTGAAACTTTGTGTACAACTATTGGGTACGTCGCAGTTACGACCGGGGTTAAAATCGTAGCACTTGCGACCGAATTCTTAAATGTATGCACACCTGTTCATGGCAAGGTAGCTTTTCCGACTGATATAATTAAAGGCATGGCAATCGCTGCGTCAATGGATATATCCCGCAAAAGATCACCATAATTCCCTTAGCAATGCACATTCTCGGAGGAAGGATGAGAATGGAGACGGCGAGAGCCGGTTTTCAATGGAGAAAGAGTGAAGTAACTGTATCAGGTCCCCTTTAACTCGTGTCCCTTTAACTGTGCACCCAAAACATTCGCTAAAATTCTATTGCCGTTAGTGTTAAACGTACGAAAAAACGGTATAAATCACGGTTTATCCTTCAAAAATACTGAGAAATATTTTTTGTTTAGTGTATCAATCTTTTTTTTACTTTCTCTTACCCATAAATATTGTTTTTGAGTCAAAATTTCGAACGCGAGTTTTTGTTATATTTACATGTTCTGAGGTCCCCTGAATACGAAAATTGTGTTTTTAGCAAATGGTCTGTGTGTATGTCTGTGTGTGTGTCTCTCTCTGTCTGTGTGTGTGTCTGTCGGTTATCAGCATATCTCAAAAACAAATTATGTCAGAAAGTTCAAACTTGGTATTCTAATTTTTTATCATATAAGGATGCTACACTAAACTTTTCGTTAAGATCAAGCAAATGGTTCGTGTACAGGGACACTCAAAAGTATTCAAATACATTACGTCTATGTGGGAAATTGCAGGTAAGTAGAGTTTAACATCTATAGACTGCACTAAACCAAATGAAACGAATATATATTTTTTGTAATAGAGATAGTCAACAGGGGAAAAAAATATTGTGTATGCAGGAGCCTCGCCTCCCCCCTGGGGGGGGGGGGAAGTCCCCCTCGAGGAGAGTAAATTTTCATGAGGGGTATCTTTCAAAAGAGCTCGCCAGTACTTTTAAAACGAATGGTTGACCCATTGATCTGCGATAATTTAAAACAAAGTTATCGATTTTTTTTTACCTTTAACAAAAAAATAACTTTTTTTTTTTTTTTTTTTTTTAAATATTGAGAATAAAATGGACTTTTTTTTGGATATTTGGTGTTATACCTAACTAGCTTTTTTTGCATAATTATTCACAGAAAATAAAATATTTTAATATTAAAAGTGTTTTAAAATATTTTTTTTCTGATGAAACCAGAAACAATTGTATTAAGGAATCGCAACAAAAGTACGTGGCTGAGAACATTCTGGAATAAATTAAAAACTTGGCAGCTATGTATTAAGCAATTT
Organism: Salticus scenicus; assembly: GCA_963930645.1. Classification (NCBI taxonomy): domain Eukaryota; kingdom Metazoa; phylum Arthropoda; class Arachnida; order Araneae; family Salticidae; genus Salticus; species Salticus scenicus. The sequence continues at coordinate 235,811,669 of OZ005658.1, forward strand.
CAATTAATTTAATTATTAAAAGTTTACATTTTTAATAGTTAAATTGTTTTTAATTTATTAAATGATTTTTAATTATTATATTTATTTTTATATTCATTTAATTAAAAATAAAGTTTTTTAATTCAAAATATTTTGGTGGTTATGGTTTAAGCGTTAAAGCCTATTGGCGACCTACAGGTCCTAAGCCTGGATGCAATACCTTTCATGAGAGTTCTTTATAATGATCCCTGGTCTGTATATACGTGAGTTTCAGAGAAAATCATGGAAAATTGCAAATGTCTAGGTTGAAATGTGAGATCTTGGATTGAACAAAAAAAAAGCCAATCGAGCTAAAGAAGCCAATCAGAGCCCACCAGTGGATGAGCGGTTCTGCGCTCAAAGCTGATAGACGTGAGGTGCCGGGTTCGATCCCAGGTCACGCTCGTCGACCTAGCCGTTCGGAATTTTCCGTGGTTTTTTCAGAAATTTGCGTAATTACGGGCTATGAACCCTTAGAAAGACCTCAACGGAAGGCACCCCCCTATCAGGTCTAGGACCCTAGAGTAGTTAATCTGCCTTATTCCCAAACACTAACACCAATTATCAACTTGGAGAGCAGACAGGGTTCATACTCAAGTATGGGAAAAAAATTCCCTGAGTTCGCAGATAAGTTTCAAGAAAATATTAGTGTTATATTCCAAGAAACGCTCTCCTAGACAGGACAAAATACAGCTACTTCCACTGTATGAGTCATATTACTGCTGATAATGATAGAAATTTAGGTAGAAATCATTATTTACATGCGTATTTTCACAATACTTAATCATTTAAATTTTGATACGATGCTAAACAAGAAAAACATAACATGAGAGAGAAAAAAAAAAGAAAAAAAAAAAAAAAAAACATTTGTTTTTCCAGGTTTTATAACTGATTTTCCCTGACTTTTTCTAACAAATTCCGAATTCCCTGAGTATTCCCTGTTTTCCAGGTTTTCCCTGAGGAGTATGAATCCTGGCAGAACCGCTCTGCTACTGAAATAGGCCTTTTAATTAAAAGTCCAAAAAATAGTATAAAGTAATTTGAACTAATTTAATTATAAAAAATTATATTTTTAATAAATAAATTTTTATTTTTTAATTAGAATATTTTATTGAATTATTTTTTTTAAACTAGCTTTTATTATTACTGTTATTATAATTATTATTGTTATTATTTTCGTTCATAGAAAGAAATATCTTTTAATATTAAAAGTATTTTAATAAAGATTTTTCTATTACAAGCCGAAACAATAATACTAAACTATCTCTCTCTCTCTATAAATATATATATGTATACAAGTTAAATTAATTTTCTAGATTTTTTATTTTTATTTATAATTATTTATTTTAATCTTTAATTATTTACATGGAGGGGAAAAAACAATATTATATAGTATTTAGAGTATTTAGAAATATTTTTTTCAATTAAAAGCTCAGATAGTTAATTAAACAAATACTAAACATTTTGATTTCTAATAAGTGCAATCATTTTTAATTATATTTCTTTATTAAATAATTCTTTAATTATTTTTTTGTATAATCTCCCATAGAATTTATTATTATTATTAAAAGTTTTTTAATTCGGATTTTTCAATTAAAAGCATCCTTATACATTGATTCATTTATATACTAAGTAATAACAATGGCTAAATCTTAGCAGAAATGTAAAACATGTTGAAAGTATTAGAGAAATGGAAGTATGTATAGCCAAGCCTGTAACGTTAAGCAATGGTGCTTTATCCCACATTTTGCCTACATTCTAAAGCAGTGCGGAATCATCCGTCAATGTTCATTGCAGTGATGTCACGTGCGCCTGCTCTATTCTACATAAATATAGGTGCAATATTCAAACATGATTTGAGTGGGACGTACCCCCCCCCCCGAACACACACATATAAGGAGTTATTTGTCAAATAAAATTGTTTCTTAACCTGGTTTGAATTCTTTTTAACGTAGGTTTTTATACAATTAATACTTGTTATCTCATCCCTTGTTCTGTAGTCTGTTTTTATAAAAATGAATTACAAGATAAGAGAAAGCCGTGTGAATGCCACACTAGATTATTAAAGTAGGGAAAAGAACTAAAATACTAGCGCATACTAGCACTCCCTCCCACCTCAAGCCAGAATTTCATTACAAAAATTGTATATCACAAAAAAAAAAAAAAAAAAAAAAAAAAACCTTTTTTAAATTTATTGACTTTTGTTCGCGTTTGGGTTTTTTATTTAGTAAATAAATTCAATTTTGTTAACTGTTTTTAACGATTTTAATCAGTGAAGCCTCCCCCCTTACACATAAACACATCTCCTGTGTTGCACCTGCTTTCGGATACATGCTGTCGCAAGTGCTACCCTCAAACCAAAACGGTCGCAACTGCTACGATTATAATCCCGGTCGGAACTGCGACACCACCTAACTATTACTTGCATTTTATTAAAATTATACTGAAAGTTACTTTAGTTGACGTGGAGTAGTACGGGCATGCGAAAAATAAAATAATCCTTTTAAACAACACTTATGGATTATTTATTGACAATTTGTGTAAATATTAATTATTATTAATGAAAAATTACACTGAGGTTTTAAATGTCTAGGGGGGAGTACAGAAGTGAAAAAAAATAAATGTTTGTACACTATGTTTTGCATTTAAATAAATTTATTATAAATATCAGTGAATATTTGGAAAAATTTACGCTGATTGTTATATATGTACCTTGGTGGCAATTGGGGCGGAGGGGGGTGGAGGCAAATGAGATAAATGATTGCATAAATATTGCAATGTAACCAATTTGAATTAAAATTTAAAAAACTATCACTTTCTTTTAATGAAATATTTCAAGGAGTGTTACCTCCGTTTCGCCGACACTAAAATTTCCTACCCCCTTTCGTTGAAAATTCCCTAAAAAAGGGAAAATCATCATTATCGGTTCAACAACGGGAGTATAATTTTTTTTTTTTTTTTTTCAAGTGCTTTTAAGAATGTTGAACATCTGGAAGAAGTGTGTAGTTTGAAGGCAATAAGTCTAAAAATATTCGATTTTTTTTCAATTACCTGTTGACCAACTCATATTTAAATCCAGTCGAATTTCAAATATTACATTTTTTAGCAAAATGAGAACTACCTGGAAATATTAATTTAAACATTTTTTTTTTCTTCTTTTTGATTGTTTTTTATTTTAAAATTTTACTTTAAGTTTTAAAATCCCAAACTTGATTAAATCAATTTAGTATTTCAGAAATTATCATGACAACAATTTTTACTTCCATTACCCGATTACCGTACCGTTGGTAATGGAAGTATTGTATTCGGTCCAAAAATTAGTTATGGAGATTTCACCTGTTTTACATGCTTTAAGGTCTCCTGGGTCCAAAAAAGTGGGTTTTGGCAATTGTTCATTGTGTGTGTATGTGTGTATGAATGTATGTATGTGTGTGAGGAATCTTCTGACTATCATACCTCCGAAACTAAGAGTCATATAGCTACGAGACTTCAGAATTAAGACAGAACTAATGTGCAGATGAATTTTCTAAATTTTGGTAAAAATTAGAAAGCCGGAAGTGGAGCCGTAAAGTGCGTATTTCAAAAACGGTTCTAACGATTTTCTTCAAAGTTGCTATATAAACACTCCATTACATGTCGTTTTGAATTATATAGTTAGTTAGTTCGAGAAAACTGATAGGCGTCCTGTATAGATAGCTGAATTTCAGGTGCGGCGAGTGGATTCCTTTCAAAACGGCTGCATGGATTTTTTCCAAACTTGCAATACTAACACTCTTTTAAATACGTTTTGTATGTAATTGTTTTCCGTTCAACAACTGATTATGCCAAGTTTTGGTAAAAATCGGTGTCTAAAAACTGGCTGTAATGATTTTCTTGAAAACTTACATAAACCCGTTTTAGCTATCCTTTCTCATGCTTTACGTGATTATTACAGGAAAATTAATAGTCACCCTGATCAGATAGATCAGTTTTAGATCTCGGAAACTGGTGTATCAAATAATAATAATAATAATAATTATAAAAAAAAAAAAAAAAAAAAAAAAAAAAAAAAACTGAACCCCCCTCCCCTTTTTATTTTCCCCTTGCTTTGTAAACTCTATTTTATGTCTTTACGATTTCATGCGTTTACTTCAAACGCATATTAACTTACTCTTACTGGAAAATTTTTAGTTGTCTATTTCGTTAGCTCAATTGAATGTCCTTTAATCACATTATCTTTAAAACGTGCACATAATACTTGCCATAGTGGGTAATGGAAGTCGTGTGGTTGTTTCACACCAGATTTCTTGATTATGTATTGATAAACTAAGAAATAACAATTGGTAGAAAATTAAAAAAGAAATAATTTGAAATATTATTATTATTATTATTTTAAGTATTTATGCAGAGATGCCAACTTCTAATGACAAAAAAGCAGGAGATTTTTTTTAACTGAAATCAGGAGACTTTTTCCAACAAGAAAGTTTGTAAGAAAAATGAGTAAAATAATGCAAATTTAATTTTAAGTAAAGCTTTTTAAGCTTAGCAGGTATTTACAAAGCATCAGTATTAAAATTAAATGAATAATACGTTTCTTGCAGTAAAACAAACTATTAAAAAAAAAAAAAAAAAAAAAAAAACCTCAGACATACAATTGTTTAAAATTTAAGTCAAAATAGACATATTTGATCATTCTGCTCCTAATATAAAATAATAAGGATCGTAATTATCTTTGTAAAATAAAAGGTAATAAAGAAATGAAAATATCAGCTATATTCTTATGAAATTTAAATTCGTTAAGTTTTTAATAGTTATGGTATTTCAAAAAAAAAAAAAAAAAAAAAATCTTACGCAAAAATGAAAGTTAAAAATTTATTCTTAGCAAAAATTAGTTTCAAAGCATTGCATAGTAATTCACATTTTAACTGAACTTGATAAATTGCAGGGCAAGACAAATTTCAATTTTCTTTCAAATTTTTGTACCCAATCCCACAAATTTTAAGCATAAATTATGCTAAGAGGGATAGATAAAAATTACATCAGACAAGCAAGAGAAATGAGTGGAAAATCAGGAGCATGGAAAAACAAGCGAAAAGCAGGAGACTCCTGCCAAAAGCTGGAGACTTGGCATGTCTGATTTATGTGATTTTTTAACTGCTGGTTGTTATTGAGCTTATGTGTCTATGTGTTTAAACTAATATCATAAGAATTTTTTTTAGATAATAAAAAATAAGGATTTTGAATATTCAGTAGCCTTCAGAAATCTGCTCATCACGACAAATGTAAACAATAAAATTTATAATAAAATTCAAAGAAGAAAACCATGATAGAACTTACTTCAACGGTATTATTTTAGAAATGAAGTCTAATGAGATAAGGAAAGTTAATTTTAAGCAAGGTCTAGCCTCGAAGATAAGTACCTAAATTCTTTTAACCCATTAATATTTGTGCTTAAAAACACACACATACGAAAAAAAAAAAAAAAAAAAAAAAAAAAGAAAGAAAGAAAGAAAGAAAGAAAAAGGAAGAGAAAAAAAAAAAAAAAAAAAAGAATCCATAGACTGAAGATATAAATAAAAAAATTATTTGTCTTTACTTATATTTTTAAACTGTAATAAAAATTGCAAATTTATAACACAACTATTCTTATACTAGCAGGCTATGCAATTCGCTGGTCACTATATTTAAATTGATTTTCAAAAGAATTGAATCTCTATTTATTTTACGCATCCTTGTAAGTAAAAACTTTAAAGAAAGAAAGAAAGAAAAGAGAAATCAAATTGTTCTAGACTTTGCTTCGGGTAACCGCATATGCTTTTACGACAGTGCTACATCGGGTCCTGGTTTCTACTACCTGCAGAAAAGTTTTTCCCGGGTGCTTCAGTTTCGGTATTTATGGATGACAAGTGAATTTGTAATTCTTTTGGAACAGCGAATATACAGATGGCTGCATATCGGCATGTATTATATTAGTTTTTGAACCATGTATTTGATAGTCCTTGTTCTTTACACTATACTACCATTTGATTCCGACCAATGAAAAGAAAAAAAAAAAAAATATATATATATATATATATATGAAGATTTAAAAAAAAAAAAAAAGGATTTAAATATATATAAAAAAGTATATAAAAAAGTAAATATATATATGTAGATTTTTTTTTTTTTTTTTTTTTTTTTGAAAAAGGATTTAAATATATATAAAAAAATAAATAAATAAATAAATTTTAATTAAACTTACATTTTCATAAGTTTAATCATTTCTAATATATACTACTATTTTTTCTGATAAGTATTATAAATAATAATAATAATAATAAAAATAAATTAAAATAAAGATTTCCTTTTCAAAAGAAATTATTAAATAATAATAATAATTATTATTATTATAAAAAATTGCTATATTATAAATTTTGGTATATAAATCTTATATGTGCGTTTTTATTACAGTTACACTCTTTATTTGCCTTCATCTATACTTTTCATATATCTTATACGCATTGACAATAAATTAAAAATTTGAGCCGATAAAAACTCGACTGATTTTGACCTTATGAACAATAAATTGACCAAATTATTTACATTAATGTAGAATTTGGCAATTATTTATTTTCATGTGGATATATAGTGCAAGTATAAAAATAACTAACTTAAAACAGCATATTCATACTTTTTTTTTTATTTATTCCAAAAAGCTATGATTATCCTGAATTGTAATTTGAACATAGCACCTGTGGATACTGATGGTCACAGTATAAGGGAAAAGTCATTTAAAAAGAAAAGAAAAGAAAAAAAGACTTAGTGTGTTATGAATTGATACACAATATAAGTAATACTTATTTTCGCTTTAAATTTTTCTCTCCTATGAAAAATCTTTTAATTGTAAAACAGGCACATAATTTAACTTCATGCAAAAAGGGATGACTGTAATATCATTACTTGAAGAAAAATTAACTTTGCTTTAAAGAAAAAATGAAAATCTGTCTTGTAAAACAGTGATTTCTTACAACGAATTATTTCGAAGTGGCTAATCGGACCGTCGGTGTGACTAGTGTACAGGCTATTCGGACCATCTTTTCCAAGGAGAATAAGTTAACACTGATAAAAGAGTAAAATTTAGAAATAATAATGTGTCTCGTCCCCGTGCATGAAAAATTGTCTTTTTTACTTTTTTTTGAGTGTGGGAGTGGGGTACAGATTAATTATTTTCACAGAAATTTTGTGCTCAAAGTGATGCTAAAATTCTTCATAAAAAGGCAATAACTCAAAATATTTTTTATAAAGCAAATATAAAAATAATGAAGATTTCGAAAATTGAAGAATAAAAATAAAAAGTGAAAAATGAAAACATATCTTAGTAAATGAGTATTTTCAATCTTTGAAAAAATCTTCGCAATATGTTTGTTTATTAATATGTATAAATAAATCTGCATATTCAACTACATAGATGTTATTTATTTGTTTTTGTTTATATTTTTTTTTCCTTCTTTCCTTTTTTTTTTTTTTTTTTTTTTTTTTTTTTTTTTAAACAATTAAACCGTTGCAATATAATTCGATGCAAACCAAACCCAATTTTCTATACTAATATATGAACGATTTTTCTGAAAATGACTTTTGTACTTATTTTATAATGTTTTCTAACAGCAATGTTGAAATAAACATGAATTGTAGATCAATCGCATTATACACTTTCAAAATGTTAAAAGATTGAATTTGCAGTTGAAACAAGCAAAATAATTAGTATATTACTACAGAGAAAATTCAAGATCAAACAAGCAAAATCATTATTATGACCAGCACAACAAGGAAGCGGTTCGAATAGCCTCCACGCTAATCGCACCGATGGTGCGAATAGCAACGGCTGAATTATTTACACTTAGTAGTAAATGAGGAGAAAAAATTATCTTAGTTGTTATAACCTTTTGCACATATTAAGAGTAATATGTAAACAAATGCTAAGCTCATCAAAAAAAAAAAAAAAATTACCTTTTCTCCAGTCATTCTACTCTCTACGATAGTTAATTTATATATTCAATTGTACATACATTTCAGTTTTTTATAAATTTGAATTATAAAATAAAAATTAACATTTCTCAGAAAAGTTTATTATTACATATATAAAAAAAAAAAGAGAGAGAAAACTTATTTGATCAAGACAATTGAAATATGAAAACACTGAAAGTTTCAGCGTTTGCATGAGAAATGTTAGTTTTTTCTTAAAATCCCTTATAATTTTATTTCTCTATGACACACATCATGCACATTTTTTTTTCTATTATGATATACAATATAAAGCAACCGGTATTGCATGAAAAAAACAGCAAAACTAATCTCTGAAAAAAGAAAAAAAAATTTTATTTTAAAAGTAAAGTTTTGTAAATAGAAGCTTGACTCAAGGCATGTGGGAATGAAATACTCCTAGATTGCTATCTATTTATTTAACAATTTAAAAGGCAAGAAATGTAAAATATACTTTTATTAACCAAAATTTATCACATTACAAATAACAGTGCCAAATGAAGTTACAGTAATTACTACAAACACAAAACTTATGAACCATACAAAAATTCATAACTGTGATAATTATATTTCTCACCTTGCAGACAGTAAGTGACGAAATTTTTTGTTTGTAAATACACAATAGCAAATTCACACAAACACTAACAAGTCTTTGGATTATATGAAATTTCAAAAACTGAAATAACACAAAATGTTCTATAATTATATCAATCAATGTTTACAATTGCTAGCACAAGATAATTGGATGAAGGTTTTAAATATCAATATAAACAATAACTTATAATAGAACGAAGAATAAGGACTTTAACGATACATAGTTTCTTTCAATTTTGAAATTACTAGTTAATAAAAGCTTATAAAGTTTCTTGGGATACTTTTAACTGTATTGCTGCATATTCGTGTTGCTGTCAAAACAACAATCCAATTTGGCTTTTTTATTTCGAAATTTTGAGGTACATCGAGTAGGAACAGCAACAATTCTGAAGATACCTTTCAATCCCTATTTCCAGGACTCTCACAAATTTCACAATGACAAAATTTGAGCATTAAAATTAAAGATAACAGGGAAAACATATAAAAACACTATATAAATAGACTGGGAATTGTAGGTTGGTTGTCCTACAACAGTTAACAGTTACAAAAAATAACTGTTTGTGACGTCACCTTGCAAAGCCCTTTTGTTTTATATCACCTTCTTACTTATTTTAATGAAACTTTGAAACAATAACATAAAAAAAATAGAAAAGAAAAAAGAAATACAGTGTCACATATACATGAGAGGCTGAAGCAGAGTAAAATAAAATTTATTTATTGATTGATTAATATCCCCTTGTTACAGATTTTTATGATATTTTCTGTAACTATATCTTACTTTTTTTTTTTTATGAAAATAACAATGAGTATGTTATGTATAGTTGTGGGTGAGAAGGGGTAATGCAGAGAGTTTTTTTTTTTTTTTTTTTTTTTTTTTTAACCACTTTATTATATAATTAAATAAAACTTAATGTTTAAGAAAAATTATAGTGAATGTTTCCTTCATGTGAAAATAAGAGATAGGTAAAATTTCAAAAACCCTGAAACCATGGGTAACCTTTGTAAAGTTCAACAGCAATAGAGTATATTTAATGAAATATATTTAAATGAGGATAAAAAGAAATTTGATTTTCAATACAACAAGTGTGTGTGTGTGTGTAGGGGGGGGGGGGTGAGTTACTACAAGTAGAAAATTAAAAAGAAGAATTTCTGGGATTGTGTGAAAGTGTTACATCAATAAAGGTATGCCTGAAGTTTCTCATACAACATAATTAAATACATTCATTAATCAGAACTTTTCATTGATACTCGCAATTTAATATATCATTAAAATCTTATGGTGTGAGAGACAGATTTTAGGAAATCATCCATTGATTTTTGGCCTGCATTATACTGAATACACAAGTTTCTTAATCCTCTAGAACTTTCTCATACCTTTTTCTTTTTCTTCTTACTTGAGGCTGGCATGAAGCAAATTGGTGCATTTTTGTTTCGTCAACCGCTATTTCTTGTCGAATTTTGACAATTAGTTCAAAGACTCAGCACAAGGATAGACAAATGTGTAGAATCATATCTTTGATTGTAATATGCTTGTAATTTTTTCTCTTTAGAAATTATATTGACAAAAAACATTTTATATACGTATTCTACCTTCATCTAGTACGAATAGTCATTTTCTGAATCCCTAAACGGGATGTATAAATTTCTTAGTTATGTGTATAAGGTAAAGAAATAAAATGAATAGACGAAATGATCGAGAATTTCAAACAAAGTGGCAACGCACTTGTTTGTAGCACTCGTGCCTACTTTGTTCGCCTGACGAAAAATCGCGTCTTATTTCGACAGGAAACAATTGTTGAATGTTCTTGCATTTTATGCTGTTTATTAAAATTTTTGTACTTATAACAGACATTATTTTCAAATGTACAGTCTAAAATATAATTACAATTTCATGAAAAAAAAAAAAAAGTTTTCAGTAAATAAAAATAAATTTATCATCTAAATTTTGTGCTTCTTCACCTCCTACACTTGCACTGTAAGATATAGATCAAATAGACTGTGCCCTCTCAATTTCTGTTTTTTTTTTTTTTTTTTTTTTTTTTTTAATGAAATTTTAGTCAAATTTTAGGTCATATTTGAAATTAATCTCTGTTGTTTGTTTTGCACTACTGGTAGAGAACTGTTGAAATACGTCGTCAGTTTTTATGGATTTTATTATTAATATTCTTCAAATCATAAATAGAAGTGCGAAAGATTCTTCTAATGATATCAGATAATTTTCTACCTTTTTTTTTTTTTTTTTTTTTTTTTTTTAAGGTTAAAGTCAGCGTTTAGATAGCGTCAGTATTGCTTTTTTTTTTTTTTAAGTTTTATATAGGGCTAACAGATTTTTGCCCGCTTCGCTCTGTTCATTATATAAATTAAAAAGAAGAATAATTTATTTTTCGTGTTTATAATGAAATAAAACACACTTTAAAGTCAAGTACAAGTAAGTGTAATTACAGGTAATTTTATAGTTATCTTTTCTTACATAGGTATTAAAATTGTGGCACTGCAAATCTAATGCGGATCATACTATACTCTATAGAAAATATTGTTGTGCACGTATGAATAATATATTTCAGTTTCATTAAGATAGGTATGTACAAAGTAAAGTTATTGAACTTTGGCGTATAGAAATGTCTGTCATAGAACGGAATGCTTTGGAATATTTTCAGTTGCCCCCGTACACTAATTAGTGACGGTATTTACTCCATTTTCTTTAGAAAACATCCGATGGTAAACTTGAATAACATATTTCAACTTCATTAAGATTTGTGCAAAGTAAGAATATTCGCAAAGTAAAGGTATTAAAATATGATTTCTAGAAATACCTTCATTCTTTAAAGCACGGGCAAATTCTTTTCTTTCTTTCTTTTTCTTTTTTTTCTCTTCTTCTTCTTCTTCCTTTTTTTTTTTTTTTTTTTTGTGTGTGTGTGTGTGTGTGTGTGTGTATCTATATATTTATAATATGAAAACCTTTTGAAACATTGTACAAAATGAAGTAAAGTGCAGAAATATATCACATTAAAAAAGTGAAGATTTAAACAAAAAGAAAAATAAATAATCAGAATTCAAATAATGAAAGTATATAATACCTAACACGTCTTCATGGGCATTGGTTGAATGGATTCAAAATTAGATGTATGATGCAGATTGAAAAAAAAAAAAATAATAATAATAAAATAACTACGCTGGTATCGATTTAAATAAAATTTTCTGTATCTACCACTTACTGATTAAGAAAAATTACACTGAGTGTTACACATATCTGGGGGTGGGGGGTGTTGCTAAGAGAAGAACAGAGTAAAAATGTGGTTGTTTTTTAATCACCTATTTATAAGAAACTTTCCATGACTATTACTTACTTTTTATTAAAATTATAATGAAAGTTTCCTGTAGTTAAAAAAAGGGGCAAGTGGGTGACAGATGATAAACAAAATAATATTTTTTAACAACACTTATTACCGATTTCTTTATTGACATTTTGTGCAAATGTCACTCACTGTTAATGAAAAATTGCAGTGACAGTTACATATGTCTCGATTAATTGGAAGGAGGGGGGGGGGGGGGCTGGAGACTGAGAGATAGAAAATGATGTTTTCTTTCATTATGCTTTGCACTTTAATAAAATTTATTGTAAATATCACTTAATTTTAAGAAAAATTTACGCTGATTGTTATATATATTTTGGGGAGCTATAGTGGGGAAGGAGGGCTAAAGAGAAAAATGATGGCATAAATATTACAATGTTATCAATTTCAATTAAAATTTTAACAACTATCACCTACTGATAATGAAACATTATTTTGAGTGGAATCTATACCTGAAGGAAGGTGAGGGGGGGGGGCAGAGAGAAAAAAATATGATTGTTTTTAAATCACACCGCTTCATATTTATAGGAAATTTTGTATAGATATCATTTATTGTTAATGAAAAATTTTAGAGAAGGCTGTGCATCGCAGTATCTTTCAATTTCTAAGTTAGTAGGCAAAAATTCAATGCAATATTCGGATAAGACATTAATTAAAGTTAATGTCAAATATTGGTAAATGATTGTTTTGAAACAGATTTGTTTTGTTTTTTTTAAATCTGTCCCATTTCCCCCGCCCCTTTCCCTCGTGGAAACAAAAAAAATTTACTATCGTTCTTATTAAAAGGGCACTACTTTTAATTTCACCTTGCAAAACTGATGCTAAAAATCAACGAGAGCATAAGTTTTTTATTTCTAGGTGGGGGGGGGGGGGGGAGCAAAAGAGACAGATTAAAAGAAGAAAATTTCATTTTTCAGTAAATATTTTCAGATTTAAATCATACATTGAATTTTTGCGTACAAACTCAGGAAGAGAAAGAAACTGATACTTAATCCTCACTGTAATGTTTTATACACAGTAAGTAATATTTCTACAAAGTTTCATTAAATGAGCAACAAGATGGTACAAAAACATATTAGCCCTTAGTTCTCACCAAGTAGTGTAACCCTCTTCTCTTCAATTTTTGATAAACAATAAGAGATATTTATGCAAATTTTCATATTTAAGTGATTTAAAAACAACATCCCCCCCCCCTTCTATATATATGTAACACTTTTTGAAATTTTTCATTAAATGTAGGTAATAGTTTTTGAAATTTTAATTAAAACTGGTACCATTGTGATACTTATACAATCATTTTTCTCTTTTAGCCCCTCCCTATAGCCCCCAAGATATACATAACAATCAGGGTAATTTTTTTCTAATTATTCAATGATATTGATAATAAATTTTATTAAAATGTAAAATATAATGATATAAACATTCATTTTCTTTCCTTCTGTGCTCCCCCTCCCCCAAGACATATGTATCTTCACTGTAATTTTTCATTAATAGTAAGTGATATTTACACAAATTGTCAATAAAAAAAATGGATAAGTATTGTTTAAAAAGATTATTTTATTTTTCATCTCCCCCCGTTATCAACTGTAGGTAACTTCCTCTATAATTTTAACAAAATGTAATTGATACTACAAAGTTTCATATAAATAAGTAGTATGGTGTTATAAAAAGAACCATTTTCTTCACTCTCCCCCCCCCCAGTAAACCGTCCAGATATGTGTAATACTCACTGTAATTTTTCTTAAACAGTACGTTGTATATACACAAAGTTTTTTTTTTCAATCAATAATAGAGTTGTTTAAAGAATAATATATTTTACTTCCATCTGCACCCCTTGCCCCCCCCCCCCAGGTATGTAATATGTACATTCATTCTGATAGTCACAAATTGTACGTGCTTATACAAAGTCTCATTAAAATCGGTAAGAAGGAGGTATAAAAACAATTGTTTTCTTACAATTTGCTGCTAGCCCCCCCCCCCACCTTTTTCTCAAATATACAGTAAATGAATGGTGTACCAAATCAAGTGAAATTCTTAAAATGTAATTTGAAAGTCACTCTTTTAATTCCTTATTTGATATTTATTATTTTGCGATTTGCGAAGTGAAAAAGTGCGCTTTTTAGCGGTGTCCTTTTTTCCGGGATTCTAGACCAACATATATTTTCTAAAAATGGTCAAATCGATTTCTGGAGCTTTCAAAACATGTAATTCCATCGAAAACCGGAAGTTGAAAATTTTTACGAATTCAATACCTACTAATTATTCTAAAAAATAAAATAAAATAAAAATGCAATAACTTAATTTGTGATGCTTCAGATGATTTATTATAAAAGATATTTTGTAATTAATGCCTATCTTCAATGTAATCATCACTTCTTCTTCTTATTATTATTATTGTACTTAACGTAAGCAACCATAATAAGTATTAAAATTTAATTATTATATTAGAAAAAGATAAATTCACAATACTCCATTAAATTCTACTATTAAATAACACTGAATCTACCTTTGAAAACGTTAAAAATTTTAAAATATTATTCTTAATTATTATTTTATGCAATAATATTACATAAAAATTTACTTGTCTAGACTAAATTTGCACGAATCAAAATTGTGTATTAAAATTTCGATTGTATGTCTTTTTAATATTTTAAGTCAAACCTTTCAAAGAGGTGTAATGTATAATATAATTTAGTCTTCATTTTTTTACATCTTTTTATACAACAACAAGATTGTTCTAGAAAGGAAAGCAAGATTTTAACATCTGTAAAGAAGGTAAAAGGGGTTTTCTGTATCTGAAAAGAAGGAAATATCACAAATTCTGGCCTTTTAAAATCTTCCTTATCTATTCAAAGTTCAGATATTAGGGCTATAAGGCGAAGGAACACTATGATTGTGAACTGTGAGGTGAGAACGCAAAAGCAGAGGGTAACTCAATGACATTGCCAGATGAAAGAAAAAACTGGAGAACACTTCTAGAAAAAATATTTCCTTCCTAAAATTCCTGTCATTGTCTACACAAAGAAAGTCTTTCTGTTTATCCATGCTCAAAAACTAAAATTAGCCTCCAATCTCCCCCCATCCACAACTCTTTATTTATTTATTTTTTATTTTTTTTATTTTATTTAACCATTATTATTATTTTTTATTTACTTATTTTATTTTATTCTTTTTTATTTATTTATTTGTTTTTTAATAACTAACATTAATAGAAAATCGCACAAATATTGAATACGTGAATAAATATATTAATAAAGGTTAAAATTTCTTCTTTAAGACCGAAAAAAGTTGGAAAATGAATGATTCTAATATTCAGAGCCCCTTAGGAAATATAAATATATATATACACACACACATTTATATCTGACGGCGAAAAATTTTTTACCCTTTTTTATATATTTATCTTTGCCATTTTTTCCGTTGCCATTTTTTCCAGTTGCCATTATTTCCGTTGCAATTTTTACCTAAATTCTATTTTTACCGTAGCCATTCTTTCTTGTATCACCGACCCCCCACCCCCACCCCCGGATTACTATTCTAACCCCAGCCATTTTTACTGCGCACAGTGATAATGAGAATTTCCAAAATTACAGACCTCAAATAAAAGAAAACAAAATGTAAAACCAAATAACTTTTTCATAAAATACTCTCTCTCTTTTTATACGCATATATATATGTTACACAGCTGTTTAGAAAGAAGTTCTGTGATATAATTTTATTTTTCTGTGCGATTTTTTTCCGAGTGCGATTTTTTCCGAGTGCGATTTTTTCCGCCTCCCGCTTTATTCCGTGGCGATTTTTATATCGGATACTAAATAAAAAGGCACTTTTGTAACAAGAAAATCGCAAAATAATAAACATGAATAATAAATTTAAAGAATAATTTCTAAATCACATTTTTAGAAAATTAAATTGATTTGGTACAACATTTATTTAGTATATACCTGAGGGACGGGGGGGGGGGGAGGGGAGAGGAGTACCGGATCAAAAGAAAATAATTGTCTTTATGCCCCCTTTTTACCGATTTTAATGAAACTTTATATAATCGCGTACAATTTGTGAAAAAATTACACTGTCAGACATAACTGGAGGTGGGTGGCAGAGGAAAACAACATGATTTTTTTTTTTTTTTAATCACCATTTTACCGATTTTAATAATACATTCTATAATTATCACTTACTCTCTTATTAAGATCAAATGAGGGTTAGATATACCTAACAGGGGGGGGGGGCAAAAATGGTTGAAGATGAAAAAAAATATGTTTTTCAAACTGCCCTAGTATCGGTTTAAATAAAACATTGAGTATATACTTACTGTTAAATTGCAGTGAGTGTTACACATCTCTTGGGGGGGGGGGGGGGGGGTAGCAGAATAAGAAAAGTATCATATCAATTAAATAGGGGTAAAATATGAAGAAAATTTTTTAATTAAAAATACCAAAAATCATATGGTTCATCATTTTCAAATCATTATTAGGTAATAGAGAGAAAAAGTTGTTTTTATAATAATAAATTATTTTATTATATAAATAAATCAATTACATTTTTAAACTTTCCCGTATGACATTTTTAAAGCAGTCTCCATTAAAAAAAGTATTTGTATAAAAATGTTTATCAATCTGTGTAAATTTTTCGTACCCATCATGCTATACGTATGGGGATCTTAGGCAATCATAAAAATTTTCCTCCTTGGGTTTTTTTTTTTTTTTTTTTTTTTTTTTTTTACATTTCTACACGTTTTGAGGTGTGAGAAATTTAAAAATCATAAAACTGATATGGTTTATCCGTTTGTGCGTTAGTTAATTAATATATGTACTCGACATCATAAGAATTTTTTATTTTTTATTAAAAACTTCTTATACATTAAGAAATTAAAAATTAATAAATTTTTATTATTAGTTTTAAAAATAAATTTTAATTTTAAATAAATTTTTTATATTCGAATGTATAATTTATATATATACATATATCTTACAAAAGCATCTATTAACACATACATACATTCACACATATATAATCATAAGTATTATTTTCATTCTTTAACTCATAATATATATGATTGATTTAGTTCATATAAATTTCGTTTTTAATTATCAGTAATTAGTATTGTTTTTTTTTAACCTAAAAATAAAAATACTTGTTTATCCTGCTCCACCAGTCTTAAGCCGTGGTGGCGTCTGCTCCTTCTTAGTTTTGTTTCAGTTTCATTTGTTTGAAATACTGCCTTTATTTCACATAGTTTTCAGTTTTTATACTAAACATGTGTACTCATCACGTACTCACTCTAAAACATTCTTACAAGCTTTTAAAACGCATTTTTATTTATGTACTTTTATTACTTTTCTATGGTGACTTTTTTCCCGCATGACTTTCTTTCCGGGGACTTTTCTTCCGGTGACTTTTTTCTCGTGACTTCTTTTTCAGGTGAAACAGTTTATACGTTTTTTAAGTTACCGTTCCAGAAAAACGTACAAATGAAAAAATCGTACAACTGAAAATTTGTTTTTAACGCATTAATACATAGTAAAGGATTATATTATTATTAAAAATCAAATTAATTTTCATAATTTCCTTTACATTTGTTAGACTAAGATAATTTTTAATGAAATTTAAGATAATTTTAAAAAGTAGGATAAAATTTAAAAGATAATTAAAAATGTAGAAATTCAGGAAATTTCCTTCAAGTTTTGACTTTAACATTTAAAGACAGTCTTTCGTTTTCTAACTAAAGATGACATTTTTGTAAACGGTTAAAGAGAAGAAAGAAAAGAAAAAAGAAAAAAAAAAAACTACTTTGTCTCTCCAACAGCAAGATGTCAAATAAGAATAAGCATGATAAGAAATAAGAAAATCTTCTGGTATCCTATTCAAATTTAACCAAAAGAAGTGAGTAATAAACCTCTAAGTTTACAAAATGCCTATGAAGTTGTGAGACATTTTTTTTCTCCTTTCACATCCCGTCTCTGGAATGCAATTAAAGGAGAGAGTGGGACGGAGGTCTACAAGTTGTCAGTTTTCTTTCTCTCAAAGAAATTCTGTCTACTTTTATACTTACCAATTCACCCAGTCCAGAATAATTGCTTCTGAATGTTTCTCTACCCCCCCCCCCTCCCCCTTGCAAGCTATCAGTCCTACTTGGGTGTTACTGAGTTGCGCTTAAGAATAGGAGGTACTACTCATCCCCCCCCCCAAAAAAATGAATAAAATAAATAAAATAAAATAAATAAAATAAAATAAAATAAATAAATAAATAAAAAGCATAAACGCATCAATTGCGCTCGTAGGTTTTTCAGAAAATCAGAAAACAAATTCTAAATAATTTTGACTATTCAAATTTGCATAATTTGTCGATAAAGCTTTCTGATAATCATTAATATTTGTTTGTTTCAATTTTTTGAAAGCTTTTCAGGAATAAATTTGTTTTTCAAAAAACATTTTGCATACCAGAACAAATTGTTCAGCTTATTCTATCATAAGTTATTGATGGCATGAGATTTTTGGATTTCTTTTTGAAATACTTATGTTTCATTTAAATGTGAAAATATTCTGAAAACATTACAGGTAAGACAAAACTAAATAAAAATATGGTGTATATTCAATATTTCCACTTTAAAACTTTTCACAGACCATAAAATTCAATCCAGCGCAACCGGTTTCGAAAGGACTAGGCCTTTTTTCATCAGGTGCAAAAAACATGTGCTACTGCCTTGTAGGCAAAAGCAAGACTTGCTTTTATTTGTGCATTTATTTGCTTTTATTTATTACATCTGTAATATAAATATTTCTTTAAATAAATAATATAATATAAACATTTTTTAAATTACTCTTGTATAAGTAAATTAAAATTTATAAGTAAATTAAAATTCGTTTCCTTTCCACGTAAATTGTGAGTTTCTTAACTTTATTCATAAATGAATATAAAAGTTCTCATATTCATATTTAGCTTAAAAAATCAGGGTACAGACAGAATGAATATACAAACAAATTGTAAACAGAAATTGCCTCTGCACATGAAAATTCACTATATTTATTTATTTTAAATTAATATTTTTTTAATTTTTAAATTTATCATAAAAGCAATAAACTATTTCCACTTTCTCATTTTTTTTTACTACTTTTAACATTTACTGATTAACCGGTAAATAATAATGCAAATTTAAAATTTATTACCTTTTGTTTATTCAGAACTTTTTGCTCATTTTCTCTTGAGAAAATACTGCCATTTATAAATCACAGTTTAAATCTTATGATAAAATAATTTTTCTGCCAAATATATTCGAAATATTTTAAAAGTATATTTTTAAATTAAAAAAAAAAAAGTCAATTTCTCTTTGAAGGAAACAAAGACAAAAAATATACATATAAATAACATTTAATTTAGATATTTTTTTTTTTTTTTTCTTTTTTCGTTTTCAAAATATTTACGTATTAAACTTTTTTTTTTCTCTCTCTCTCTCTCAGGGTAAAATTTAGTATATTACTCAATTTGCAGTAATATGGATTCACAATAAATTGTAAGTAACCAATTTAGTGTAAATTCATCCAATTTAGTGTAAAGAAACTAAAAAATATACTCTGAAAAAATATTTTTACTTTAATCGAAAAAAAAAAAAAAAAAAAAAACTTTCTCAAATCATCGTTAAATTGCCCGATGTGGCAACCCAATTAACGCCAAGTGCGTACAAAGGTCTCTGTAGCATATACAGTGCTGTCACGTTTTGCTTTTCCCTAGCTCGAAGATCCATGAAATGTGGTCAGGGGAGTTTTTGAACGAAATGTGACGACCCCCCAAATCATGCAAGAACTTTTGCAAATGCCTCGGGGGAACTAGTTCTTTCAGGTTTCATTAATAATAAAAGTAGGGGAAGGTTTCAAAATATCACAAATCAAACTCTATAATCCTGGTGTCTCCTATTTAAAGTGATCATTTGAAAATATTTTTTTTTTCTTTTTGCAACCTATGTTTGACCTTGCTCACACTTTGACATGTCCATCGACTTCAATATGAACATTTGTTGCAAGACGAGTAGGAGGGGAGGGGTCAGGAGTGGAAAAACAAACATTATCATCTTGAGGGGAAACGTGTATACTGTAAGTGCAAATGAGACGTACTTTACACATAGGCAATAAAAAAAAAAAAAAGGAAAGGTATATTATATATATATATGAATATTTATAAACGATACTTTGAACATATTTTTATCTTTTAACATTCAATTATTTTCCAATTGCTAATATAAAAATTAATGCCGACTCTACACTCTGGTAATGTTTTTTACTCATTTTATAACCGCCATTTTTACCGTAGCCGTTTTTCTGGTATCATGTCTCCCCCCCCCCTCCCCTCCCCGATTACTATTCTAACCCCAGCCATTTTACTGCGCACAGTTAAAATGAGAATTTGCTAGATTAGAGACCTCAAATTAAAAAAGAAAATATTAAAAAAGTAAGACAAAATAACTATTTCATTAAATACTCTCTCTCTCTCTATATATATACATATATATATGTTACACAGCTGTTCATAAACAAGTTCCATCAGCTCTACTACCTGAAAAAAATTATAGATTCTGTGATATAGTTTTATTATTCTGTGCGATTTTTTCCGGTGCGATTTTTTCCGAGTGCGATTTTTTCCGGTGCGATTTTTACCGGTGCGATTTTTTCCGGGTGCGATTTTTACCGGTGCGATTTTTTCCGTGCGATTTTTTCCGGTGCGATTTTTTCCGCCTCCCGAAACATAAATACCACATTGGGAAGAATGTTCACTGCTCTATGTAGATGCTACTAATGGACCAATTGTATACAGTGATAAAATAATAAAGGAAACATGAAAATGGATCATTCGAAACAACAGCATTTTTTGCTACGGATCTAAAAACAAACCTTTAAAAACTAATTCAATTTTATTTAATTTTGCGCCGACTTCAAAAGTTATGATTAATTGTAGTGTTATAGGTTGTTTGGCGAAGGAAATTATTTTATACTTTTAGGCGCAATTTGCAGTTTCATTTCATACCAATTTTTTTTTTTTTTTTTTTTTTAGTTGTTTAAATAGTAGTTGCTTTTTGGAGTCGGTTCTATTTTTTTACAAAAAGATTTTATTTTTCATCGTTTCCCAATAAAGTTTAAAAGTGTTTATAAAAGAAAATTTAAACTTTTAAAGATCTAAATTTAACAACAAATAATAATTTTTCAACTATTTTTAAGCATTTTGTCGGTTAAAGTTCAACTACACGAAATAAAAAAGAAGTAAAATCAAAATCAAAATCATTTAGAACAAAAGAATATTAAACTATGTAAGTAAACAAAAACATTGGCGGTTATGACTTATGGATAAACAATCTCCAAACCGTTGCCATAGAAATTTACTGAAAATAAGCTGTTACCAAGGGAACCACCGAATACGCAGGTGCAAGGAGAGCATGTCACATTACTCATCTTGGACCTTCTCAAAGGTTACCATTTATCACTCTACTTTATATATCTCGTTGATAATAATAGAGGAAGAAGGAGCAGGCCAATACTCTAATGCTTACAACCCCCTTCTAGTGAATTGCCAGTGAAAGCTGCTCCTGCTGCTTAAAACCTTAAAGTAGGGTACCCATCCTCGGTGCATTTATCGCTATTTGTTGTGGGTGCTGCCTCGCTGACTGGTTGACAGAGAGACGAGACGATACAAAAACCTCGCGAACAAGTCGCCAACCAATCAGATTGAAGCATAGTTACAACCATATACCCGGCATTCCTGAATTTTACAAGCCGAAACCAAAACATATCATCGAGCTTTAATTTAGGTATCTAGTATATCTTGCTCGATGAAAACATATGAGGAGCAAACATTCAAACCGTGTTTTCTCCAAAAATAAAAAAAAATGAGTTAGTGATTTTTCTGTGAACTCAACATTAAATGGCACAAAATTATACTATTATTTTAAACCAAAATAATTTTTATCGCATTATAAATGCTCTTAGAAAGTTAGGGTTTCAATCAAACAGTGTTTCCTCCAGAGCCTGTTTTCAGTCAAACTGTGATTTCTCCAGCCAACCAGTCAGGACTGCTCTTTCTGGTCGCGAGACTCGTACATGTACCAGCTTTTATGTTTGTTTTTTCGTTAGTTCTATCTTGTTTTCTTCATTTTAGAGGAATGTATTTTATTATTATTATTTATTTATTTATTTATTTATTTATTTATTTATTTATTTATTCAAATGGAAGAATTAATAGATGGTGTATTAGTGAGTACTTCTAATTATGGAACTAGAAAAAGACAGAGAATTGGTGGAAAAAAAAAAAGAATCGAAAAAGAAACGATATTCAGCACCTTTAGATAACAACATTTATGCTCCATGCAAACATTCTATTAATACTTTTTCATGCACTGATGTTAGACCTAATGACATTAAGAAGTTTTGGGATAGACTTTACGAAATTCCGGAAAAACAGCGACAAGATTCTATTATAGCCTCATTGGTTGTTACAAAAAATGTAACTCGACGTAGACCTAATAACCCAACCCAAAATAAATCGCAATCAGCTGGCTTACAGCATGCATTTTCTGCTTCTTATTTTATTACTAGTAGCAGTGGTAGGAGAATTCCTGTGTGTAAAAACAATTTCATGGCTATAACTAAAATAGGTCGTACAATGCTAGCCGATATTGTTACTAAGGTACATGCTGGTGAACCTATTGAGGAAAAGAGAGGAGGTGATAGAAAAAGCCACTTAAGCATTAATAAAAAAAACAAGGTAAGAGAATTCATATCAAACTTAAAGGCATCAGAATGACGTAGACAAGCTTTTACAATTACTGTATGGAGAAGAGTGAAAAATTCAGCCTGATTTTAAATGGCATAAAGATATCATTACTAATACTTTTCATGTAGAATATGAAGAAACAGAGGAAGCATGAAATTGCTTAAGTGAAGATATTTTTTTAAAAATTTAAATTTCAAATTGGCTTAAAAATTTTAGTTCTTCCCTACAAGTTGCATGATGATTTTTCAAGCGTAAATATTTAATTTAATTTTATAATTACATAACAAAATCTGTTCTGTTAATTACTTTATTACATTAAGAATGTTATTTCATCAATATTCGAGCTTCATACTTTTTCATTAAAAAAATGTTTTGTCCACACTGGAAACATTCAAAACATGTTTTCTCTTCTGTGTTTCGGTCAAAACATGCTTTCTCCACATTGGAAACATTCAAAACATGTTTTCTCCTCTGTGTTTCGGTCAAAACATGCTTTCTCCAAATTTCAAATGCATTTTTCTAATTAACTCTAAGTTTATTAGGTAAAGTAGGCCTACAGATCTTCCTAGTAACCAATAATACAACTAAACAAATGATAATTAGGGTCTAAGAAGGGTTATTTTTTAATTTATCAGTTTTTTGTGTTTTCTGAAAAATTGCATTCGAAGGAGAAAACACGGTTTGAATGTTTGCTCCTCATATACGCTCCTTCTTCCTTCATTATTATTCTATGGGGGGAAACCGGAATGCTTCTGTTTACCGCTACCGGCAGTTGAGAAGGAAGCTCTGATTGATATTCCGCTGCTTTACGAGTATAAGAGTTATTTTCGAATTTATTTTAATTTTTGGGCCCTCTGTAAATAATCCTATAGGCTGTAAATATAAATACTTATGTTCAGTAATATCTGTTGATCGTAATATCTATTTTTTGTGAAGTAAGGACTGTGACGAATGATATTGGTCAATTTTGAAAATGTATAATTAATTTATTTCTACATCTATGTAACTAAAACAAATAACGTTTTCATGTATCAACCTTGAAGAATACAAGTTCATATTTATGCTGTAAATTACAGTAGTTTGAGAAAAAGAAATGAATGAAGATGAACGTAGAGAAAGGATTGTTGCCATATTCTTAAAAAATCCACAGAAACCATGACATAACATTGCTAAAAATTTAAGAAGTCCCAGAAGTACTGTAAATAGAGTATTAAATAGATTTAATAAAACATTGCCAACGAAAAGGAAATCTCGTTGTAAAGAAAAATTTGGAGCTCATGATATTCAACTTGACAAAAATATAGAAAGAACAGTATGTCCAAAGCGAGGAATGTCAGTCAGAGATGTGGCAAAAAATTGTGGAACAAATATATCAATCGTTCAGAGAGCTAAAAAATGATTGAACAGAAGAACGTATAAAAAATAAAAAATGCCTAAAGTGACAGAAAAACAAAAAATATCTATAAAACTAAAAGCTAGAGAATTGTATGAATATACAAGCAAGAATAAGTTTCATTGGATTTTAGACAATGAGAACTACGTCAAAGCTGACTTTTCTATTCTTCCTGGCCCTCAATTTTGAAAAAAAAATATCTTGTTTGGATCGCTATTTGTCAGTGTGGAGATAACAGTAAGCCATTTGTAACGGAAAGTACAATTGATCACAAGTTTATGTAAATGAATGCCTGAGGAATCGTTTGCTGCATTTTTTAAACAAACACAATTTGCCTACATTATTTTGGCCCGATTTAGTCACAGCTCATTATTCAAAAAATGCAACAAATTTTATGAAACAAAATTCCATCAATTTCGTGCCAAAAACCATAAAGCCACCAAATGTCCCACAGTGTCGCCCCAGTGAAAGATATTGGGCTCTATTAAAAAAAAAAAAATTAAGATTCTCAAAGAAATGTGCCGCCAACAAAGACCATTTCACTCGTTTGATCGAAAAAGCTATCAAGAGGGTCCCAAAACAGACCGTCAAATCACAAATGAAAGACATTCGTACAAATCTGTGAAAAGAATATGAAAACCTGTAAAAAAAATTTTGTTTTTATTACTAACATATTTTTGTACACCTAATTCATCATATTCATACAAAGATTGCTGAATTAATTTAAAATTAAAAAGCGGTATATTTATTTGAAAATGACGTAAAATTTAGTAAAATAAATATTGATTGAATATTGTATTATATTATTTGATAGTAAAAATGGAAATAATAATAAAAAAAAAAACTGCACACACAGCTTCCTTCACGAAGGCATCAAGAAGCTAGAAAATATATTAGCAGACGAAAATTCTTCGTTCGAAGAAATTGAGATAAGTTTAGATTTATTTAAAGAAAAATCTGACACATTAGAATTAACACATAATACATATTTAGATAGTTTAAAAGAATAGGAATTTAAAACAGAATTTGATTCCGTAGAGGAATATAGGGAAAAGTCATTGATAATTCAATTGAGAGTTCAACGCTTTTTAGAAAATCACAAAAAATTAATTGTAAAAGAAAGTAATATTGCCGATAATGATAATCAATTAGAGGATACCAAATCGGTAAAATGTTGTGTCAGCGTCTCCCTGAAGTTGAACTTCACACGTTCGGGGGAGATTTAAAAGATTGGCTCACATTTTGGAATCAATTTAAGAATATTCATGAGAATAAAAATTTAAGTAATACAGATAAATTTCATTATTTGATTCAGTCGACTAAAATTAAATCAGAAGCTAGAGAAATTGTTCAGTCATATCCCATAACAGAAGAAAATTATGATTTAGCTGTACAGAGCTTAACAGAAATGTATGGTCGAGAAGACCTATTGATCGATTTTTATGTTCGTGAATTATTAAAGCTTGTTCTTAATGCTAATAATAAGAAAAATGGTTCTTTGAGCGGTTTATATGATAAATTATCTACTCAGTTACGAGCGCTAGGCACTTTGGGTGTTACTCGTGAAATGTGTGGTATAATTTTATATCCTTTAGTTGAAAGTTTCTTACCCATAAACATGTTACGTTTATTTGAACGGCAGGGAAAAATTCTAGAAACTGAAAATAAAATATCGAGCCTTGATGCCATACTTCTGTTTTTAAGAAATAAAGTACAATCCGAAGAAAAAAATAAATTAAGCAGAGCCGATCTTTGTAATACGCTTCCTGAGCGCGAACATAAATGTTTAGCAACATATAAGAATGGGAAAGACAATTATCCATCCGCGATGGTTGGTTGGTTGGTTGGTTGGTTGGATTTTATGGCGCAAGGTCCATGATAGGACAAGCTGCGCCAATCAAGAAATGCCATCCGCGATGGAATTAAGTATACATGATTCAAAAAATAATTTATGTTCCTTTTGTTCAAAAGATCATGAAATGCGATTTTGTAAAAAAGCATTCTATATCCCTTTAAGCGAGAAACTTTCAGTTATTAAAAATAAGGGATTATGTCGAATTTGTTTAGTTAAGGGCCACGTAGCCAATTCATGCAAATCAAACTTTAGGTGTCAGATTTGTAGTAAGAAACATTTGAAATTTATGTGTCCCACGTTGGAATCTAATAAAAATAATGAAGGTTCTAGGTCACTTTCGAATCACGATGAAATAAAAGAAAAGTGTGTTGACACACTATTTACACAGAAACAAACAAAATCAAAACCTCATGCTACTAATACTGTATTTTTGCAAACTTTAGTTGTAATGTTGCATGGAAAAAATGCGAAGCGCAAAGCGAGAGTTGTCCTAGATACAGGGTCTCAAAAATCCTATATATTGAAATCCACTGCAGAAGAATTTTGTCATTCCTTATTTGGTGGAGAGAAAACAGATATAAATAAACATATATGTTATAAAATTTATTTGAGTAATCTTCATAATGATTATATTTGTAGCTTAGATGCTTTAGATCAAAATGTTATTTTTAATGATATTTCTGCGATAACTCAGGGAAATTGGATACGGGAAGGTGCTGTTCCCACCCCTTGCACAAGTGTGAACAGTATGTTAAGAGGAATTTTTGAAAGAAACATACTACGTAAGTAACTACTCAGTTATTACCATGTTTTTATTAACTTTGATTCTTGTTTGTTTGTTTGTTTGTTTGTTTGTGTGTGTGTTTAGTACAAATCTTGCAGTCGATTTTTAACTAACTTCCCAACTAGCCAAACATTTGAAACTTTCAGAATAGCTCAGAACACAGTGACAACGCATTTTTTAAATACTTTTAGCAAACTGTTTCGGGTTCACGCTACCTTCGGTGGTAGTTATAAGATTCAACAGAAAATTTATTTATCTGACTTATTGACTAGCTGGACATTTGAAACTTATAGAATAGCTCAAAACACCATAAGTTTATTTCTTTTATACTTCTATCCAATTGTTTTGGGTCCCCGCTGACTTCGGGAGCGTTTATATGATTCAACAATCATATAAGTTTCCGAATAGCTAGACATTTGAAACTTTCAGAATAGCTCAGAACACGATAACACTGCATTTTTTAAAATACTCTTAGCTAATTGTTTCGGGTCCCCACTGCCTTTGGAAGAGTTTATATAGTTCAACAGAAAATTTAAAAACATGGTATATATATATATATATATATATATATATATATATATATATATATATATATGTATATATATATAAATATATATAAATCTTGCAATAAAAGCAGATTATTTGCTATTTGCGTTACAATATTCAGTCCTTAAAAAATAAATTTATGTTTATTAAAAAACTTTTTTTATATGTATATATTAAAAAGAAAAAAATAGTTATAGAAATTTTTCCTATGTAAATTTAGCTGTCACTTCTTAAATTACTTAAAATAATATATATATACATACATATATATATACTGATGGAAAAAAAAATCCCAACACCAAGAAAAAATTATTGTACAGTAATGAAATTTCAGCAATACATTTGTCTAGGTAACATATTTAATTGATTAAAGTTTCAAGATCACAGGTAGAGCCATTGGCGAGAAGGGCCTTTTCAAATGTGAAATGTTGGTACAATAGTAACCGGTGTAACCGGCAGAATTTTGAATGCAAGCATGCAAACGTGCATGCATTGTGTCGTACAGGTGTCGGATATCAGTTTGTGGGATGGAGTTCCATGCCATAAACTATAAAATGTTCCATATTACGAAAGCTTAATAAGTTCTAGATACATGAAAATGAATGGGATTATTTATAACTGCACGCGACGGTCAAAAAATACAGCAAAACCCCCGTTATCGGATCCCTGATTAATCCAGTTCCGGGTTAACCGAGGTTGTCCCGAAAAGTCCACGTCCCGAAGGAGGTGTGGCGTGGATAACTTTCACAATTATTTTACTACATACATTTTATAAATTATATATCTACTAGTTTTTCTCTGTAATTTTACGTAAGACTTAAGATAATACATTACACAGAGTTTTCTGTTGAAATTTTTAACAGTGCACAGTGTTATGAATTAATTCATTATTTAAGTGTTTGTAAATATTATTAATCTCATTATGTTTCAGATATGTTGGTATAAATATTTTTATTACATATACATATAGATAATCTAAATCTATACACATTAGTGAACATTTTTGAATTTCTGCTTTAATTTAATGCGACTAAACATCCCCATTTCTAGCGAACAATCCATACATTTAGAAATTTCTTCCAAAATACAACATAAATTGGACCCCATGCATGTTTAGGCTAGAGTATGTTTTACGACGCAATACTACTACGCTATGAGCACCCGGCGATGGTCTAAGAAATATCATCACAATTTTGATCCTCTACGACTCTACGTAGAGGATGTTTACCCCACTTCTGTGACCCTCAAAGGTATTATTTTGGATGGTATACATCAGAGTGGTGATAAAGCTGTTCGGTTAATTCCTCCTCCCTTTTCTTTTAACATTGCCACTTTAATTCTGATTGAAAAAAAATTATTAATAATAATCTTGATATAAATGCCATTTTATGTATGTTGCATGCATGTCGTGCATCTCCTCAAAAACCAACTGGACCGATTTGAATCAAACTTGACACAATTATTGTATTTGGCCGTATTTGTAGTATTATGGGTGTTTTAAATTTCTTGCGAATGTGCAGTAGAAGAGTGTTTTTGTGGGGAAAAAATCTCTTGAAAAAGATATTATTGTATGATTTCTTCAATAATAATGTAGTTCGTAATTTCAAATTTGACATATTGGCTACTTCTAATTCATATATTCTACCTAAGAAGAGGTTTATAATAATTCCAAATTGAAAAGGGATTGAATTATTTTGAAAAAAAAAAGTTTTAAAATTATGCTTTCGTTAAAATTCAATTTTAACATTTTACTGTGAATACGCCAAAATAACTTATCATCTTCATATAATTAAAATCGAAATAATAAAATTATATTAGAATGACGACGCTTTCAGAAAACTTTCCAACTGAAGGTCTATCGTTTTTCTCGGTCGTTTCTCCGATTTCTTTTCTTTTTTCTTTTTTTTTTTTTTTTTAATCGTACATATATAAAAGTATATTATTTAGTAAATAACATATTTATTTAAATAATATTTTTATTCATTGTTTCTTATCATTTATAGGCGTTCTATTTCAAAGTTGAAAGATGGAGCACGACATGAACTCAAATGAAGCCGAATTTTCCATCCATTTATCTGCACCATCAACATCCTGGGAAATAAAATTCAAGTGTGATGGACGTTCAAAAAAATCTGCCAAAATAACAGGACGAAGTAAGCTATAAATTATTATCAACCATAAGAAATTCTAAAAATAATTTTTACGATATTTTATGTATACAGTAGAGCACCGATTATCCGAACTCCAATTAACTGAACTTCCAATTATCCGAACTGCTTATTTCTCTATATATTTTTCTTTATCCGAACTTCCAATTATCCGAACAGCCTAAAATTATATAAGAATGACGACACTTTCAGAAAACTTTCCAACTGAAGGTCTATCGTTTTTTTCTATCGTTTTTTTTCGATCGTTTCTCCGATTGTTTTTTTTTTTTTTTTTTTTTTTTTTTTTATCGTACATGTATATAAGTATATTATTTAGTAAATAACATATTTATTTAAATAATATTTTTATTCATTGTTTCTTATAATTTATAGGCTTTCTATTTCAAAGTTGAAAGATGGAGCACGACATGAACTCAAATGAAGCCGAATTTTCCATCAATTTACCTGCACCATCCTGGGAAATAAAATTCATATGCGATGGACGTTTAAAAAAATCTGTCAAAATAACAGGACGAAGTAAGCTATAAATTATTATCAACCATAAGAAATTCAAAAAATAATTTTTGCGATATTTAATGTATACAGTAGAGCGCCGATTATCCGAACTCCAATTAACCGAACTTCCAATTATCCGAACTGCTTATTTCTCTATATATTTTTCTTTATCCGAACTTCCAATTATCCGAACAGCCTAAAATTATATTAGAATGACGACGCTTTCAGAAAACTTTCCAACTGAAGGTCTATCGTTTTTTTCGGTCGTTTCTCTGATTGTTTTTTTTTTTTTTGTTGTTGTTGTTGTTTTTTTTTTTTTTATCGTACATGTATAAAAGTATATTATTTAGTAAATAACATATTTATTTAAATAATATTTTTATTCATTGTTTCTTATAATTTATAGGCGTTCTATTTCAAAGTTGAAAGATGGAGCACGACATGAACTCAAATGAAACCGAATTTTCCATCAATTTACCTGCACCATCAACATCCTGAGAAATAAAATTCACGTGCGATGGACCTTCAAAAAAATCTGTCAAAATAACAGGACGAAGTAAGCTATAAATTATTATCAACCATAAGAAATTATAAAAGTAATTTTTACGATATTTTATGTATACAGTAGAGCGCTGGTTATCCGAACTCCAATTAACCGAACTTCCAATTATCCGAACTACTTATTTCTTTATACATTTTTCTTTATTCGAACTTCCAATTATCCGAACAGCCTAAAATTATATTAGAATGACGACGCTTTCAGAAAACTTTCCAACTGAAGTTCTATCTTTTTTTTTCGGTCGTTTCTCCGATTGTTTTTCTTTTGTTTTTTGTTTTTATCGTACGTGTATATAAGAATAAATAATTTTCTAACCAAGCTGACAATTACCCAAACATCCTATTCTTCTCAATCCCCCTCCCACCCCCCTCTTTAGATTTAGCGTGCTAAATTGAATCCCAGGTAAGTGTTTCATCGGGGCAGGCCCGGACTGACTCCTTCGGGGGCCCTCGGCTAAAAATCTAAAACGGGCCCTTACCGAAGAATATAGAGTGAATAGGATATTAAAATACGCAATTTTTAAAATTAGGTTTACATGCCTAAAAACCACATTCAGCTTTTTTCCCACTTGGAAAATATCCCGTCCATGGAGGATCAAAATTGTGATGGACCACCTCTTGGGATGAGTCCCAGACAATCGCCCCATTGCGCAGCACTAGTGTGACGTAAAACCCAACCAACCAACCTACTTGGAAAATAGTTGAGTAAAAATGCAAGCTTTTACCAATGTGGTTTACTTACTTTCACAATAAATATTCATATAATTTTTATACCACATATAAACTAGTTCCTTGTTAGATAAAATATTTTTACTAATTAACTAAAAGTGATTCATTGTTTAGAAATGAGATTGTGAATTATCTTTAGCTTCAGGCAAACCAATCACACTGTTGAATCCATAATAATTTAACTCCTACTATAATACAGCCCACCAGCGGCCGAGCGGCTCTGCGCTCAAAGCCAGTAGATGGAAAGTGCCGGGATCGATCCCAGGTTGCGCTCATAGACCTAGCCGTTTGGTGTTTTCCAAAGAAATTCGTTTAAATACGGGGTAGGACAACTTAGTAAGACCTCCATGGAGGGCATTTTCCCTATAGGCCTAGGACACTTACGGAGTTAATCGGCCTTAAATCCTCCAACCAACCAACCAACCTACTATAATACCTAAATAAGTATTAAAAAGGGACACAATATTAATAAAATACTAAGCACATAAAAAAAAAAAAAACTAGTATGTTGTGGCCACCACAAGACTTTCTTCTATATTTACCTATACATATTCAATCAGTAACAATATTAAAAAAAAAAAAAAAAAAAAAAAAAAAAAAAAAAAAAAAATACGATTTTTTTTTCTGTTTTTTTTTTTTTTTTTTTTTTTTTTTTTTTTAAAGTGAAAAAAATCGATAACTTTGTTTTAAATTATCACAGATTTATAGTTCAACCATTCGTTTTAAAGGTATTGACGAGACCTTTCGAAAGATACCCATCTTGAAAATTTATCCCCCCCGGGGGGGTACTTCCCCCCCAGGGGGGGAAGCGATGCCCCCCCATGCAGAAATTTTTTTTCCTAGTTACATACTACTATTATCAATAATTCATATTAATTTTACAATCACAAGTTTAAAACAACTCTAATTATGCACATTTATACGAATTTTTGTCCTATGCTGCCATGTTAAAAATTTAGATAAAATGCTATCACAGCGCCACCTGTTGAGCTATTGATCCCCAAACATAATCAGCACCAGTTTATGTCGGGGACCAACTAAATACCAAGTTTGGTTAAATTTCGTTAAAAAAAAAAAAAAAAAAAAATTGCGATATTTTTCTAAGTTTTTTTTTGTTAAAAGTAAAAAAAATCGATAACTTTGGTTTAAATTATCACAGATTTATCGTTCAACCATTCGTTTTAAAGGTATTGACGAGATCTTTCGAAAGATACCCATCTTGAAATTTTGCCCCCCCCGGGTGGGAACTTCCCCCCCCGGTGGGGGGGCAACCGATGCCCCCACATGCACAAAAATTTTTTCCAAGTTAACTATTACTATTATCAACGAGACCTTTCGAAAGATACCCATCTTGAAAATTTACTTCCCCGGGGGGGGATTTTCCCCCCCAGGGGGGGAACCGCTGCCCCCCCATGCACAAAATTTTTTTCCTAGCTAACTACTACTATTATCAATAATTCCTATTAATTTTACAATCACAAGTGTAAAATAACTCTCTTTATGCCCATTTATACGGAATTTTGTCCTATGCTGCCATGTTAAAAATTTGCATAAAATGCGATTACAACGCCACCTATTGAGCGAGTGATCCCAAAATCTAATCAGCACCAGTTTATGTCAGGGTGCAACTAAATACCAAGTTTGGTTAAGTTTCATTCATTGGTTCGTGAGATACAGCGTCCACAAAAAAATGATACAGACAGACAGACAGACAGACAGACATTTTTTAAAAACTATTAATTCGTGTTCTCCATATCCCAAAACATGTAAATCCATCAAAAAGTGGACTTCGAAAATTTTCGCGAATCCAATACTTTCTCTATATTACATATAGAAGAAAGTAAAAAAAAAAAAAAAAAAATTCAAAGCAGTCTTTGGGGACTGCCGATAGAAATGAAAACTAAGTAACTTGTGAATTGTATCGTCGAGATACTAGATTATTTTTCTCGAATTATTTTTGGTTTGTAAAGAAGTGTTTATGATCTGTATTATATGATTCGGCACAATATTTGTAGCTACCCATATTAAAGGAACTAAGCCTTATATTAGGTAAATATATTGATTACTTATGAAATTATTTTAATTAGTAGCTGAGATACAAAGGAAAACCGATTCAGGAAACATCAAAACGTGTAAATCAGGTGAAATCTCGAATTCCACTATCGATAATATAAAAGAACTTTAAAATATATTTCGAATGATGTATTAAAAATAATTTAATCATAATAAGAAATTGAAATTTTGAAATCTTAAAATATTCCAGCGCATCTGGCGGTAGAAATTTCTGTAAGCTACTGATCGATTCCAACTCAACAAAGCTTTCAAATGATGTATTACTTATGAAATTATTTTAATTAGTAGCTGAGATACAAAAGAAAACCTATTCAGGACACCTCAAAACGTGTAAATCAGCTGAAATCTCGAATTCCACTTTCGATAATATAAACTGGTAAAAAATATGTTTCTGCTCAGGGAAAGCCTTCGCTGACGATGACGCGAGTTTCATGATTTTTGTTCAACCAAAAGTGTTCAATGCGCCTTGAGAAGTTTTCACTTCAAATGGAAAACCTTCGCTGATGAGGACGCGAGTTTCATGATTTTTGTTCATCCAAAAGTGTTCAACGCGCCTAAAGAAGTTTTCACTTCAAAAAAAAAAAAAAAAAAAAAACTCCCCTTTAATTGTGATTTAGTTGATATAAATTGTAAAAAGTATTTTACAACAAAAACAAAAATATCTCTACAGTACCTTGGTACAGTTATATTGAACTAAATAACTCTCGCCGAGATCTTTACGTATGCAATTGCGGCAGCCATTTTAATTCACCACTAAAATAACACCTAAAGTTTAAAAGCTGCCAAGGGCGTTTTTATACTAAAACTGTACCAAAGAAATTTTCAGAAAGGAAGATAAAAATAGATTTTTTAAAATTAACCAAAGTATGAAATTTAGGTGGAAACACTTCATTTAAATTAATTTCAGTCATTTTAAAAAGCGCGTGGCCCAGTTTTACAGTCAAAAAATGAGATAAAAAATAATTTAAAAAATAACAGTTTTACAGATTGAAATTAATAGTCCTCCATACTAAACTAAATTCTGGATTTGTCAGATTCCATTCTTTAATATATATATATACTAGCAGGCTTTGCCCGCTTCGCTGGTCACTATTTTTAAATGAATCACTATAATTACTGAATTCTCAAAATTGCATTAATTTTTATCACGTGAAAAAAAAAGCGAAACAAAATCTGATTAGGAAAAATGTCGATTTGTAAGTATCGAAAACTTCTATGTACCAATTTTGAATGATCTAACTCTATTTTATTTTTTTTGCCCCTCCGCCCCCCTCCCGTCCCTCCTAATAACGTTACACTTTCGAAAATATCCTCATTCCACTTGCAGGCCTCTAAAACCAATCTGTACCAATTTTGAACGGCCTAACTGCATTTCTATTTATTTTTGCCCATAGCCCCCCTTACCGCTCCACCCCCCTTACCGCTCCACCCCCCTTACCGCCCCTCCTAATAATTTTACAAATTCAAAAATATCCGCATTCGATTTTAAGTATCGAAAACCATTTGTGTACCAATTTTGAACGATCTAACTCTACTCTTATTTTTTTGTCCCTCCGCCCCCCTCCCGTCCCTCCTAATAACTTTACACTTTCGAAAATATCCCCATTCGACTTGCAGGCCTTTAAAACCTATCTGTACCAATTTTGAATGCGCTAACTGTATTTCTATTTGTTTTTGCCCATAGCCCCTACCCCCTTAGCTCTCCATCCCCTTCCCGCACCTCCTAATAATTTTACAAATTCGAAAATATCCGCAATCGATTTGTAAGTATCGAAAACCTCTATATACCAAATTTGAACGATCTAACTCTATTTTTATTTTATTTTTTGCCCCCCCTCTCCCCTCCCCCTTCTCTCCCCTCCCCCTTCTCTCCCCTCCTAATAACTTTACACTTTCGAAAGTATCCCCATTCGACTTGCAGGCTATTGAAACCTATCTGTACCAATTTTGAAAGGCCTAACTGTATTTCTAATTGTTTTTGCCCCTGCTGCCCCACCTGGGGGCTGAATTTCTAAAATTCCAGAAATTGGTTTTTAGATATTTGTATTAGCTATATTTTATAGCAAAAATTTCACGTATGTCTGTTTTTGTTTTTTGTTTTTTGTTTGTTTGAGATATATAGGATTATGCGAAATCGCGTTTTACGCATGTGAAATCCCGTTTTGCCCCCCGCCCCCCTTAGGGACCGAATTTCGAAAATTCCAGAAATTGGTTTTTAGACATTTATATTAGCTATATTTTAAAGCAAAAATTTTACGGATATCTGTTTTTTTGTTTGAGATATGAAGGATTTTTTGAATTCACGTTTTGCCCCCCCCCCCCCCCCCCAAATTTTTTTTTTTTTTTTTTTTTCTTAAACCATCCCTGACCTATAAGGAAAAAAACAAAAAAAGAATGATCGAAATCGGTCAAGCCGTTGACGATTTTATAAAGGACATACAGACAAACATTCATTTTACCATGTTTTTATTAACTTCGATTCTTGTTTGTTTGTTTGTTTGTTTGTGTGTTTGTGTGTTTGTTTGTGTGTTTGTCAGGGACAAATCTTGCAATCGATTTTTAACTAACTTCCCGACTAGCTAAATATTTGAAATTTTCAGGACAGCTCACAACACGGTGACAATACATTTTTCTAATAATTTTAGTCAACTATTTCAAGTCCCACTGCCTTCGGCAGCGCTTATATGATTCGACAGAAAATTTATTTAACTAACTTCCCGACTAGCTAGACATTTGAAACTTTCAGAATAGTTCAGAACACGGTGAAAATGCATTTTCTTAATACCTTTAGCCAACTGTTTCTGGTTCCTGCTGCCTTCGGCAGCGTTATCAGTACAAAGCTTGCAATCGAATTTTCACTAACTTTCCGACTAGCTAGACATTTGAAATTTTCAGGACAGCTCACAACACGGTGACAATACATTTATCTAATAATTTTAGTCAACTATTTCAGGTCCCGCTGCCTTCGGCAGCGCTTATATTATTCGACAGAACATTTATTTAACTAACTTCCCGACTAGCTAGACATTTGAAATTTTCAGAATAGTTCAGAACACGGTGAAAATGCATTTTTTTAATACCTTTAACCAACTGTTTCGGGTTCCTGCTGCCTTCGGCAGCGTTATCAGTACTAAGCATGCAATCGATTTTTCACTAACTTTCCGACTATCTGGACATTTGAAACTTTCAGGATAGCTCAGAACACGGTGGCAATACATTTTTTTTTAATACTTTTAATCAACTGTTTCAGGTCCCTACTGCCTTCGGCAGCGTTCATATGATTCAACAGAAAATTTATTTAACTAACTTCCCGAGTAGCTAGACATTTGAAACTTTCGGAATAGTTCAGATTACGGTGAAAATGCTTTTTAAAAATATTTTTATCCAATTGCTTTGGGACCCTGCTGCCTTCGGCAGCGTTTCCAGTACAAAGCTTGCAATCAACTTTTAACTAACTTCCCGGCTAGATAGCCGTTTGAAACTTTTATAATAGCTCAAAAGACGATAGCAAGGAATTTTTTTAATACTTTTATCCAATTGCTGGGGTTCCGGCTGCCTTCAGTAGCGTTTATATGATTCAACAGAAAATTTAAAAACATGGTTTATAAATTTTTTTTTATCTTATAATTATTTATATATATAGATGACGTATTGCATCTTTAACTGTCTACATTCAAATTTGTACTATATGTATTATTATACTATGACTTAATTCGGTGACTACGTATTCATTCATTTTGAAACTTTGACGTATGTTACGCCTCCGGTTTACAACAGAGTCCGTGTTATCAGAGAAGTCGATTACTCGAGATTTTTCTTGTCCACAATGCCTCGGATAAGCCGGACTCTACTTTAATACTTTATACATTTTTAAAAACTTACTTTAACTTTTATAAATATATCTTAACACTTTTTGCGACCGCAGGATTTTGTCTTTTTGACAGTAAGACCCACCTTCGGGCGTTATACTCTCAAAATAAAATATTTCAGAACAAATTTTCTGTATTCACAATTATATTACAAATGGATATACATTATAATTATATTCTTTCTAATCAATATATTTCCATCCATAGTATATTTTATTGCAAAAATATGAACACTGGGTACACACTTAAAAAATATGTAACACACAAATTACGAAAGAAACGCCCACTGACAGAGTTGCAGATTTTCAAATGATGTGAATCTACGTCAGCAGTCGCGAAAGGGTTAATTAAGAAATTATATTTTCATAGAAATTATAAAATGAATCGTACAGTTCCAAAGAGTTCAACTGACCCAAAACTGGTAAGTGCGATTAAAATTGTTTAATATTTACTTCATGAACCCTTACAATAATTTATCCAAAAAGATTTAGTTTATGCGTTATTGTATATATATATATATTACTTCATTTCGTATATTATATTACACCTACGAAAGAAAATTTAAGCTTTATTGGTGATCAGTACAGCCATATTAGACACTTTTACTTGAAAAATATTGCACTTTTTTCAAAGAGTACTGTATGGACTAATCACAAGTGTAATGTATTTAAATAGACCTAAAATTATCTAAAAAAGTACTGATGTATATACAAATCTAAAAAATTGAATTCAGGATAATTAAGAAACTGGAAAAGAGGAAATGCTTTATTAATTTTTATAATTATTTTTTTCCTGAAAGATTTCCTGTGTGAAACATTAAAATTTTGTCTATTTCTTATAGGATCTTAATTTTATTTTTCTACATTTACAGATAACCCCCTAACACGATTTTGATTATAATTCTATCAGGGCGCGAAATTTCCGCTCGCCAGCTCGCCATCAGCGAGTGGCTCTGCCCTCCTAAACGAAAAAATATTACAGAACTAAAAAGCCCTCTTTTTTTTTTATATTTTTGTTCTCTGTCCTCTTTTTCAAATGAAAAGGATTTAGTTCTTAATTTCAAAAAATTCTCAAAACTGGAAAGCTCAATCGTCTGCTGGCTGTATCGAACGGTTAACACTAACTTTTTTCTGCGTTAGGTACGCAAAAAAAAAAAAAAGAAAAAGAAAAAGAAAAACTTTCTAATAAACTTGTCAAAGCATATTATGGTTTATATCAATTCAGATTCTTCGAATCACAAAGAAATAAAAGTATTTCTTATATTTGTACGGTTTTTTATCCAGAACAAGGAATTACTATTGAAATTGCCATGAAATCATTAAGAAGATGATTGGTTCATACGCGGTGGGTTGACGTGTATTCTCACTTTTGTATGAATAATATTCCTCATAGAAATAGGCCCACCAGTGAACGAGAGGTTCTGTCCTCGAAGCTGGTATACGTGAGACGCTGGCTTTGATAACCGCTCGCTGGCTTAGCCGTTAGGAATTTTCCGTGGTTTTCTCCGAAACTAGCTTAAATATGGACTAGAACCTCTTAAAAAGACTCCACGGAGGCCTAGAGCCCTAGTGCAGACATATGGCTTTAATGATAACACTACCACCACCTCACAAAACTATGCAAAAGTTGGTTGTATTCATTTTATGTTCTTCTGGCAAAAATACTCCCACAAAGCGACTGTTTTCCTCAATGAACAAATGTAGACGTGTGAAAAAAAAAAAAAAAAATCCCCTTTATATACCCACTTTAAAAACTTAATAACTACTAAGACTAATTTAGGTTATACTTGTAACCTTGTGAGAACTTTTATAAAATTGTGATATAAAATGACTGTTAGTAAAAATAAATCGTTTCATTTACCGAATATTAATTTTACTTTTTTCATTTGCTGATTTTATTTTATACTTTTATGATTCTGATTTTAATAAAAGAAATGTATACCAGATTTTTTTATGTAACTGCATGAAATTACTACAAAGAAAAATTTTTGTCTACAGCAACAATTAAAAATGAATAAATAAATAAAATGAAATTTATATTATCCAGTGACTCATATGAAATAAAATAAAATCTATATTATCCAGTGACACATAAGAAAATTAGAGATTTTTTCTCTCGTATCCGTATATTATTAATTTAAATTAATGTATACTCATACAAATTCATCATTTGAAATAAAAATGTTTCCATCACTTGTATAAAGCAGCTTTTGAATCGGTTTTTACTTCCTTATACAAAGTATAAGGAAGTATAGTAATCCCGAATTGCGAAATGGATTTTGTATTTCACATTGCTCGAAAACGAATGATCGCTGAATGTTGTTAATTTATACGTGTGACTTTCATGATGTCTATTTGCACACCTGCAAGTGTCATCTTAACACGAGCTCTCGTTTTAGAGATATAAGGGATTTTACACGATTTTTCGTGACGTCTGTATGTGTGTGTGTGTGTCTGTGTGTGTGTATGTCGCATAACTCAAAAACGGTTGGACGTAGAAAGTTGCGAATTGGTACATAGGTTTGTTATAACATCTAGTTGTGCACTTCCCTTTTTGGACTTTCTATGATTTTCCGTTTTGGAGATATTTAAGAAAATTAGATTCATAATGACAAAAATACATAGGTTTTGGCCATAATGTATCAAAAAACGGTAATAACTCAAAAACGGTTTAGACAAATCTTGCAATTTAACTGACTTTCCGATTAGCTAGACATTTGAAACTTTCAGAAAAGCCCAGAACACGTTGACAATGCATTTTTAAAAATATTTTTAGCCAACTGTTTCCGATACCTGCTGCCTTCAGCAGCGTTTATGCGATTCAACAGAAAATTTATTTAACTAACTTTCCGACTAGCTACACATTTGAAACTTTCATATTAGATCAGAACACGGTGAAAATGCATTTTTTAAATATTTTTAGCCAACTGTATAGCAAGTCTAAGGTCCCTGCTGCCTTCGGCAGCGTTACCAGTTCAAATCTTGGAATCGATTTGTAACTAACTTCCCGACTAGCTAGACATTTAAAACTTCAGGAAAAGCTCAAAATACGGTGACAATGCATTTTTTAAATATTTTTGGCCAATTGTTTCGGGTCACTGCTGCCTTCGGCAGCGTTTACATGGTTCAACAGAAAATTTATTTAACTAACTTCCCGACTAGCTAGACATTTGAAACATTCAGAATAGTTCAGAACACGGTGAATATGCATCTTTTTAATACTTTTAGCCAACTGTTTCAGGTCCCTGCTGCCTTCGGCAGCGTTTATATGGTCCAACAAAAAATTTATTTAACTAACTTCCCGACTAGGTAGACATTTAAAACTTTCAGAATAGTTCAGAACATGGTGAAATTCCTTTTTTAAATACTTTTAGCCAATTTTTTCGGGTTTCTGCTGCCTTCGTCAGCGTTACCAGTACAAATCTTACAATCGGTTTTTAGGTAACTTTCAGAAAAACTCAGAACACGGTGATAATTCATTTTTTAAAAATATTTTTAGCCAACTGTTTCGGGTCCAATGTAAATGTTTTTTAACATTATGTATATTTCCAAAAGTGTATAAGGAAGTCATGTGGTGTCCACATCAGATTTTGTTCCTTTGAAATCATTCGCTATATTTATGGGACACACCGCATATAGCCACTTAATGAGTATGAATATTTTGTGTTATATAGCTGTAAACCGTTCAGTACCTTGATTACAGATATTTTTCTATTAATAATTTCAAACAATATTTTATAGCTTTATTAACCCATTAAACGCCGTTACATAAATTCCACTGAAATTTTTTTAATTGTTGTATAGTTAGCTTTTTAATGTGTCTTTCTAATCATATGTAGTTTAAATAATTAACTCCTTGCCGGCTCAATTTATTTCTAGGTTGGCAAGAGTTTCTGGCTCAAAAAAGAGTACTGACACCAATATTCTTTACTAATAATTTCTATTAGAAGACATTACTGTACAAGCACGATACAAATTATTGATAAAGCATAATAGTGTAAGAGTTCCGCCTTCAGACGGAAGCTTTTGCACCCTTGTTTGATCGCCTGTCCGAGCTGTGCTCAGGACGGGATAAACCACGAAGGGGTTAAAGAAATATACATTTTGTTAGAAAGTGTTTTTGGTTCCAAAAAGGGAGACTTTTACCTAGTGGGGGTGTAATAGATATTAAAAATACAGGACGGGATAAACCACGAAGGGGGTTAAAAATATATACATTTCGTTAGAAAGTGATATTTGGTTCCAATAAGAGAGAGTTGTACCTAGTGGGGGTGTAATAGATATTAAAAATCAACCCTTTTTAGTTTGTTTTCTTGATCCCTGTTTGATATATTTTAATAAAAGAACTGTTTCATTCCATATACATCTTTTTAAACCCCTGCACTTGAATGAGTTTTTGGTCTTTTTTTTTTTTTTTTCCTTATGCAGTAAAAACAGATAACTTTATTTGAATAATAATAAAAAAAATTATACAGACACGACATTATTTCATTATTTAAAACATGAAAATCTGACATTGACAGATTTTAATTTAGTGCTAGAGGCCTACTGCTAAACTTGTTAATATCGACAAATTCTTCTTTAGTTAATTCGTGACGATCTAAATTCCATGATAAAGTTTTCATTAAATCAAACCAATGTGTTTCAGCTGCAGATACTGTAACAAATAACGTTGGAAGTCCAAACTGTCTTATAGCCGCAAAACAACCTTTTTTGCTCTTTTTCCCAATGAGGGGGAGGTGTGCCTTGGGGGGGACTCATGTCAAAGGTGTGCCTTAGGGGGGACTCATGTCAAAATTGTACCTTGGGGGGTCTCATGTCAAAGTTGGGCCTTGGGGGCACTCATGTTAAAGTTGGGCCTGGGGGGGGGGACTCATGTCAAAGTTGTACCTTGGGGGGTCTCATGTCAAAGTTGGGCCTGGGGGGACTCATGTCAAAGTTGTGCCTTGGGGGGGACTTCATTCAATAAATCCTCATTCAATAAACCGACTGAAATAGGCCCTTAGCACTATTAAGAGTGTATTATAAAAATTCGACAACGCTGTACCGACTGAAATAGGGGTACCTTGGGGGGGACTCATGTCAAAGTTGTGCCTTGGGGGGACTTCATTCAATAAATCCCCATTCAATAAACCGACTGAAATAGGCCCTTAGCACTATTAAGAGTGTATTATAAAACTTCGACAACTGTACCGACTGAAATAGGCCTCTAGCACTAAAAAAGAAAATCAGTCTGCGTATAATAGCGGAAAGGGTCCCTGCGCAAAAAAAAACTGATAAAAAAGTTGGTTTAGCGGTATTTGCCACAAGGAAAAAGTTGTGAATATGAGATTATGTGTTGCATGTCATAATTATGAGCACGGCGAATGTGTAAGATCAAGAAAGATAAAGAAGTTTTTACTTGCCGTACATGAAGTCAAAATAAATTAAAAACATTTTTGTCCGCAAAAAGTTTAAAATTGCTTAAAATTTTGCTGGAAATTGTTAAAAATTGCTTAACATTGCTTTTTAAATTTTCTTCTCACTTACCTTTTCATTAACTTTTGTAGAGTTTCAAAAATTAAATTTGGTTTTGTAATAATTGATGTGTTTTCTTGCATTAAATATGAATCTCTTCATTATATTTGACCTATGGGCATATTACCTTCATCAACTAGTCTTTTTATTATTAACATGCTTTTATTAACTTGATATGATGTAACTATTAATGTATCTAACGGAATCTTGCAATTCAATATTCGGCCACTTCTGGTCGTTCGATTGACTCGAAATTTTGCACACGACTTCATATTCAATGACAATACTACAGACAAGTATTTCCAGGCTCCTATCTCATCAGGGGCAGGTTCTAGGGTCAAGCAAAAAAACCTATATATATAAAACTCTATCGTATGTGGCACAGGATTTGGCCGTATTTGTATAACGTCGAATGGCAACATTTAATCAATTAGTTTTATTATTATTTTTTTTAATGTATGTAAATATTATGATGTGTCACTCAGGCGATTTTCTCATACCCAGTGATTTTATTCTATAAAGATAGGTATTTTGTGCTTTTTAGTTCACATTTCAATAAAAGCGTGTTCTTTATTATTTTTTTAAGTATAATTTTATTTTATTTATATGAATAAGTACTGTATAAGATGATTTCCTAGTTGCAAAATTTTCATTTTTCAGATGGTGAAATTAAAGCGCATTTTCAGTAATTAAATTTTAAACGGAATTTTTTTTTAATTTGAAGTATGATCGTGCACGTTCTGTTACAGCGCGACAACACTATATAAGACTCCGTGATTATTATTTAATTGCATAATGCATGATCGCGAGATATAATGCAGCATTTTCTAGAACAATTTTTTTTATAATTAATTAAAAGAAAAACCTTTATGTACCTAATGTTTGGTGAATATTTTTATTTCATTTTTTTATTTCTAAATTAACTCTAAATTTTCTAAATATCTTATTTGAAAATATTTTTCTTTTTTTAATAACGAAATTTTTGTTTAAATAAGTGTTTATATGCCTCGAACGATAGAAAAAGTTCCTTCTGTCTTGTCAGAAAAAAGCGACGAAAAAATTAATGAAAGTCGCAGGCGGTCCTGTATAAGTGAAAATGCTAGGCAAGGTTCAAGAAGGAGAACACAAAACAGAAGAAAAAATTACAGAAACAGACGATCAAGTAGTCGCTCTGGTGCAAGTAGTCGCTCTGGATCAAGGTCTAACAGCAGACGCGGACGAGAAAGAATAAGGAGAAGAAACCAAAGGCGGTGCCAGAGAAGAAGACGTCCGTCTACCACAAGTAGAAGAGGACCTAGATCTACAACCAAAAAGTGGATTAGTCACAGAAGAAGCCTTTCAAGTAGAACAAGGAGAACAAGACCTAATACTAGAAGACGACAAAGAAGCGGACGAAATGTGATTCGCCAAAGGAGGCACAGACCCATACGTCGACGAAGAGAACGTCATAGACGTAATATAATTCCAGAACCTATTGAAGTTGATCCTAATGAGTCTTCTGAAGAAGAGGAAATAGACCTAAAAGCAGGAGGCGACACTGCAAGTGGCGAAAGATTTGAAACATCAAGCTCTCCATCGTCCGATGGGGACCATTAAAGAAACAAGTATATTTCATTATTAAAAAAAAAAAAAAAAAAAAAAGCCGAAATAGTAAATCTGCTACATTGAAATATGACATTAAACAGTTATTTAAAGGCTAAATTTCCCTATAGAAATTTGAGATTAAAACTGAAAAAAGTATCTGATATATTAAGTAAACTTTATTACAAAATCCCAAAGTAAATCATCGAAATTTATCAAGTGGTATTAGGAGAGATGCTGTATCAAATCTGAACCATAGTGAGACTTGATGGTTAGGATAAAGCCATTACTAATCAGTTGTTTTTTTTTTTTTTTTAATCAGATTTTAAGTATAACAAATGTACCGAAGTCAGTGGAGACTCTGGAATAAAAACTGCAAATATTTATATTACGTTATGTCACTTTATCCTTTTTTTTTTTTTTTATAAATCTTACTTTTAAATATGTATATGTATATACATTCATTGCTGTATTATTGGTACAACTATAGTATTTCCCCTCAGCTGAATTTGGCGATTTTTCTTTGGCGCCGATTTGAACGATAACGATGTCGTTCTGGAT
Source organism: Salticus scenicus (assembly GCA_963930645.1). Lineage (NCBI taxonomy): Eukaryota > Metazoa > Arthropoda > Arachnida > Araneae > Salticidae > Salticus > Salticus scenicus. Next base: position 235,856,519 of record OZ005658.1, read on the forward strand.
TGTTTGCGATATAATATGTTAGCCTGCATTCTATTTATTTTGGATTTATGATTTTATGATTTATAATTTAGCTTACGATTTTATCATTTATGCTATATGATTTATGATTTTTAGATTTATGATTTAGCCATAATCGCCAACGAAAAATCGTCAAATCTAGCTGAAGGGAAATACTATAGTTGTTCCAAATATAATAATAATAATAATAATATAAATAATAATAATACAAGTGTATTTATTGTAACAAGAATTGTCAATTGCTCGGTTCTTGCTACGAAATATCGGCCGGTGAATCAACGAATTTATGGCAATTTGGGAAGGAGCACCTAATGGGCGGTCATCTCTAACCCTAATAAGGGCAGCAAATCCGTGTTTTGTCCGAGATTTGAACCCAGATCCAATCGTGTAGGAGTCATGAACGCTAGAAACTACACCGTCAGTGAAGCGTTATAAAAAATGTTAAAAAAAATAAATTGAATACTTATATTTAAAATTCATGTTTATTTATAAATAGATACATGAATTAAATATATTAAATATTTGATTCATGTATTTGTATTATAAATAAAACGACTAAAATCAGCTCTAATTATAATTCCGATCAAATTCCGATATAGTTGTTAAGTAGTGTAATTTTCATTGCATACATTTTATATTTTTTGTATATTTTTGTTATATGAGCATAAAAAAGTAATTATATGAAACATTGGTATTTTTTTAATGTTTAAAATAGCAAACTAAAGTACATAAATTTATATTATTCATAACTCTTTTTCAGTTTTTAATTGAGTATCAGTTGTTTAACAAGATGCATTTTTACTTCCTTATACAAAGTATAAGGAAGTATAGTAATCCCGATTTGCGAAATGGATTTTGTATTTCACATTGCTCGAAAACGAATGATCGCTGAATGTTGCCAATTTATACGTGTGACAGTCATGATGTCTAGTTGCACACTTGCAAGTTTCGTCTTAACACGAGCTCTCGTTTTAGAGATATAAGCGACTTTACACGATTTTTCGTGACGTCTGTATGCATGTGTGTCTGTGTGTGTGGGTGTATGTCGCATAACTCAAAAACGGTTGGACGTAGAAAGTTGCGAATTGGTACATAGGTTTGTTATAACATCTAGTTGTGCACCTCTCTTTTTGGACTTTATATGATTTTCCGTTTTGCAGATATTTAGGAAAATTCATAATGGGCAAAATGTATCAAAAAATGGTAATAGCTCAAAAACGGTTTGGACAAATCTTGCAATTTAACTGACTTCTCGACTAGCTAGACATTTGAAACTTTCAGAAAAGTTCAGAACAAGTTGACATGAGTCCCCCCAAGGCACAACTTTGACATGAATCTCCCCCCAAAGCACAAATTTGACATGAGTCCCCCCAAGGCACAACTTTGACATGAGTCCCCTCCCCAAGGCACGACTTTGACATGAGACCCCCCCCCAAGGTACAACTTTGACATGAGTCCCCCCAAGGCATAACTTTGACATGAGTCCCCCCCAAGGCAGAACTTTGACATGAGTCCCCTCCCCAAGGTACAACTTTGACTTGAGTCCAACCCATGGCCCAACTTTGACATGAGTCCCCCACCAGGCCCAACTTTGACATCAGTCCCCCACCAGGCCCAACTTTGACATGAGTCCCCCCAAGGCCCAACTTTGACATGAGTCCCCCCCCAAGGTACAACTTTGACATGAGTCCCCCAAGGCACAACTTTGACATGAGTCCCCCCCAAGGCACAACTTTGACATGAGTCCCCCCCCAAGGCACAACTTTGACATGAGTCCCCTCAAGGCACAATTTTATGTTTCAATGTTTCGGGTCCAGTGATATTGTTTTTTAACATTATGTATATTTCTAAAAGTGTATAAGGAAGTCATGTGGTGCCCACATCAGATTTTTTATAACTATTTTCATTCAATTTTGTGTCTTCTAAACTGACTTTTTCAATATTGAATGTCTTCTATTTTCTTATAAAATAAAAGACTTTGTGTAATTTCTCCTCTTTTTAAAATAAAAAATTCTGGCTACCTTATGCGTAAAAGAATAGAGTAAGTTAATCATATTTTGTGACGACTAACATTTTTTTTTTCAGCGAGTGTAATGTAAGTTGAAATTTCGGGCCCTGACTCTATAAATACTAAAGATAAAGTATACAAACAGTATACTTTTCCGCACTGCCAGACTCTCAGAAATTCGAAAATGAAGTCAAAAATGGGTGTTGCTATTGAAAAAATCAAAGTTGACGCTTATTTCAATATGTAGATAACCCCTAATTCAAAATTTGACGACATATTCAGAAAGTGCTTTTAATTTCCTTTTGAATTATGTCTATTAGATGTTCCTGCGTCAATTAATAACAAAAATACAGCGGGTGTTGCGTTTTTTTTTTCTCCGACTGTACCTTATATATAACATGTATTTTTTTTTTACTGACAGTATTTAAAGGTTTTAAGAACGGAAGGACGCCGCTCACCACTATACAGCAGTTTTGAGCGATTTTAACCTTTAGGTAAGGGCTCTGACGACAATTGTCAGACTATACTGTGGAATTTTGAAAGAGCTCGTCTCTAAAGGTTAAGCCTTTCCCGTTGTTTACTGCATAAACAAAGAAAAAAAAAAATTACAAGGCACTTAATTGGTTTTGCTTGGGAGTAGGCAGTGTAAGTACTGTAGATGTGTAGAACTTACCAGGGGTCCGGGAAGGATTAGTGGAATTCCGCCTTTTGGAGATTTGAAGAGGTTGGTGGAAATGAGGATGAGAAAAAGGGCGTCCATGTTCGTTTATTGATGGGGAATGGATAGAGATTGTCCAGGGCAAGTCGTTTTTTTTTTTTTTTTTTTTTTTTTTTTTTTTTTTTTTTTTAAATCGTATTCTGTCTTATAGGTGGGAGAAGAGGAAGAGTACGTTGGATGAACTGCGTTGAATTCTGTTCCGTGTTCCTGATTTGAGATGATGCAATTTATGCAAGATGGGATTTCCGTGCAGCTCTCGTTGGTGAGAGAGCTGGATCAATGGGAGCAGTGGATAGATTCGTGGCATGATGAGCTTGACATGTAAATAAAATGTACCTATAACAATATTCAAAATACTCTGATAACTATAGTAAACACTAAATTTAGACCTATAGGCACATTTAGCGCATATTATTTTCTCTGCAAATAAGCAGTCCGTAATATATTGATTAAAACAAAAAATATATACATAACGATTTGTAAAGTGTCTGACTAATAAGGTTCTCTAAAAAAAAAAAAAAAAAAAAAAAAAATGACGCTTGAAATTGTTTTAAAATATGCATAAATCAACGGGTTTTATAGAAAATTCCTGCTTTTCTTTTTTTTTTTTTTAATTAGATAAATTTTGTTAATTGCTTTGGATGTTATTTAATTCCTTTTAAGAATCGCCGTTTTCCTACTTAGATTAAAAACTTTCCGTCCTTTTCCTAGAATGTCGTATCTGAATGGTTAGCACTCTGTATTCAGACAACGGGTTCGATTCCTGTTCAGGCATGGAGGTTCGGAAAGTTCCGGAATCTACTGTCTGGTATAATAAGCCTTAATGTGGAGAAGAAAAAAAGCGATACCCCATATCCAAACCTCTCTTTTGAAGTAAAATAAATCTAGGGTGATCTGTCAATGTCCACTTAAACCACACACACACACACACACACACACACACAAAAAAAAAAAAAAAAAAGAATTTATGTGCAAAAATTCTAAATCTGTTTGTTAGAATACATACTAAAATCTAATGCAATGCTTTGTCCCAATTTCTAATAACGACCGATGTATTAATTCGATATTAATGTGGATCCATTACAAAGTTTTCCACAAAGCTTTAAAGTAATTACTTTAAAGCTTTGTTAATTTTCATAGTTGTTAATTTTAGCCAGGTGTTATAAAATGTTTAAATTAATCTTAAAGCATCAAGCTTAATTTTATTCCAAAAGTTTATTTAGTTATTTTATTCTTTATATTTATTTCTAATAAATTAATCTGTTTTTACTGATAAATTAACTATTTTTATTGGAAATGAGGGGTGATCAACCACTATGTATCTGAAATATTATAAATGCTAGTAAATCACCAAATTGATCAATTACTGAATTTCTGTTTTTATTTATTTATTTTTTTATTTTTTTCAAAGATATCATAAAAGATAATTGTTATGTTTGTTGTCGGATTATGATAATATTATAATCTAAAATGTACTCAGTTGCATAAATTTTTGTTTATGTCTAATAATATATATCTATTCAACCGATTGTCATTTTTAAATCAATTATTTGCTGTAAAATGATAGTTTGTTTCTCAATAATAGATTGAATAGGAACTATAATACCACAAATATTACAACTTGTAAAAAAAAAAAAAAAAAAAAAAGGTGGGTGGGTGGGTTAATGGACTTGTTATAGATTATACAGTTTCTGAAACGTTTTAAATGTTCTCTCCTCTTTTGTTCAAATCTAGCACAAATGTTATTATTATTATCATATCATCTCTTTTTTTTTTTTTTTTTTCTTTTAAGCTTCAATTGTATGAATACTTTTTCACATATAGCAAATTTTATCAGGAAAAATCCTCATGTTATCATTAGTTATAGCAAATTTTATTAGATTTTATCATATCTTAAAAGTATTTACACTAAAGCACTTCCCACAGTTCAAGCGGATAAATTTACTTTCTTCCTAAGATATGCCTATTATATTTAAACGCACGAATAATAATTAGGGGAGACCGGGGCACAGTGGAAACCCCCCCCCCCCCTTATTTAAATCTATTAATATTCAACTCTTTTAGTTCATATGGATAGTCATGTATGGCAGCATGGTACTAGTTGTATGGAACAACAACAACAACAACAACAACAACAAAAAAAAAAAAAACATGGGAAATAGTACGGTAACCATTTTTAGCAGTTTTTATGTTTTGTGCTGCTCAAAGTAGTTTTTCCACATTGAAGTTTTCAAAATTTTATGAAGATTGAACTAGTGATTATAAATACTATATAACTGTTAAAGGAAGTCAAGATATTTCTGTTTTTAAGTTCCTAAAAATTATTAGCATGTTTATAGTCCGTATATTGTTTTATTATTATTATTTGTTTTTCTCTGGCACGGGGCACAGTGAACCACCTTCCAATGTGCGGAAAAGTACAAATTACACTTAATACTTATATTTGTTTTAGTTAAATTTATAGATACAAACATAATGTAAAGTATTAATATCTCAAAGTAATACATATCTTAATGTTAAAAAATAAATAAAAAGAATAATGAATTTCTGAAAAGAATAAATATTTGAACAGTAATATAATATCTATTAATATCTAAATTTAATAACTATTTGAAATATATTGCATTAATAAAAGAAAAAATATCTAATTTAAAAAATAGTAGGAAAAATTTGTTATTATTGTTGTTTTTAGAGATCACATATGAAAAGAAATAGAAGTAGTTTAATACATTTTAGTCAAATGTATCCTACAAATAAAATGTAAATTAATTTTATATCTCAAAATAATTTCTAAAAAATATTAAATATTTGAATAGTATTGTAATATTTATTAATATCTGAATTGAAAAGAAACAATTAATTTATATAATATTAAAAGAATAAAAAACAATTATCTGTTTTAACTTAATAAATTTTCTTACTGAGATTTGATTTCTTATTTGTTTATTTTAATTTAATTTAGTTTAGTTTATTTCATGAAAATGCTTGAATTATGTTCTTTAGACTAGAATAGTATAAGAAACTAATTTTAGATAGAAAAAAAAAATTATATTAATTTAATACAAACACTGTACCCCGGTCGTGGGGCACAATGGTCCACTTTGTGAGTGCTCACATTTTATTTTTTCATTCATAATGTATTGGAAATATTGTTACAAAGAAATTAAGACATGTCAAGAATGGCTTAGAGATTGTTTGCTATTTTTTTTTTTTTTTTTTTTTTTTTTCAAGTACATTGCTTTTCTGTTTTTTGTGAGAAAAAAATTAAGAGTATAAATGTGGTCCACTGTGCCCCGGTCTCCCCTGTATTTTTGTTTTCTTTTTCCCAAACTTGGATGTTTTTTTTTTTTTTTTTTTGGTTTTCTAAAGAAAAATCTTAACCAGAGCTTTAGACTTCCATATGTAGGTTTATCTTAAATATCCATTGTCTTTCATTTTCTGCGGTCTATTTTTCTTCAAAATGGTTATTTTTTGGAAAGATTTTGAAATGCTACTATAGATAAATAAATCCTAGTCTAACGTATAAAGACGTCAGTATTGATGAAAATGAAGAAAGACGCTGTCTTTCTACTAGTGCGAATATAAATCAAAAGAAATATTTTTTTGCAAAGAAAATAAAGTCACAAAAACGCTTAGATCAAACTACGCGTCGTATAATTCAAGTGGGTATAATTAATTATTTTTCTATCATATGCCAATATTTATATCTGCTAATAAAAATTAATCTTTTAGTTTTTCATCCGTGCTTGAACTTGAACTTTTTGCTTATACTAAAATTCTGAGTTTAGATTTTTACACTAAAGCTTATTTTAAAATATCTGCTGTCTGTTCAATTACTGCACTGTTACATAATTATTTTGGAAAGAGATCAATTCCCAACATAGGATTTTAATGAGTTCTTACTTTTATTTTTGCCTGCTGCTATAGTTAAATAAGTCCTTTTCAGATATGAACAGTTATCAATATATTCTAAGATATTTAATAGATTATTAACTGATAAGTTAAATAGATTATTAACTTGAGTAGATTAGATTATTCAAGTTAAATAGATTATTAACTTGAACGATTATTAATAAATTCTCCGATAGTTTGAAGAAAAAAAAAAAAAAAAAGCTGTGATTACAAGCTTACCAGAAATAGTATTTTTAGAATAATGAAGTTATTATATCATATAGAGGAACCACATCGTACAACTCAAGCGGACATAAATACTTTTCCAATTTTATGCCATTGTATTTACAAATTTAAATATATATTAATATTTTTATTTCTTTGTCCGTTCTTATAACCTTTTGCTATCAAAAATTTGACAACATAAAATTCATTTTTAAATTCCACACGTGAGTTTATCTTAAAATATTAATATCTTAAATATCTTAAAATATGTATGAACTATTTATTGTATGCGCTTTACTAAATGCTAAATATTTATTGTATACACTATCACATTGGCTGTAAAATATTCTTTGAGGAGATACATTCAATTTTTAGTTTACAGCACATTATTTTTCTTTTGTTAAAAGTATAAAATTAGCTAGTATATCGGAGAATAGAACATGTGGGTTTTGATAAATGTAAGTTCTTCAAATCTGCAAGATCATCAGTATTAATGGCTCTCTGATAAGTTGAAGTTTTTTTAGCATTAATATACTGAATCTTGTATAAAATTGTTTATAACAAGGGCACTGTTATGTATAACTTCCACATAACGTATATTTCTCTACGCAATCTCCCGTCTTTACTTGTAAACTTTTTTGGAATTAAAGAACTTATTGATCATAACAAGTTAACTGTCATACACTGACGATTGATAGATGTACAAAAGTACCGTCTAAGTAACCCCATGTCATTTATATATATGCGCGTCATAAATTTCAGTTTGTTGTAATATTACTTTTATATAACCACATACTGAGACACAGCTGAATTTCCGTGGCGATATTTCTGAATGTATGTAATAATGTATTCGTGAGGCGCTGTTAAATTTCTACATGATGTTGTCAATACATGACGGCTGTTTTCAAGACGGGAATATTATTGATGGTTTCCAAATTCTCCAATGTCTGTAGATATCAATATATTGAATAAATAAATCATACTGAGCCTGCTTATATGACGTTTGATGTATAGCTAGAATTCATTTATAAATAAATGACAAATTAAACTTATTCTGCTTTTTAAAAGTTACCCTTCACAGATCGATATTTTATTTAAATAATACACTTTTTCCTGAAGTTTCTTAAAAGATCGATTTAAAAAATATATTTGAATTATTTTTATTTTTATTTTTTATTTTTTCAATTACTAAAATGTCAAAGGTAGAAATAGAAAAAAAAAAAAAATAAAAAATCTTTTTTTTTTTTTCTTATCTCCCTCTTTCTATTTTCCTTTTCTTTCTTTCTTTCTTTTTTTTTTTTTTTTTTTGTAATTTCAAAATTCCACAAAGAAACAACAGCAACAAAAGAAAAAGAATTTTTTCTAGAAATTTTATTTTCTATAAATATTTATAAATAAATGGAAATATGCACTGTTAAAATTTTCAACAGTAAACTAGTGGTAATCATTTATCTTAAGTTTTAAGTAAAATTACAGAGGAAAATAAATAGAGATGTTAAAAAGTACGTATTACAGATGCATTTTAATGGCTAATATTAATTTAATTAATTATTCACGAAAATATATTTGTGATATAGACTGTTTTTTTTTTTTTATAGAAACATTTATTTTAAATATATATACAGGGGGATCAGTTTCAAAGAGTTTTTTTTTTGTTTTTTTTTTCTCTTAAATCTGACGGATGTTGCAACTATTCTAACACTGAAGTATAATTTTTTTTAACCTTGTTTAAGTGTGGGAGATAACTTTCAACACTGTTGGACTCTTTCAACTTTATTTTTGAGGTAAAACAGAAATGGAGACGCACGGTGTTACTTAATCCAGTGATAATTTTATTTTTGAAAAACGTAATTTAATTCAAATTTTTTACATTATTATTCCTTGCAGAAAATGTTCTCCACCATTTTGAATGCAAACAGGAACATGTCGAACCAAGTTTTTTCACACTTCACAGCATTGTTGGTGTTATTGACGAGATTTCTACAGATATGATTTGTTTTAATTCATCGATGTTTGTAGGACTTCTCTGAAAAACCCTATGAAATGGTAATGTAAAAATGATAATGATAATGTAAATGTAATGTAGGAATTATAACGTAAAAAAACTTGAATTAGATTTTGTTTTTCATAAATAAAATTATCACAGGATTAAATAACATTGTGCGTCACCATTTCTGTTTTACCTCACAGTTGTAACAGCCAACAGTGTTGGAAATTGTCTCCCACACTTAAATAAGGTTATAACCATAGATATAGCAATTTATATTGATCTATCATCCCCATGTTAACGAGCAAAGATTTTTGATGCCGAAAAAGTTTTTTGGCATCAGCCATTAGAGAGTTAAAACTCGAAAACAGTAATAGAATAGAATGGTAATGAATTTTGAAAATGCCGAAATATTGCACGGCTTTTAAGTGTTCTAATAAATATATGAAAAGAAATGGGGTAGGTTCCATAAATAAGTTATATTCAAGTAATTTATGAAAAATATAATTTTCATAATCAGTTGCTTTGTTATTATTATGATATAATTACTGTTTTCATATTTAATGGAATACTTTTTTTAAATTTTAATATTTTTTAATATTTTTTATTAGTAAGTAATATGGAATTCTCAAAATTCTTTAAATGTAGCTACCAGCCGCGAAAGTTTTAATATATAAGTATAGTATGTTATGGCCACCACAAGACTTTCTTCCATATATAATCCTATACAAATTTACGCAATGCAAATAATATATTAAATTATAATTTATTAAAATTATTTTTCATGATTAATGCAGACGATTATTATCTCAAAGAAGTATAATAATAATAAATGCCGAAAGAAAGACAGTTTTGTACGTACATGAGTATACTAGAGTATAGTAAAAAAAAGGAAAGGAAAGGAAAACGAAAAGAAAGAAAGAAAGATAAAGGGGTATCTGGAGTTTTTTCATTCTCTTTTAGTGCATAAATTTTATTTGCTATGTGTATTCCCGTGTATATTCACTCGGGGAAATACATCCATAAGAGAGTAAAATGGCCGTCTTTTCCCGATTAAAAAAAGTATCACTTTTCCCCTCTCAATGATCAAGCTATGTCTTATTACTATATCTATGCTTCTAACAATTATAGTTAACTGTTAGAATAGTTGCCAACATCCGTCATATTTAAAGGTAATAAGAAAAACCAACGGGTACTCTTTTATTTATCACTCTGTATATTATATATATATATATATATTGAAAAATTAAATAATTAAAATAAATAAAAATACAGAATAAAGATTCAATATCTCGATTATTTACTTTTAAATAAGAATTATTATAAATTTATAGAGACTCTGGATAAACATTTCAGTAAATTTACATAAATGTTTTACAGTGTGGGGCTTTCCTTCCCACACTATATAGCAATATGCAACATTGAAGTTTCACAAATCAGCACCTAAATTAATGATTAATTTTTTTATTCTAAAGTAAAGTAGAAGGCGTTGTTGTCAACTATTTATTATTATAATTTCAATAAAAAAAACTCTGATAAATTACAAATATGCTGATAAATTGTTAATTAAAATAAAGATTTTTAAATATATTAAACATATAAGAAACATTATTTTTTCAGAATTTATAATCTACCATCGACCAAATTTTTTAAAGAAATTTCTGTGCTTTTTTTTTTTTTTTTTTTTTCTTCTTCTTTTCACAGAATGTCAGCATTACTCACCTCAAAATCTGAAATGGTTTTTTCAGAATATTATCTTACAAATATTTTTTTTTTTCAGTTCTAGTATAATTACTTTTATAACTTTTCTTCTAATTATGTAATCTAATAACAGACGATTTTCATTATAACTGCAGCGATAGAGAAACGAAAAAATTTCCCATTAACTGTTATTAGTTATTCACAAGCTAATTCAAAATAGTTAAGACAAATAATCGTCTGCGGTTTCTACATAATTATTTTTTCAAGTGCAATTTAATGACTCTATCAAGTCATATTCAGATAATTTAACGCATATCTCGATAATTTAATGACTTATCAACAAAAAATGTGTTTTCTAATAAAATTTTAACATGTATTTAAGTTGAAACTGGAAATTTTATCATCGAAAAACGACCATTGAAAGGTCTCTGCTCGAATTCGATTTTTAATCACAAAATTTGTGAATGGAACTGCTTGTCATGCGTAAATTATTAATACTTAATCGAATTGCAAATTCTTGGAAATGTATCTTTCATTGTCCAATACATTTTAGCATGGTTATTGTTCAGTAAAAACTCTAAATTAAGTAACACATCTATGCATAGGATTTCTTTCAAAATTTAAATTAATTTAACTAGATATAAATTTAAAATATGTGTGTGCCAGGTTATTATCTTCTTCTATATTCGTAAGATGAAAATGGTGGTTTTTCAAAAAATTACGAATTTCAGTTTCTGACGGTGTTATGCGTTTAAAAAGGTTTTAAAAGCATTTAATTACTTTTGCAGTCTAATACGTAGGTCTTTATGCGACACAAAATTTGTGATAGCTCTAGATCAAGAATCAACAAACAAAATTTCATAAAAGTTTATACTTATTTCATAAAATTTTATATTCAGTTGCACCTAACATAATATAGTGAATGTTTTTTTTTTTTTTTTTTTTTTTTTTTTTTTTTTTTATGGTGCACATTACCAACAAGTCAAGCTGTTGTGTTACTATTCTCAGTCCATTTACGGAAAGTATACCTAAAGAGTAAAGTATGCCAGCAGTTATTCATAATTACACTAAACTTAATATATGAGAAGATCATTGCTAATAAGCTGTTTTCATCTGGGTGTATAACGGTTGACAGGTTATATTATATACATATATTAACACCTACTATGCTGCAATTTTCTCTTTTTACTGGAAATGTACTAAGATAATCTGGTGTGTCACTCACACGACTTTCTCTTACCCTGAAACACGGACTTAGAGAAGAAGGACCGTTTTCTCCAACGGCGGCCTTCCCTCAAAAATGGACCCGAAATGGTCGCTATTATTCGTTCGCCGCTAGAGGTCGTATGTGTTCTCTGACTGTCCACTACCTCCGTAGAATAGCATTGTGCGCAGACGAAATTTTAGTTTTATTTTCAGTTTTGTTTTTAATTTATTTTTAATATTGGATTTTTTTCATAATGTCGCATTGTTACGCACCGGGTTGCACCTCTGGATATCGAAGTGTTCGAAAAAAAAAACAAAGAAATAGGTGAAAAGAACCCAAGTTTATTTCGTCCACCTAATGTAAGCTATTGATTTTAATGTTTTGTTGAATGATAAAATTGTTGTCTTATAAATATTCTATTACTATACAAAAAAAAAAAAGCCTGATTTTATTGGGATGGTTCTTAGTAAAATTCTGTTTGATAGATTTTTTTTTTTAAATTAATTAAAATGTAATTTTTCAGGTCACTTTGCATTAAGATTTTAAATTAATTTTACAAACTGCCAATCTTTTGACTTCCAATTCATGTTAGATGATGAATCACGTTATATTATTATCATTATTATTACCATATTATAGAAATGTATTGTTTTTAACAAAAAAGAAATTTTTAATTGGTTTTGTCAAAAATTAAAAATAATGATTATTATGTTACAGTAAAAAAATCCTAAATTCAGTTGAAAATTGGAGATTTTAAAGAAAAATTATATTTAATTAAATTCATCACCAGTGCCACATTCACATTTCATAATTTATAAGCTAGTGTTCTTCCAGCTGAAAATTAGAGATTTTATGTAAAAATTAGAGTATTAAATTCAAGGTAAGTTGTTTTTATAAAGTTAGCTTTTCACTTAATCTCCGTGTCATCTCGTCGGTGTATTGAGCTATTCCCTACCCTCCTAAAATAATATATATGTAATATGTATATATATATATAAAATAAATAAATAAATAAAAAAGTAAATCATGCATATTATAGCATGAGCATATTTGTGAAAAAATAGATAGAGTCAAAGACATCCAACAAATGTCAGATAAAACTTCCTTCTTAATACGGTATACATTTCATTTGTAACCAAGTATATACATATTACATTTCTCTTAAATGTTCAAATTTTACTTACAATATTCTGATTTAAATATGCACTTAAGGTATAATTTTCTCATAATCATAAAACATCAATATAAAAAATTACGTTATTTAATCTTCATAATGTTAAATACTTTTATTTTATAAGAAAATGGAAAACATTCAATTTTGAAAAAGAGGTAATTTTAGGGGACACAAAATTGAATGAAAATGATCATAAAAACAGATTCAAAAGCTACTTTACACAAGTGTTGGGGGCCGCGGTAACCCAGTCGGTAGAGCGCCGGCCTCGTAATCGGAAGATTGTGGGGTCGGTACTCGAGCCGGCCAAAGACCGTTGTGTACACTAATGGTGGCTTGGCTGGTGCACGTAAAATCTGTCGTGGCCGCAATGTCCTCCATGTTCCCATCAAAAATTGTACTTCTGGCGGTCACTGAAGCGGGAGAACCATCCCTTCCGTGGAGGAACAAAATTGCGAAGGCATGTCTCCGGACCAACACTAGGGGCGAGTTCCAGACCGTCGCTAATTGCCCATCTGCGCAGCACTAGTGCGACGTAAAACCCTACCAACTAACGAACCGCAAGTGGTGGAAACATTTTTATCTCAAATGATGAATTTCGACCAGTACACCTTAATTTAAATTAATAATATACGGATACCAGAAAAAAAAATCCTAATTTTTATAGATGCCACTGAACAATATAGATTTTTTTTTTTTTTTTTTTAATTTTTAGTTTTTGATATAGACTTTTTTTTTTTTTTTTTTTTTTTTGTGGTACTTTCATGTAGTTAGATTAAAAAAAAAAGTTCGTAAACATTTTTTTTTTATTAAAATTATAATCATAAAAGAAAAAATAAAATTGGCAAATGTAAAAATAAAATTAATATTCGACAAATCTAACGATTTGTTTTAAAAAACAGTCTTGCTTTGTCAACATTTTAAAAAAGTTTTCACAAGTACAGTCAGTAACAAAAGTCTCCGAACACTAGCAAAAATTCCTATATAAAAAAAGTACACTTAATACAGTTTTGTTAAATAAATCCTTGTCGAATCCTGTTCTTTGTCAGTCTGAAAACAGGATTCGACAAGGATTTATTTAACAAAACTGTATTAAGTGTACTTTTTTTACATAGGAATGTTTGCTAGTTATCGGAGACTTTTGTTACCGACTGTGTAAGCTAAATTAGTCTTAGTAGTTAACAAGTTTTTAAAGTAGGTATATAAAGGGGATTTTATTCACATGTCTACATTTTGTTCATTGAAGAAAACAGTCGCTTTGTGGGAGCATTTTTGCTAGAAGGACATAAAAGGAATTCAACTAACTTTTGCATATTTTTTTGAGGTGGTGGTAGTGTTATCATTAAGACCAATTGTTTGCACTAGGGTTCTAGACGTTAGTAAGAGACTCCTCTGTGGGGTTTTTCTAAGAGATCCTAGCCTATATTTACGCTAGTTTCGGAGAAAATCAAGGAAAACTCCTAACAGTTAAGCCAACAAGCGCGACCGGGTATCGAACCCAGCATTTCACGTAGACCAGCTTCGAGAACGGAACCTCTCGATCACTGGTGGGCCTATTTTTATGAAGAATATTATTCATGCAAAAGTGAGAACACACGTCAACCGACCGCGTATCAGCCGGAGTAACACCACCTTAACCCATTTCGTACTGACGTTGCGAAAACGCAACGTTTTTTTTACTATTTTTTTTGTGGAAAACTTTAAATTTTTTTGCTATAAAAATATTTTCCTATTAAAGTGGTGTCCAATACGCATAAAAGAAAAAAAAAATCATTGGTCTACAGTTGTATTTAATATTCATTATAAAATAATGAATAATCAATGTTTTCCATTATTTTTATTGATTACTTTCAAGTTTCAGTGGTAGATGGCAACACATGTCAAAATTATAGGCTAAAGTTTGTTTTGCTTTCTTCGAACTCTTAAAAACAAAATGGCATCAACAAGTAAGTAAAAAAAAATTTTCTATACTCTAAATTTAATTTTTTAAATAATGTTGCGAAAACGCAACGTCAGTCTAATGTGTGTTAAAAGATTTAGAGGATGTTTTCGTTTATTTCATGATCGATTTTTTATTTTTTGCAGGCGATTCTCGTAATTTACGAAAGGTACGACGTTGTTTAACGATAAATGAAACTTTAGAATATCTTCAAGCTCTTAGTGATGATTCCAGTTCCGAATTTGAACAAGAAAATAATGAATTTGTCGTAATTCCACCTGACCCGGATGTTTTGACTGATGAAGAAAATATCGACGGTAATGTTGTGGGTGAAAATATTCCATTTCCTAAAGATACCACAGGTGAGATCGATATTTTTTCTTCTAAAGTTAAGAAAAGTAAAAATAATACAGGTAAAAGAAAGAAAAATTTTACTTGGAAAAAATGTTTCCCCGCATATAATCAACAACCACAAGATGTAGAAAAACATTGCTACGATTCATTGAAACCTGCAAAAGAGTCAGTATCAAATCATTTGCAAGCTTTAGAACCTATAGATGTATTTTTAAAAATTTTTAGGATACCTGTACCAGTTCGACATATATACAGTAAAATCTACTGAAAAATCTTTCGATCTTGGTCTCGATGGAGATATCGTTATGAATCTTTTAAACGTTGTAGAAACTCCCGCTTAACACATTGTGTACTTTGATAATTTTTTTACATCACATGCATTCCTCTCAGAATTAGACAAACAAGGACATCATGCAACTGGGACAGTTAGAGAAAACAAGATTGGTGAGTGCCCTATTATACCAGTGAAAAAGATGAAGAATTAAGTTCGTGGCACATATGATGTAGCATTCGATTCAAAGAATAATGTTACTGTTGCTAGGTGGAACGACAATGCTGTTGTCACCGTACTGACAAATTGGGATGATGCTGAGCCAGCAACATATGCAAAACGCTACTCCAGAACAGAAAAAAAAAATGTCCAAGTAAAACAACCCAAAGTCATTGCTGATTATAACAAACATATGGGTGGGGTGGACTTATTAGATAATTTTATATCAAATTACAGAATAAATATAAAAGGAAAAAAATGGTGGTGGCCTATTTTCGTAAATTGCATTGATATTGCAAAAGTAAATGCTTGGAAACTTTATAGGGAATTAGTGGATTCCAAAACAACATTGGTAGACTTTCAAAGGGCAATTGCAGTGTCTTTATTAAAATCGGAAGTAGATATTTCATCAAATAAATCAAATTCATTTGATATGAAAAATGATATAAACCCTATTCCTGAAACCACATGTACTGGTCGGCCATCCGCAATACAAAATCACTTTTTACAACAAAAACAAAAGGATCGTACAGGCCCTAAAATCACAAAAAATCCCGAAAATAAAAGAAGGAGGTGTAAAATATGCAGTAGTCAGACAGTAACAATGTGTAAAAAATGTAATGTTGCTGTACATGCTAAATGTTTTGAAGATTTCCATGATTCCAAAAAATGATGCTTTATATACTGCTTTGGACTGACGTTGCGTTTTCGCAACATTCTGTATTTTAAAAAGTATTAAAGCTAATTTTCTGAAATTTTATTTTTGTCTTATTTTATGTCTCATTAGTCAGGAAAACAACTTTTGTGCGCATAGGATAACTGTAACCATGACCGGTACTGAATGGGTTAATGATTTTATGACAATTTCAATAGTGATTTCGTGTTCTTGATCAAAGAATCGTACAAATATAGATAATACTTTTATTTCTTTATGATTCGAAGAATCTGAATAGACATAAACCATAATATACTTTGGCAAGTTTATTAGAAAGTTGTTCTTTTTGCGAACCTAACGCAGAAAAAAGTTAGTGTTCACCGCTCGACACAGCGAACAGCCGATTGAGCTTCCCAGTTTTGCAAAAATTTTGAAATTAAGGACTAAATCCTTTTCATTTGAAACAGAGGATAGCGGACAAAAAATATAAAAAAGAGGACTTTTTAGTCCTGTAATGTTTGTTTCGTTTAAGAGGGCAGAGCGATGAAAAAGAAGACTGTCCTATTGAAAAGAGGATGTCTGGTCACCTTACATAAGATAAGCATGATATTATAAATTGAATCAATTTTTTTTTAAGTAATTTTTATTACCTTTCAAGAAATGTCAGGTTCGATCATAGGTCGTGCTCATCGACCAAGACGTTAGTAGTTTTCCGTGGTTTTCTCAGAAACTCGCGTAAATGCGAGCTAGAACCCCTTAGAAAGACTCCCACGGAGGGCATTCCACCTATTGGCCTAGGAACTTAGCGCAGGCAGTCGGCCTTAAACCCAACCATTACTTTTTAATTATGTTGTTATGACAGGGTTTTTTTTTTTTTTTCCTTCTTTTTTTTCCCCAATTCTTGTTGCACAAGTAGAAAAAAAATGCATTCTAGAAAGAGAAAAATGTTCTCTAAGCTTCAATATAATATTTTTTAATTAAAAATCCTACTATAGGAACTTGTATTAAAAAGCTGAGAGAATACTTTAGAAATTATGAGTACCAGGCAGCTATAATGTTGTTAAGGAACAGAATATTATTTTACATGCAAGAAACAGTGGTATCATACTGTTTGTTACAAAGATGGATATTCATAGAATTACATTATCCAGTATATTTTTCATAATTCCATTTGCCCATTCAGAAATTTCTCGACCATTAAATCTATTCTAGTTCTTCAAAAATTGACTTATTGATGCTGTTGGACGTGAAGTGTCGGGTTCGATCACAAATCGCGCTTATCGGTCTAGCTGTTCGGAGTTTTGCGCGTTTTTTTTTTTTTTTTTTCTCCTGAAACTTGCGTAATTGTGGACAAAGGCCCTTTAGAAGGACCGCCACGGTGGGCACACCCAGGCCTTGGACCCTAATGCAGTCAGCTGGTTTTAATCTCCAACACCAACATTGATTTTAAGCTGTAAAGTCAGATGAATGACCTAAAAGCAGTTTTCGAATCCTTTAGAAGAAAATATTCAGAATTAAAAAAAATTCCCCATACAGTATTATGGGCTTTGGTTCCAAAAATAAATAAATAAAATAATTAATAAAAAAAAAATGCTCCTTTAGCTTTTTGAAAGGGAATGCTCAAATTATTATGATTGACTCTGCTTTTCATTACATTGATTTTTATATCGCGCATATTTAAATATATATATATATAAGTTAATTTTATTTTTTGAATAAATTATTTGCTTTAAATGAGTAGTAAATAATACAGATTAAAAATCTCTTTAAAGTGCAAATTTTAAAATGATAAATATTGATAAAAGGGAAAAAGTGCTGTATTTCGGTTTATGGATTTATTGGATTTGGGAATAAGGTCGATTGACTACTGTAGGTCCTACGTCTGATAAGGGAGTGCCCTCCGTGGGGGGGTCTTTCTAAGGGATTCTAGTCCGTATGCACGCAATTTTCGGAGAAAACCACGGAAAACTCTGAATAACTAAGTAAACAAGCGCGACCTGGCATCGAACCCAGGCACTTCCCGTCACTCAGCTTTGAGCGCAGTACCGCTCGACCACCATTGGAGTCTCGGAAGAGGGAAAAGCACCGCCTTTGTAAAAAAAATCATAATACATTTTTAAATTTTGTCTTTTTTACATACTTTGCAATTTTTTTTTTTTTTTTTTTTTTTTTTTTTTGTTTAATTGGAAATGCTGGAATAAATTCTGATTTTTAAAATACATTCATTGTTTTAAATTATGAAAATTCATATTTTCATATTTATTTTTTAAATATCGTATGTTTATGTTTTCATTATACTATTTCGTCTATTTTTTTTTTTTTTTTTTTTTTTTTTTTCGGGGTGGGGGGGGAGGAGCGAATTGGTTATATTTATAGATATATTTACATATAATGAATGTTTTCATTCTTGGATTTTGAAAAAAAAAAAAAAAATAATAATAATAATAATAAATAAATAAATTTTTTCATAGCTATATTCTTTATTCCTGTGAAATATCTGAATAGGTTTTTCATATATATATATATATATATATATGTGTGTGTGTGTATATTGGATTCGTTTATTTATTGATATTATTATTATTTAAATTTATTCACAGGGAAATTTGCTTTATTTATCTATCAAATTGATGATTTTTTCTAGTTTCTTGAATCTAGTTGCTTGCTATTAATGGTTAAAAAGTAAGAAAATTTTAAGTATTTTATTTTATACGGTGTGTGAGAATGTAAAAAAAAAAAAAAAAAAAAAAAAAAAAAAAACATTTCATTCAGATAGTATGATATACAATTTATCTATAAAAGTCATTTATTTCTATTAGCTTTATTAAAACTATACACAATCAGGATAAACGTTTTTAAAATTTTTCATATTTTTAAAACCTTATACAAAATAATCTTACAGAATGTGTGATTATTTAATAACATGTGGTACTTTAGTGTTTGTGGGGGATGATGCGAAAAAGAAAAAACATATATATATATGTATCAGTGCTTTTAAAACCGCTAAAAATTACATTTAATTCTCGTATTAAAGCGCTCTTTCAAGTCTAAAGTGGAAAGGCAGTCGATGCGAGAGCCACTTTCTAAAAGCGACCAATATGGGGCCATTCTGATAACACAGCGTGAGCGGTCCATAGTGTATACGCCCCACTCCCCCCCTTCTCGCCCCTCCTAATAATTTTACAAATTCGAAAATATCCGCAATTGATTTGTAAGTATCGAAAACCTCTATAAACCAATTTTGAACGATCTAACTCTATTTTTATTTTTTTGCCCCCCCCCCTCTCCCCCCACCTAATAACTTTACACTTTCGAAAATATCCTCATTCGACTTGCAGGCCTCTAAAACCTATCTGTACCAATTTTGAACGGCATAACTGTATTTCTATTTGTTTTTGCCCATAGCCCGCCCTTACCGCCCCACCCCCTACCCGTCCCTCCTAATAATTTTACAAATTCGATAATATCCCCAATCGATTTGTAAGTATCGAAAACCTCTATATACCAATTTTGAACGATTTAACTCTATTTTTATTTTTTTTGCCCCCCCTCTCCCCTCCCCCTTCTTGCCCCTCCTAATAACTTTACACAATCGAAAATATCCCCATTCGACTTGCAGGCCTTTAAAACCTGTCTGCACCAATTTTGTACGGCCTAACTGTATTTCTATTTGTTTTTGCCCGTAGCCCCCCCCTTACCGCCCCTCCTAATAATTTTACAAATTCGAAAATATCCGCAATTGATTTGTAAGTATCGAAAACCTCTATAAACCAATTTTGAACGATCTAACTCTATTTTTATTTTTTTGCCCCCCTCTCCCCACCCCTCTTCTCGCCCCTCCTAATAACTTTACACTTTCGAAAATATCCCCATTCGACTTGCAGGCCTCTTAAACCTACCTGCACGAATTTTAAACGGCCTAACTGTATTTCTATTTGTTTTTGCCCATAGCCCGCCCTTACCGCCCCACCCCCTACCCGTCCCTCCTAATAATTTTACAAATTCGATAATATCCCCAATCGATTTGTAAGTATCGAAAACCTCTATATACCAATTTTGAACGATCTAACTCTATTTTTATTTTTTTGCCCCCCTCTCCCCACCCCCTTCTCGCCCCTCCTAACAACTTTACACTTTCGAAAATATCCCCATTCGACTTGAAGGCCTCTTAAACCTATCTGTACCAATTTTGAACGGCCTAACTGTATTTCTATTTGTTTTTGCCCCATAGCCCCCCCTTACCGCCCCTCCTAATAATTTTACAAATTCAAACATATCCGCAATCGATTTGTAAGTATCGAAAACCTCTATGTACCAATTTTGAACGATCTGACACTATTTTTATTTTTTGCCCCCCCTCCCCTCTCCCCTATCCCCCCTCCTAATAACTTCACACAATCGAAAATATCCCCATTCGTCTTGCAGGCCTTTAAAACCTGTCTGCACCAATTTTGTACGGCCTAACTGTATTTCTATTTGTTTTTGCCCATAGCCCCCCCCCCTTACCGCCCCTCCTAATAATTTTACAAATTCGAAAATATCCGCAATTGATTTGTAAGTATCGAAAACCTCTATAAACCAATTTTGAACGATCTAACTCTATTTATATTTTTTTGCCCCCCCTCTCCCCACCCCTTCTCGCCCCTCCTAATAACTTTACACTTTCGAAAATATCCCCATTCGACTTGCAGGCCTCTTAAACCTACCTGCACCAATTTTGAACGGCCTAACTGTATTTCTATTTGTTTTGGCCCCATAGCCCCCCCCCTTACCATCCCACCCCCCTTACCGCCCCTCCTAATAATTTTACAAATTCAAAAATATCCGCAATCGATTTGTAAGTATCGAAAACCTCTATGTACCAATTTTGAACGATCTGACACTATTTTTATTTTTTTGTACCCCCCCTCCCCTCCCCCCTTCTTGCCCCTCCTAATAACTTTGCACAATCGAAAATATCCCCATTCGTCATGCAGGTCTTTAAAACCTATCTGTACCAATTTTGAACGGCCTAACTGTATTTGTATTTGTTTTTGCTCCATAGCCCCCCCCCCCCCCACCCGTTGCTGCCCCACCTGGAGCTGAATTTCTAAAATTCCAGAAATTGGTTTTTAGATAGTTGCATTAGCTATATTTTAGAGCAAAAATTTCACGTATATCTATTTTTTTTTGTTTGAGATATATAGGATTATGCGAAATCACGTTTTACGCATGTGAAATCACGTTTTGCCCCCCCCCCCATCCCGCCCCCCTTGGGGACCGATTTTTAAAAATTCCTGAAACCTATTTTTAGACATTTGTATTAGCTATATTTTAAAGCAAAAATTTCACGTATATCTGCTTTTTTGTTTGAGTTATATAGGATTATGTGAAATCACGTTTAACGCATGTCAACTCACGTTTCGCCCCCTCCCCCCCCCCCCTTGGGGACCGAATTTCAAAAATTCCAGAAATCGATTTTTAGACATTTGTATTAGCTATATTTTAAAGCAAAAATTTTACTGATATATGTTTTTTTGTTCTAGATATTTAACATTATTTCATTTAATTCTCGCGTTAAAGCGCTCTTTCAAGTCTGAAATGGAAAGGCAGTCGATGCGAGCGCCATCTTCTAAAAGCGACCAAAATGGGGCCATTCTCATAACACAGCGTGAGCGGTCCATAGTGTACGTCCATGCCCTGAAATTTAAACTATAAATACAGGTTGGAGATTAAGAAGTAAGATAACGATGTTATGTAAACCTATGTTAAACAATTCAAATTAGGCTTCGGAAGAGTTTTGTATGATAATTAATTCTGTGTGAGGGGGGCGGCAGCCCCCCTCAACCCCCCGTTTCATTAACGCACCTACATTTATATAGAATTTAATTCGGTTATTAAAAAATAATTCTGTTTTAAAAAAAAAAAATTATTAAAACTATTATTTAAAGAAATTATCTTTTATAATAATGCAGACCATTTCCGTATTAGAGAAGTAGTATGACACTAAATATCCAAAAAAAAAAATTATTCTCAATATTTAAAAAAAAAAAAAAGTACGATTTTTTTTTCTTTTTTTTTTTTCGTTAAAAGTGAAAAAAATCGATAACTTTATTTTAAATTATCGCAGATCGATGGTTCAACCATTCATTTTAAAGGTATTAGCGAGCTCTTTTGAAAGATACCCATCATGAAAATTTACTCCCCTCGAGGGGGGACTTCCCCCCAGGGGGGAGGCGAGGCTCCTACATACACAAAAAAATTTTCCCAGTTGACTATCTCTATTACAAAATATATATATTCGTTTCATTTGGTTTAGTGCAGTCTATAGACGTTAAACTCTACTTATCTGCAATTTCCCCCATAGACGTAATGTATTAGAATTCTCTTGATTGTCCCTGTACACGAACCATTTGCTTCATCTTAACGAAAAGCTTACTGTAGCATCCCTATATGATACACATTTAGAATACCAAGTTTGAACTTTCTGCCATAATTTGTTTTTGAGATATGCTGATAACAGACAGACACACACACAGACATACACACAGACATACACACAGACCATTTGCTAAAAACATGATTTTCGAATTCAGGGGAACACAAAACGTGTAAATATAACAAAATCTCGCGTTCGAAAATTTGACCCAAAAACAATACTTTCTCTACCTTATGGGTAAGAGAAAGTAAAAAAAATCAGAAATGTGATCATTTAGGGTTAACACTAGAAAATAAATCGAGTGAGATTTTTCGCGCTGTAAGAAACAATTTTTCATATTTAATGAGTAAATTTTTAAAATTGTACAGAAAATAAGTTTCAAAAATTACAAGTATGAAAATCTAACAGTTGTAGTTTAATATCTGTAAAAATAGAATATATATATACAGGGTGGTTATAATTAAAGTGACCCTATTCAGACACCTCTAGAATCCGTTCTGGTGATCGGATTTTGCTGAAATTTCGTATATACGTTATACGGAACATGGGGAAAATGATTTCTGCAATAAAAATAAATAAATAAATAAAAGTTCAAATTTTGACCCCCCCCCCAGGTGGCGCTTTTCTATGATTTCTTATGCAAGTTAGTCAAACCTATAAGGAGAGTTGCAGTCAGAGCCAGAAAATCATTCTGCGTGCCTTTGCCATCGATAATCATGCCCTTACAGAAGAAAGATCAAGCGTTTCTGGTAAAACTGTTTTATCAGAATGGCAGCAATAGCTTAGCTGCACTGCGTGAATATCGTCGTTTAAAAGGATTACAAAAAGAGCCCATATCAAAGAATGGTTTGAAGAAGATGATTAGGAAATTTGAAGAAACTGGTGACTTGGGTGTGCTGCCAGGAAGAGGGCGGAAACCTATTGCAAATGAAAGTCACTACTGTTGTGATTGATAGAGCCTTCAGTTCCCGGTATTCTTCTGCAAGTATTCGATCGGTGGCACGTGAGTTGGCAATTCCTTGGTCGACAGCACGATACATTCTGCTATCCATTTTAAAGTGGTATCCGTATAAGATCCACATAGCGCAAACGATGCAACCTCAAGACTGTCAAACACGCTCAGCATTTGCTTGCCGATTTTTGGTGAGAATGGATGTTGATGACGCGTGGCCTCGGAAAATTCTATGGTCTGATGAGGCGCACTTTTCTTCAGATGGAGCTGTGAATAATCAAAATTTCCACATATGGGGTGCTTCACCTCCTAATATCCTGCATGAACAACCGCTGCATTCTGATTACTTGACTGCATGGTGTGGATTTACACTTTCACACCTCAGATTCTTAAAAGGTACTATGGCACGAGTGCACGGTACCGTGAACGCCTTCGAAAATCATGTCATTCCTGCTTTACAGGAACGGCAGTGTTTGTAGACCACTGTCTTCATGCAAGATGGAGCAACTCCCCACATAGGGCGCCAAGTCAAAGAACTACTTCGTGCTACATTTGGCAACAATCGTGTAATATCCAGAGGTTTTCCGGATGCATAGCCTCCTCGTTCACCTGACTTAATTCCCTGTGGTTTCTGGTTGTGGGGAATCCTAAAAGACCGTGTTTATAGAGAAAGAATTGAGACTTTACCTGAGTTGAAAGCCAGCATTGCACACCATGTTGCTAAATTCCTCAAGAGTTTCTTTGCTCTACCACTGAACGCACTATAATGCGCTTTCAACGCGTAATTGATGTTAATGGAGCACACCTGGAGCACATTCTGTAATTAAATACATGTTTATGATTCTGACAGATTTTTGTCCTTTTTTTTAAGCGTCACAATTCCTCCTGGTGGTCAAAATTCAAACTATTTTTTATTGTAGAAATCGCTTCTCCATAGTACATATAACGCATATACCAAATTTCATCAAAATCCGATAGACAGAACGAGTTCTAGAGAGTTCTGAATAGGGTCACTTTAATTATAACCACCCTGCATATATGTATATCTTTTTTTCTTCTGGTCAAAGACCTTTGCTACTTCTGCAAAATCAAAATATTCGATACCTGAATTTTCCTAAGAAATTCAGGTAGAAATATTTCAAAATTGATATTTAATTTGATTTTGGGAGTACTCAAAGAGAGCTCAATAGAAGCAGAGTTCACTAAAATAAACAAATTATTTCAAATATTTTCCAAAATGTATCGAAACACATACATCAATATATGTTTTTTTTAAAAAAGAGAACTAGTTGGCATAAGTGCATTCTGCTGAGTTCCCCATCATATGTAATGTATGTTCTCATAAATTTCTAGTGCATGACATATCATTTTCATGTTGAGAGAAATGAATCTGATCAAATGCTTGACATAGGGATAGAATGAAATCCCCGCCTAATAGGCTACCCACCATTTAGTCCGATATATTTATCTTATTCTAATCTATCAATTTATTTTATTGGGTTCAATTTCGTAGTTTAGTTTTCATGCTTACTATTTCCAATGCAACAATCCCTAAAATACGTATTTATATGGAATATCGCCCAATTTTGCTATGTTGATAAAATCTTAAATTTCGAATAACTTACGAAATTTTTTCTATTAGAATATTTGCAGTCAATGATGTTCAAACAAGTATCATAAATGTCATTTTGAAGTTGTCTGATGCATATATGATCCTCAAAATGGACGTTCATGTTCTGTTTTGCCCTACTCTGCCATGTTAAGCAAATCGCAAATTCTAAATAACTTACGAAATTTTTTAATTAAAAAATTCACAGTCAGAGATGATCATGCCAGTATCCTAAATGATATTTTAAAAGTGTTCTGACATCTTTACCATGAAAATAACCTTCAAAATGAACGTTTACGCGAAATTTTGCCCTATTCTGTCGTATTAAGTAAATCGTAAATTTCCAGTGACTTATGAAATTTTTAAATTGGAAAATTCGTAGTCAACGATGCTTATGCCAGTATCTTATACATTATTTTAAAAGTAATCTGACATTTTTACAATGAAAATATCCCTCAAAACAGAACTTTTATGCGAAATTTTGCCGTATTCTGCCGTGTTAAGAAATTCGTAAATTTCGAATAATTGGCGAAACAGTCAAAGTAACATGTTTAAGGTTAATGATGTTCATCCTGGCATCAAAAGTGATATTTAAAAGCAGTTTTTACATCTTTACGATAAAAATATTTCTTTTCATGCTCGTTTAAGTGAAACTTTATCCTATTCTTCCAAATTAAGAAAGACGTAAATTTCGAATAACTTCTGAAGTTTATAAATTAGAATGTTGCAAATGAATAGGGTTCTTGCCAGTGTCATAAATAATATTTTAAAATAGGTCCGACAACTCTGCTATCATTTTTTCGTGATATATCGTGTACACAGACTAACAAACTAACGGACTAATAAAAACTAACAGACGCCCTACAGGCGGACACCATACGCATTTTGATATTTTCGGATTCCTCACACCTGAAAACGTGCAAAAAAGCCCAAAAATCAAGGTCGAAATTTTTCACGATTACCTAAGTTCCCCATACCTATTGTATGATAGGGAACTAAAAAACAAGTATGTTGTGGCTGTGGCCCTTACAAGACTTTCTTCTATATTTACCTATGCAAATTCACAAAGTGCAAAAAATTTATAATTATTTATTAAATTATTAGAATTATCTGACATGATGAATGCAAATGATTTTCAGTTTAGAGAAAACTAACGCTAATTATCCAAAGAAAGACAGTTTTATTCATAAATAACATCATAAAAAATGCGTTTTTACAATGGTTATCTCACATATCAAGTTTCGTACAGTTATATGTCATAGAAGTTGAGATATAGCCTTCCCGTTATCGAGAAAATTTGCAGTATAGCAGCACCACCTATTAGCTGATAAGCATCAAAATTGAATCAGTATAATGTCTCATAATGCTCATATTCGAACTTTATTCGAATCGTCTTCGAACTTTTAGTTTTTTTTAAGTGCTATCAAGGGGCTACAGAGATTAGAATAAAAAATTGCAAAAAAGAAGTGGTGAACGAAAGTTTTTGTAAATATCATATTCGAACTTTTAATTTTTCTTAAGTGGCATCAAGAGGCTACGGAGATTAGAATAAAAAATGGCAGAAAAGAAGTGGTGAACGAATGTTTGTAACGAGTGGGCTTCAAAAGCGAATTGGAAATGTTGTATTTAGAATGTTTATATATTTATATGTGATAATTTGTGTATTTGTAAATATCTTTGTGCAGTTTCGTATTAAATTTACAAGTCGAAAAGTTTCTGCAGAGTCATCTTTTAAAATGTGTTCCACCTTTTTTTTGGATCTAGTTGGCATATAATAATCATCGGTCACGACGATGAATCTTTACTATCGTAGTCAAGATAGTATGAGAGCTTTTAAATACTTATTTTGCATGCTGCATGCTACACATGCTATTAACATATCATATTTGATATTACAGTCACCCTGGCGTAGTAGAAATTTAAAACCAACCTGGTTTAAAAAGTTAATGAAGCCATCCCGGCAATCAGTTTTATCTTTTTTGTTGTTGTTGTTGTTGTTGTTGTCGCTATAAGTTCAGCAATCCTTGCTGATTAATAAAAGCCACGCAGGCGCTATTTGTTTGACAAAGCCATCCGTGCTCATAAAAGTGTCTTTGTATAGCACATCAGCTCATTTTTATTTTTCTTTGCATAGCTTCAATAGCTAATTTTTTAGTTGAAAGAGTCATTATTATAACTTTTTATAAAAAGATTTATTCTTGGAATTGTAAGTAATATTTATATTGATATAATTTTAGTGTGTTCTTTTCGACAACATAATTTCAAATTAAGAACAAAATTTAATTTCTCCTCCCGAGAAGTATATTCGATTGTATGTTAAAACTGTAAATATAATTTTTGTGTTCTAAGTTAAGAATATAAAACTTGCTTGCATTTTCTTCCAATTCAAAGAACAATTTGTTAATCTCGATACCAGATATCTTGATCCGGAATAATAAAATGGACAATATTCCTGTGACGTCACAGTAGGTAAAACTGCCGAACACGTGGCCGATATTTTGTAAACAAATTAGATTCAAGATGCCATTTTATTGTTACGCATAACATTTTCCTAAATATTTCTCCAGTGAAACTTAATAATCAGATATCTGTTCGTACAAGAACTAAAGAGAAATGTAAGCAACTGAATCGAATGATAAAGTTAAGACTATTCCATATCGTAAAATTGCAGAACATTTCATGTATACACACACACACACATACACACACACACACATATATATATATATATATATATATATATATATATAAGGAATAAAAGATTAATAAGAACATTTTATACACACACACATATATATAGACATCAAAGCTTAAATAATTAGAATTTCAATCATTTTAATAAAGGAATTTATTAAATGGAACATCCATTTAAATTTGTTAACATCGCCACAGTTCACATGGCAACTTTTAATATTACATATGTTGATTAATATTAAAGTATATTACAAAAACTGGATTAACAACAAAACAAAGGTGTGGTGTATTTCGCCATTGTGTTCCTGATTCAATCTATTGGTCTTCTGGTAATTGACGTAACGTAAATGTACATGTACCTGTAAACTGTATTGTCCAATCAATGATCTGTTAATTCCCCTTTACTTGTATTAATGCTAAAACAGGTCAGTCTTAAATATGTAATCGTTTGTGTAACATGTGCATGTCAACTGTAATTGTCTTAGTCATCGATTAAATTCTATGTGTTAAAAGTGAAGCCTCGTCATATCATAGTTATGGATTACTTATAAATCTTCATCCTGCCCAACAAATATAATAAAATGGCGACAAGGATTAAAGAAAAAGAAAAAGCAAAAAAGTTTTGCTCTTCAACATTTACGAATATCTACTTGAAAATAATTAAAAATGCAATCTCCAGTTCATAAAAAAGAGAACGGAATTATTTCTACATATCAGTTTATTCAAAATCTACCTCTTTCATAAAGAAAATTATTTATTGGAATGAAAAGTAAAACAATCGGAGACGGCAGCTGTGAGTCTTTGTCTGCTGTCAGGATGGTGATAGGAAAGGCGCCATCGATAATTACTCACCTTTAATAGTCTGCGATTTTTTATTTTTTCGAGAAAGAGAGGGAAAAAGGTATTTATACATTTATTTTATTTTTTTCCTTTCTGTTCTTTTATTTGATTACATGTTTTTATTATTAGAAGTAGCATATTTTCATTAAAAATGTTTAAAAATTTTAAAGAATTCAATGATTCTATTGAGTCTTTTGACACTTGTATTAGGAGATTGGAACAAAATTTTATATTGTTTGATATAAAAGATGAAAAAAAAATTAGTGCTTTGATTACTTTTATCGGGCCGAAATTATATAATTTACTAACAAATTTATTGTTCCCAGATCTTCCTGAATCAAAAACTTACACTGAACTAGTAGATGTTTTAACAAAACATCTGTGTAAGACCCCCAAGCAAAATTACTGAACGCATTAAATTTAGAAAATGTTTTCAGGGGGAAACCGAATCAGTTCAAGATTTCAGTGTTCGTTTAAAGAAATTTACACGTTTACGGGCGATTCGCTATCAGAAAATTTGTTGGAACAATTTTTACGTGGATTAAAAAATGAAACAATCCAAAGCAAATTCCTGTCGCGGGTTGAGGATTTAACGTTTGAAAAAGCAGTAGAACAAGCCGTAACTATGCAAAGTACTGAAAATGATATGGTCGAATTACAAAATAAGAATTTGAATTTGAATAAAGTTTCTGTTAATGCTAGGAAAACGAAACAAAATTATTCTCAAAATAACGTAAGTACTAAACAAAATGTGAACAAAACTGCGAGTGCAAATAAAAGTAAAACTTATTGTTATCGTTGTGAAAATAGCTCTCATTTAGTTGGTTGATTGCTGTTTAATGGCGCAAGGTCCACGATGGGACATACTGCGCCAAACAAAAGTATAAAAGATAAACACTAGCTTCTGGATGGGTTTTACCCATCCAGATGGTCAGTAAAAAACACATTGAAAATTAAAAAAATAGGTAAAATAATAAAATATAAAAAGACAAATATTGAAATAATAGAAAACAGAGTAAAAAGTGTATAAAATAAAATGATGCGAAAAGTGATGGACAGTGTATATAAAAACCGAAGTAAAAGGAGATGAACAGTGTATATATTAAAAAGATGAACAGTGTAAAATATAAAATCAGATGTCATGATAAAAACCAGCATCTTTTAAAAAATTGGTCATGAGATGATGAGGGTTCTTTCCTAAAAGGCTCGTCAGATTGGGTGAAGATGAATTAAAATGTTGTCGATACAGATTACGAAGGCAAGGGCAGTCGGTGAGAATATGGCGAATGGTTAGTGCACTATGATGATATTTAGGACAATCAGGTTGTTGCTCTCCAAGCAATAGGTATTTATGTGTTAGTCTTGAATGCCCGATTCTTAGTCAAGTAATAATGACATCATATTTTCTAGGGGTGAGTGTTGGCCAGATTGAAATTTGAGGTTTTATTTCTTGCAATTTGTTATTGTTTTGGTTATTCCACTCCCTTTGCCAAATACTTTTAAGATAGCTTTTAAGTGTGTGCTTTATGTCATCATATGGTACAGGACAGTTTAAAAATTCAGAAGCCTGCCTTGCGGCGTTGTCTGATGCTTCATTTCCTTTAATGCCAACATGGCCAGGAACCCAGCAAAACAAAATGTTGAATCCCTTTTTCAAACGGTCGTTGTAAGGATTTAAAATTGAGATGAAGGACAGGTTACAAGAATTAGAAGAGAGAGAATCAAGAACACTCTTCGAGTCTGTATAGATTATGAATTTTCTACTCCGATGAGATGAAATAATGTTAAGAGCAACCTCAACCGCAAAAAACTCTGCAGAGAAAATGGAAAATGAATTAGGGAGTTGATAGCTAAAAGTTGTATTACCAATGATAATACCACAACCGACTTTATTAGTTGTTTTGGAGCCATCGGTAAAAATCTCAACATAGTCCTTGTAGTCAGAGCGATGAGATGAGAAAAGTGCTTGAAAAATGGAAGCATCTGTGTTAGATTTGTCAAACCCCTTAAACGGATGAAGACAAGAAATAACTTGGAAATTCCAAGGCGTCATGATTAAAAGTGACCGGGGACGAACTTTGGTATGAATATGAGAAGTGCCCGCATGAAAGTTCTTAATCCTAAGAGCAAAATGAGGGACGCAAGATGGCCGATTCACATAAAGATTATGATCGTTGTTATTTAAATGTGGGTGAAGTGGATGATTAGGATGTGAAAGGATGCGATAGTACAAATCAAGTGAAATTCTTTGTCTAATGTCAGCGAGAGAAGGCTCCACACAGTCAGCATATAAGCTAAAAACAGGACTAGTGGGGAAAGCTCCTGAGCAAATTCTAAGTGCACTGTGGTGTGTTGTGTCAAGTTTTTTTCGGTAAGAATGAGCTGCTGAACCATAAACCTGGCAAGCATAATCAAGTTTGGAGCGAATAGTAGCCCGATATATTTTGAGTAATGATGGACGGTCTGCTCCCCAAGAAGCTCTCATTTAGCAAATGTTTGTAAATTTATTAATGCATTTTGCAATTTTTGTAAGAAACGTGGTCATTTGAGTAAGGTGTGTCGGAACGCACAAAACAATGTTACTCAAAAGAAAAGTGTAAACCGTTCTTGATACTGTAGACATTTTGTCGTTACAATCTGACGGCACTAAACGTATAAAAATTTGGGTTTTGATAGAAAATAGTGCTAAAGCAGAAATGGAGCTCGATACAGGATCAGCGATTTCTGCTGTACTGATAAATCGTTTTCGGAGATTATTTCCAGAACATAAAATGTTTCCTGCTGATGTACAATTAAAAACAGCTACTGGACAAATTTTCCAGCCCGAGGGATTTGTTAGAGTAAATGTAACTTACGAAAATAAAACTAGGAATGTTAAGTTATATTTAGTTAAAAAAGACAATTTTCCTTTATTGCTAGGTAGGGATTGATAACTACATTTAATATATTCCCAAACAATTTACAAACTGTTCCAGTAAACAAAGTAAAAATCTCGGAAAATTTAAATAATTTACTGAATAAATTTCCAGATTTGTTTACAAATAACGTAGGTGAAATTAAAAATGTTAAAGCTGAATTACATTTAGAGAAAGACTCATCACCAATATTTTGTATATCGCGAACAGTTACGTATGCATTAAAGAATGCAGTAAATGAAGAATTAGAAAGGTTAGAAAATGAAGGGAAAATAAAAGCTGTTAGTACTACTAAATGGGCAACACTTATTGTTCCGGTGGTAAAACCTAATGGAAAAATTCGTTTGTGCGGCGATTTAAAGTCACGGTAAATAAATTTTTAAAGGTTGACAAATACCCGCTACCGACAATTGAGGATATATTAGCAACTTTAGGGGGTGGATTACATTTCACAAAAATAGATTTGAATCAAGCATACTTGCATTTACCGGTAGAGGAAAATTCACAAGAATTATTTACTATTAACACTCCTAAAGGCTTATTTCAATTCACGCGATTACCATACGGAATTTCCAGTTCTCCAGCAATATGGCAAAGAACTATAGAGCAAATTTTAAAAGGTATAGAGGGTATTTCAGTTTTTATTGATGATATATGTATCTCAGGGTAAACTGATGAAATGCATTTAGAGCGATTAAAACAAGTGCTAGAAAGGTTACGTGAATATAATCTTAAAATAAATAAGAAAAAATCATTTTTCATTAATGATGAAATTACATACTGCGGTTACAAAAATGATAAAAATGGCATACACAAAACGCAAGAAAAATTTCTGCTATTTTAAATGCTCCAACACCTAAAAACGTAACTCAAGTAAAAGCGTTCCTACGCTTAGTATCTTACTATTTTAGATTTGTTCCCAAATTATCTACGATTGCTTATCCTGTAAATGAATTATTACGTAAAAATGTAAATTTTCGGTGGACAAAAAATTGTGAGAATTCATTTAATGCAATTAAACAGGAAATTACTTCCGAAAGGATTCTCACCCACTTTAATCCTAAATTACCCTTGATTTTAGCCACTGATGCTTCTCCTTATGGAATTTCGGCAGTACTTTCGCATACAATGCCAGATAACTCCGATAAAACCATAGCTTTTGCTTCTAGAACCTTGTCTTCTGCAGAAAAGCGGTATAGTCAGGTAGATAAAGAAGGGTTATCAATAATTTTTGGAGTAAAGAAATTTTTTCAATTTTTATATGGTAGGAGATTTACCCTGTATACTGATAGTAAACCCCTAGTTTCCATATTTTCACCCGTAAAAAGTATTCCGGTACTTTCGGCAGCTAGAACGCAAAGATATGCATTATACTTACAAACATTTAATTATGATATTAACCCTTTGCCTTAAAACAACGTATGGGAGACGTGATCGTACTGCTGTGCCTAAAATGAGAACCTCGTATCACACACGTGATGATTCTTTCTGGCCAAAAGTGAAAAGCACGTGTCAGACACGTGATTGTTTTTACGTGATAATGTTTTTGTTTTTGCGTTATTGTTTGTTACAGTTGCAATATAAGAGTTGGTCCTTTATTCTTAGGCGTAATTGCAATAGAGTCGTCAAAAAATTAACTGTTGGTTCTTAAAAAAATCTAAAAATTTAACCTAATGGCAAAAAGGAAAATTTATACTAATAAGGGTGCTGGCAAGTGTCCTGATTACACCTTAGAAACTGAAACAGATACCGATTCAGATATATCTGAAGATGGCAGTGTAGTTTGTCCTATAAAAAAACGTGTGCAAAAATTAGTTAGTGATGAAAGCGATACTAATGACGAAGAAAATATTAGGAATCAGTTATCAGAACAATGGATTTGGCAATCAAAAAATAATCAACCGTAGATATGGAAGTATACAGAAACTCCTGTCATAAAAGTAACGTCTACAGGTGAGTTAAATGAAGATAGTGGAAAGTTAGACTTCTTTTATGCAATATTTGACAAAAAGTTTTGGGAAATTGTTGTAACAGAAACAAATTGCTATGCAGAGCAATGTATAAGCGATGAAAGAAGAAAAAGAAAAATCGACGAGACTTGGGTTCCTGTAAATTGTGATGAGATGAAAGTGTACTTTGCCTTGTGTATTATAATGACACAAGTTAGGAAACCAAATATTCAAATGAATTGGACTAAAAGAGCGGTTATTGAAACACCGATATTCCGGAAGACTATGACCTACACCAGATTTTTACAAATTACTAGCTTTTTGCATTTTGCAAATAATAATACAACTGATAATTTTGATCGAATAAGTAAAATAAAACCTGTTTCAACTCTTTTCAATCAAAAACTCAAAGAAGTATATAATATGGAAGAGTGTGTCGTTATCGACGAATCCCTAATGAAATTTAAGGGACGTTTATCATACAAACAGTATAATCCGTCCAAAAGAGCCAGATTTGGTATAAAGTTTTATAAATTGTGTGAATCGGCATCGGGTTATTGTTATCATTTTAAAATATATACCGGAAACGACAAAATAAACCCTGAAGATAGCGCATCTGAAAATGTTGTCATGGAATTAATCAGCTCAGTATTACATAAAGGACACACTCTATACCTAGACAACTGGTATTCTTCGCCAAAATTATTTTTACGATTAATTAAAAATAAAACGAATGCAATAGGAACAATACATTCTAATAGAAAAAATATGCCCATTGATTTACTGAAAAAAAAAACTTAAAAACGGTGAATGCGAAATGAGATCTAGTAACGGCATATTCGCCTTAAAGTGGAAAGATAAGCGAGATGTTTATGTCTTGTCCACTAAACATGATAAAATAGAAATGTCTAAAGGAAGAAAACCTGATATTTTGAAACCAAAATGTATATTTGATTATAATAAGGGCATGATTGGCGTTGATCGCCACGATGAAATGTTAGCTTGTTTCCCCATTATGAGGAAACACATGAAAGGATACAAGAAAATTTTTTTTTACGTATTCGGCATGGCACTTTATAACACTAACATTTTGTAAAAGAAAATACATAAAGAAAAAGTAACTTATGCTGAGTATAGAGTAGACATAGCCGAATTATTACTGAAAACTGCACAATCAAACTATAACAGGACAGGACAAATACCCACTCTTGTTTGAAGTTGGCAGTGTTCGTTTTATCTCAGTACTCGACCTAACCAAGGGATATTGGTAAATACCCATGAAAGATGAAGCCAAACCTTATACAGCTTTTATGACGCATTCAGACCATTACCAGTGGAATGTCCTCCCGTTTGGTATGAAGAATGCAGGAAGCACCTTCCAAAAGTCTATAGACAAAGCTCTTTTTCCACACAGGATCTATTGCAGATCATATATTGATGACGTCGCAATTTAATCCACTTCGTGGAGCGAACACTTAAACCTCATTCACGAAGTTTTTAAGACGCTCAGAGATGTTGGTTTAACAGTAATTTTGTACAAGTGTGATTTCGATAAAAATTCAGTCAAGTTCCTAGGTCATGTGATTGGGTCCGGCCAATATTCCCCTGATCCCGAAAAAATTGAAACAATTAAAAAATTGGGACCAGTTACAAAGAAAGATGTTCGTAGCTTGTTGGGCCTTGCTAGTTACTACAGAGATTACATTCCCAATTTTTCACATATTGTGCTGCCTTTAACAAACCTTACGAAGAAACATGTACCAAATAATGATATTCCATGGAAGGCTCCAGAAGAGTAAGCTTTTTTAAAACTTATGAAAAAACTGTTGAAGATGCCCACTCTATACATTCCAAATATGGAACGTCCATTCCTATTATTTACAGATGCTTCAGCCACCCCAATTGGAGCCTGTTTAGCACAGTGTGATGACGTAGGGAAAGTATTGCCTATAGCATTTTTTAGCAAGAAACTTACTTCCTGTCAAATCAAATGGAGTACAGTTGAACGTGAAGTCTACTACATGCTCGAAGCCTTGAAAAAATTTGACACCTGGATATTTGGAGCGCGTATACAAATTATATCACACCATAATCCTCTTTCATACCTGACGCACAGCGCTCCCCACAGTGCTAAGCTCTCTTGATGGGCCTTAGCATTGCAACGTTATAACCTCACGGTCTCGTATCGCAAAGGGTCAAAACACGGTAATGCTGATGCTTTATCTAGATTAAACATATTTCATATCTAGATTAAAGATAGATTGTTTTATCTATTTTTTTTATATTTATTTAATTAATTTTTCTTTTTGTGAGATAAATTATATTATTGTGTTTTGTAAATATATTATCAGTATTTTATGGATATTAGTGTAATTTGTACATTCATATATATATATATATATATATATATATATATATATATTTGCTTCCATTATATTAATTTTATATATTTAATATTATTTTTAATTTTTTGGGGAGGATATTGCATTTTTAATTTGAGAGCTCTCATCGAACCTATCGAGTAGAGTACACATTTGTATGTTGTATTTTGTTTTGAGTGTTTTTCGTTTCAGATTTAGCTGCATCGTCCCTCCAGCGACGGATGAGCTTCCATAGGGGGACGTGTAAAGATCATATTCGAATTTTATTCGAATGGTTTAGTTTTCCTAACTTAGTTCCTTTAGCTACGGAGATTAGAATAAAAAACGGCAGAAAAGAAGTGGTGAACGAATGTTTGTAATGAGCGGGCTTCAAAAGCCAGTTGGAAGTGTTATATTTCAATGTGTAAATATTTATATGTGATAATGTGTGTAGTTGTAAATATTTTTGTGCAATTTCGTATTAAATTTACAAGTTGAAAAGTTTCTGCAGAACCATTTTTTAAAATATGTTCCACCTTTTTTTTTTTTTTCATCTAGTCGGCATATGATAATCATCGGTCACGACGACGGATCCTTACTATAGCCCTCTCACAGTCAAGTTTTGTTTGATAATGCGCAATTGAACCTGAGATATAGCTTTCCCTTAAATTGCAGAAATTGCTCTGTAGCAGTGCCACCTTTTAAGCGGATGACACCAAAAGATGATAAGAAGTAATGTATGTCAAGGTGCATTTACATTAAAATTTATACGCAACTCTGTGCAGTAGTTCTTGAGACATAGCCTTCCCTTAAATTTCGGAAATTGCTGTATAGCAGCACTACCTGTTGGCCGATAAGCATTCAAATTGAATTAGCATAATGTCTCATAATAGCTTTCTCACATATCAAGTTTCGTTTAATTATACACAATAGAACCGGAGATATATCCGCGCCTTAAACTGTGGAAATCGCTGTATAGCAGCGCCACCTGTTGAGCGGTTTGCACCAAATGTTGATAGGCACTAATTTAGTTCAAGTTGCATCTACATATAAATTTATATAGAATTCTGAGAAGTAGTTCCGGAGACACAGTTGACATAAAATTTTTGCCACACACACACACACACATACAGAGAGATGGACAGACAGACAGACATTTTTAAAAAATGGTCAAATCATGTTCTGGACCTCTCAAAACGTGTAAATCTGTCGAAAACCAGAAGTCGAAAGTTTTTACTAACCAATACATTTTTCTATTGAATATAGCAGAATGTAAAAAGAGATAAATAAATACATAAACTTTCGAATTTCTTATTCAAAACGATTGATTACTGTATGAGATGCTGGATAAACAGTTTGAAAAAAAATTGTGGGAAAAACCCATATAACTGATTTTTAAGTTTTTTTTTTTTTTAAATGGTGGGATTTTTACAGTCTTACCCTCTAATATGCACCCTGTCATGGTGTTTACACTCCATTACGCTATTTCTTAAAGCTTTTATGATTATTTTTAGTACGACAGATCGATTTCTTTGAGACAGCGAGTTTGCGTTGTCACAATTTATGGTATGTCAATGGTATGCCTTGTATGGTATGGTATGCCTTGAATATGTCAATATGTCCTCTAACATCGAGTTTTAGCATTAGTTCCCCATCATACTATAGTAGGTATGAGAAATTTAGGTAATTGAGAAAATTTTCGACATCGGTTTTTTGGCTTTTTTACATGTTTTCAGGTGTGAAGATCCCGAAAATGACAAAATTTGCATGCTGTCCGTCTGTAGGGTGTCTGTAAGTTTGTTAGTCCGTTAGTCCATTAGTTAGTTCGTTAGTCTGTGTACACGATATCTCAAGAAAAGATTGTCGCAGAGAAGTCAGATTAGTTTTAAAATATTACTTTCGACAATGGCAAGAACCCTATTCTTTTGCAACATTCGAATTACAAAACTTCGTAAGTTATTAGAAGTTTACGATTTTCTTAACATAGGAAAATAGGGCAAAATTTCACTTAAACTTGCATTAAATGGAAAATGTTTACTGTAAATATGTCAGACAAGTTTTAAAATATCAGTTTTGATGCCAGAATGAATACCAGTAAATATAAACATGCTAATTTAAAAATTTCGCAAGTTATTGAAAATTTACGAATTTCTTAACATGGCAGAATACGACAAAATTTCGCATAAAAGTCGGTTTTGAGGGATATTTTCGTTGTAAAGATGTCAGACTACTTTTGAAATATTGTTTAGGTTACTGGCATGAATATCATTGACTATGAATTTCCCAATAAAAAATTTCATAAGTTATTGGAAATTTACGAATTCCTTAACATGGCAGAAGAGTGCAAAATTTCACATAAATGTTAATCTTGAGGGATATTTTCATCGTAAAGATTTCAAAGCACTTTTGAAATATCATTTAGGATACTTGGCATGAATCCTTAACATGGCAGAAGAGTGCAAAATTTCACATAAATGTTAATCTTGAGGGATATTTTCATCGTAAAGATGTCAAAGCACTTTTGAAATATCATTTAGGATACTGGCATGAATATAATTGGAACTATGATTTTTCCAATTTAAAAAATTCGTAAGTTATTTGGAATTTAGGATTTACTTAAAATGGCGGAATAAGGCAAAATTGAGCATAAACGTCCATTTTGAGGATCATAAATATATCAGACAATTTCAAAATAACATTTATGATACTTGTATAAACATGATTGACTACAGCTATTCTAATAGGAAAATTTCATAAGTTATTTCCAATTTATGTAAAATTTTATCAACATAGCAAAATTAAGCGGTATTCCATATAAATATGCATTTTGGAGATTGTTGCAATGGGAATAGTAGCATAAAAGCTAACTTACGAAAATGACCCCAATAAAATAAATTAATAGATTAGAATAAGATAAATATATCGAACTGAATAGTGGGTAGCCTATTGGGTGGGGGTTTCATTCTGCCACTGTCTCAAGCGTTTGATAATATCCATTTCTCTTAACATGAATATAATACGTCCTGCACTAGAAATTTATGAGAATATACATGTGATGGGGAACTGAGCAATGTCCGCCTATGCCAATTAGTTTTATCTCTGTATTTTTGTTTAATAATATGTTCAATTTGTGAAAACTTTTACTTATTCCAAAGTCAATTGTTGACTTCTTGGATTAACAATTATTAGAATGAACAGGTTGGTATATTTGTTACTGTTTTGTGATATGACACTTATCGCGTCCATGTGGTAAATTATAAATTCTAAACTTAAGCAGTATTGCGAGATACTTTTCTTAAATGAAGTAGTTGAACATATAAATTAGAGTAATCGGAAAATGTAAATAAAATAATGATTAAAAGCATAAAAATCATAATAATCGTATAATAAAAATCTACAAAAAAGACACTTAAAATGTACAAAAAAGCCAAGCCCAAAGAAAGTGAATTGATTAAAGTTGTGTCTAAAAAGGGTGTGATATCAAATTCCCAAGCTTACATTCAAATACTTATTTAATATTCCCTTTTAACTAAATTTTCACATGTGAATCAAGTGTCTTATGATATGTTGATAGAAATCCTTCTTTCCTGTACTAAATACATCATAGCGTGTTTCTGAAAAATATTATTATTTTTATTTATGTATGATGGGCTTGGCGGCCATCTTTCAAAGTTTTACGTTAGTTTGAATTCTATAAATCTCATCAATTATAGGATGAGTTGGTTGATTGGTTGGTTAATTGAGTTTTACATCGCACTAGTGCTGCGCAATGGGAAATAATTATAGGATGGGAGGATGGGAGTGCGCCAAACTTAACACTGTTAAAACTTAAATTGATTCATCTTGTGTGCTTAACGGGGCTTTTGCGATGTTTTTAATGCATTTTTTTTTCTTTTTTAATCTGAATATTTCAACCCTTTTTGAATGGAATAACCATATTATTTTTACGAGATATTTATTCCAAGAAGCTAAATTCAAATTGGGTAAATATAACGGGGGGTGAAAGTTTCTATGCTCCCCCCCTCTCCTTCATGTTTTTACGTTAATTTAAATTTTTATATTC
Organism: Salticus scenicus; assembly: GCA_963930645.1. Classification (NCBI taxonomy): domain Eukaryota; kingdom Metazoa; phylum Arthropoda; class Arachnida; order Araneae; family Salticidae; genus Salticus; species Salticus scenicus. Next base: position 235,896,683 of record OZ005658.1, read on the forward strand.
CTTATTCCCGGCATTTATAGGATGGAAGTGCACTTAATACTAAATAATTATAAGAAATCATGTTATCGAAATATTTCCGTCTCTGCTGATATTTTAAGAAACTTCTTTCAAATTGTGTGAATGTTTATTCATTACTTGAAAGATGGCCGCCAAGCACATCATATATAAATAAAAATAATAATATTTTTCAGAAACACGCTATGATGTATTTAGTACAGGAAAGAAGGATTTCTATCAACATATCATAAGACACTTGATTCACATGTGAAAATTTAGTTAAAAGGGAATATTAAATAAGTATTTGAATGTAAGCTTGGGAATTTGATATCACACCCTTTTTAGACACAACTTTAATCAATTCACTTTCTTTGGGCTTGGCTTTTTTGTACATTTTAAGTGTCTTTTTTGTAGATATCATTTATTTTTTTTTAAATAGTTTTTATATTTACTGGAATTAACCTGATACTTTACATCAGATATGTCCTGGATTTCAACTCAGCTTTCGTGCGATGTTGTTCTTTGCGTTAAACTGTATTATAAAGTTTTCTTTGCGTTAAACTTTCCATAATTCTGGTTGCTAGACATTATCCATGGGTTTTCTATGCAGACTAGTACGTCGTGTCCATCACAAAACTTTCTTCTACATTTTCCTATACATATTAACGCAGCACAAATTATTTATTATTTTTTTCATTATGAATGCTGAATATTATCAACTCAGAGAGGTATTGTTGCACAAAATGCCCAACGGAAGTAAATTTTCACCATGCGGACGGCATCCTTTCAGTTCTAAAAAAAAATGGTAGTATATGAGCTCCACTTATCGGCCGATAGGCATCGAGATTGAATCAGAATAATGTCTCATAATGGCCTTTTCACATATTAAGTTTTGTTTCATTATATGCAACAGAACCTTTCCTTAAATTGCGAAAATCGCTGTATAGCAGCGCCACATGTTGAGATATTGGTACAAAAGTTGATAAGCACTATAATTTGTAACAATGTAAATTTATGCAATTCCATGTATTAGTTACTCAGATATAGCCTTCTCTGAAATTGCGGCAATCACTGTATAGCAGCACCATGTTGAGCAATTGACACCAAATATTAATAAACGCTATTATACATCAAGGTTCAATTGCATATAAATTTATATGTAATTCTGATCAGTAGCTCCTGATATCTAGTTGGAACAAAAGTTTCACCACACACATAGAACACACACACGCAAATAGAAATTTTCTAAAAATAGTCAAATTGTTTTCAGGAGCTCTTACAACGTGTAAATCCATTAAAAACCGAAAGTCGAAATTCATTTCAATAAAATGACAAGCGAAGCGGGCAAAGCCTGCTAGTATACTATATAGAAGGAAGTAGAAATCTTTATGCATCATAATTATCATTGCCAGATTGAATTGAATTTAAAATTGGATACTATATCGTGTACTGACTTTCTTATTCTAAGGTATGAAAAATATTAAAAAATCAGCAATTCAAGCTATAGATTTGAAACAAATGTTATTCAAAAATGTATTCATTTCTGTTTTCAGGGATATAAAATTTAAAATTGTACAAAATAATAAAAGCAAAGATTCTTTGGTCAAAAAAATTATTTATAAAAAGAAAAAGCAGCTCAATTTGAAATTAATATTTTTCGGGTAAACTGAGATGAAGCAATTTCATATTTGGCGATTTATGTCTCTTTGGCGATATTTAACAGTTTTTCAGCAATTAAGATAGGAAATTTTGATTTTTAAAAGCTAAATTTTATAAAAGTTCCTAGATTAAGTAATTGTCTATCTGAAAAACCAGTTTTCAAAGAATTTTGCACATTTATGAATTCTCTAGCTTGTTTTAAAAAAAAATTCTTGAAGAAGAAATTTTTTTAAAAAGTTGTCAAAACATCTAATTTTACGCTAAATTGAAAATGCTCCCATTTTTTTACTTATTAACTTAGAAAGTTCGTTTTTATCTCAAATTAAAGATCTCGTTGATACGAATATTTTACTTTTTGTTTCATTTTACTGCGATATTTGGTTCGTCCAATATTTAAAACTTTACGGAAAAAAATTTGCTGATTTAACATGAGAAAGTTGGTTTCTGTATAATAAGCATTTAACGATCTTGGGTTATTTCTGTCGATTTTATTATTGGCGCGTTCTGCTTTGTGTTAGTGGTAGTTTGTTTGTTTTGCTTTTCTCTGAGCTTGGCTTGGCAAAACGACCGTTTCTGCTTGATTAAAGTAATGCCATAGTTTAATTATTTTGAATCTAGAAAATAAAAAGTTTCGCGTACAAAATGAAATAAAAAAATCCACTCGAGTTTCCGAACATTGAGTAATTAACGGTTTTGTAGTTAATGTAAAGTAAGAGGAGTTGTTAAATAAACAAAAGAGAAAATTATAATATGATATTTGAGTATTTTTCTCCATATAGTACACGATATTTAATTTACGCTGTTGTACTTTGAGCCCATAGATTATAATGAAGAAATTTTCGTTGTGTCTCTGTAAAATTCTTTAAATGTTAGATTCATCAAAATATTTTTAGTTAGTGCAACAGTAACTTATAATATTTATTTAAATTTTCAGCTTCATCGGATGAAGCATTTAGATGCTATCGCACTTTAAAGTTTGAGCCCACATGCCACAATGATAAAGAAATTTAGATTGTGTCCCTTTAAAAAGAACCATAAGTGCTAGATTCTCTAAATTTCATAAAGTTCGTGTGACGGTGACCTATAACATGTATATACATTTTCAGTTCATTTGAATAAGTTTTTTAGTCGCTGTCACACATTAAATAATTTGAACCCATAGGCCCTAATGGTAAACAATTTTTATTTGTGTCCCTGTAAAACTCTGTAATTGCTAGAGTCACCAAAATCTATCCCCCAGGGGGGTACCTTCTTCAGGTATTCAGGGGGAGTCACGTACCCCGGGCCCGAGTGATCTTTTTTTCTCTTCTTCCTTTTTTTTTCCTTACCTTCTTCTTTTTTATTTCTTTCACTTTCACTTTTGGTTTAGTTTTTTTTTTTTTTTTTTTCATTTTTTCTTGCTTTTTCGTCCTTGTTAGTTTTTTTAATTTTTTCTGCCAATAAGGTTTTGGTACTTGTTCTTGTAAAAAAAAAAAAATTGTAAAAAAAAAAACTAAAAATTTGAAAAACTTACTAAAAAATGAAACTACTTACCTTGTTTTACTCAACTTTTTGGTTTTTACTTACCTTATTTGTTTTTCACTCACCTTTATTTTTTGGTCTTGTTGGTTATACTAAAAATACTTAACTTCTAAAACATTAACCAAGCTGAAAATGGTGTAGATGTGGCGCTGTTTATTGGGTTGGCGATTTGGTGAGGGTCTCACGGTAGTCTAGCCTTGGGATCACACTGGGAGACTGGTGCCCTTGCTGAAGGTGAGACAACGGTGACTACTCGAACGAGAAACACCGGACTAACACGACTACCACATGTGATTCCCGATCTGGGTCGACGGTCTGGTAGCTGGTGAGTGGTTATGGGTGTCTCAGGGAGCGATTCTGAAAACCCTTTGCTTTTCGCCTGTTCAAGAAACGGGCTGACTTGTGGGACTAAGGAAACTCTCGACCCTTTTTTCTCATCTCAATATGGCGACAAACAAAGGAAATACGAATAATGCGTCTGGCTCGGGCCAAGCTAATGGAAATTCAAAAGCGAAAACTTGGGCGGATGGAATGAAAGAGTTTTCTTTCACGCTAAATGAGAACAATGTCTTCATAAATTGTGAAGCTAGATTTTTTGTGGTAAAGAGAAATGAAGGAGATTTCTTAAAGACTTCTCCTTTTCTAATTCAAAAGTCATTGCAGTCAATAATGGTTGATCCAAGATCTGTTAAAAAGCTCAAATCAGGTGAACTACTAATTGAAGTGGACAATAACAAGCAAGCTAATAACCTAAAAAAATGTACTCAATTCGCCAATATACCAGTAACCGTAAGTATACACAGAACACTGAATACTTGCCGTGGTGTGATTTCTGAGCCAGATCTACAATACATTCCAGAAAGTGAAATACTCGAGAATTTAAAAGACCAAAGTGTTATTGCAGTTAAACGAATTTCAATCTTTTGTGATAATAAGCCGGTTCCCACCAAACACATAATTTTGACAATAGACTCCCCTAAACTCCCACAATCAATAAAAGCTGGTTATCTTGAATGCCCTATCAGACAATATATTCCAAATCCTCTACGTTGTTTCAACTGTCATAGATTTGGCCACTCCAAAACCTCATGCCGGGGAAAACTAACATGTGCTCGCTGCGGTGTGGTGGGCCATGACAATAAAAAATGTGAAGAACCAATCAGTTGTATTAATTGTAAAGGAGAATCTTACTCAATCTTACAGAATCTTACCCATCTTACTCAAAAGCATGTGAAAAATGGAAATTGGAAAAAGAAATACAAACTACTAAAACAAAACAGAATATATCATTCCCAGAAGCTAGGAAAATCGTTGAATCTAGAACCCCTACTGTCGGAAAATCATATGCTGCTGTTACGTCTATCAAAAAAAAAAAACATTTAAAACTATAGCTACACAAACAGAATGCCAAAACAATACCTGCCTCCCAAGTGAAAGCGTACAAATCAGTTCTTCAAACCCACCAACAAAACCTAGTCAATCTTCCACCTCCACACAGTCCTCACTCTCTAAACCATCCACCTCCAAGAAATCCCCACAAACTTCAAAAAGCATATTGTCTGACAGAGGACATACCTCTGGCTCTCTAAAACATTCTGACTCACCTTCCCGTCACAATATTATAAAAAAAAAGAAAATTCTAAAATTACCTGCCACTAATTCAAATAAGACATCTAAAATAACTTCTGTAAAACAAAATGATATAATCAGTCTCCATCCTTCTGATGCTGAGGATAATATGTCCACTGCATCAGAAGATAATGACGTGGATGTTCTCATCTAAAATGACAACAAATCATGACTAATTTCATTTCTTGGAATTGTCGAGGTTTTATAAATAAACGAGATGAAATCATAGAAATAATTTCTGATCATCGACCAATTTGTTTTGCTTTTCAAGAGACTTATTTAAAACAGCATGATAATATTAAATTTCGTGGCTATAACTGTTTCAGAAAAGATTTTACGCAATCTGACAGAGCTACAGGTGGTGTAGCTCTTCTTATTTCTAATAATGTGCCTCAAACTAATATCACTTTAAATACTGATCTCCAAGCTGTTGCCGTTCAGGTCCATATCCACATGCTTGTCACTACCTGCACTATTTATTTACCGCCAAATATGACTCTTTACCCTCGTGATCTTAATAACCTTATTTTACAGCTGCCGACCCCATATGTCATTCTTGGTGATTTAAATGGACACAGTCCACTCTGGGGTAGTCCTGACATTAATCCACGTGGACAAATTATTGAAGACTTTATCACAGACAATAACTTATGCATTCTAAATAATGGAGATAACACATATTTCCATGAACCTTCCAGGACATTTCATGCAATAGACCTAGCGATTTGCTCCCCCAATCTGTATCCATATTTTCATTTCTTTGTGAGTAACGATCCACATAGTAGTGACCATTTTCCTCTCTTTTTGTCTTTTTATAACTTTAATGAGAATCGTCCACGAAATCCACGTTTTATTTATGACAGGGCCTGTTGGACTGCCTTTACCATTAATGCTGCCATAACACATGAAATGGTTCAGGGCGATATCAATATGGCAGTAACTAATGTCACTGACTGCATTATAAAGGCTGCTAATACCTCTATTCCAAAATCTTCAGGTCATCTCTCTAAACATTGTAAGCCTTGGTGGAATGAAGAATGCAATATTGCGAAGAAGAAACAACAGAAAGCATGGGGAATATTTAGGCGGTACCCAACAACTGCCAACTACATAGCAGAAAGCAAGGGCAATTGCACGGAGGATACGCAGGAAATCACAAAAAGATTCTTGGGTTAATTATGTCTCTAGCATTACCTCCAACATTAGCAGCAAACAATTATGGCATCGTGTCAAGAAAGCAATTGGTATTTATACTAATCACAGTATTTCTTTTTTAAAAGTTAATGGACACACAATCACTTCAACCAAAAATATTGCTGATACCATTGGTGGAACCTTGTCTCACATATCTAGCTCAAATTCCTATTCTAATCCTTTTCTGTCGTATAAATATAATTGTGAGCGTTCAACAATAAACTTTAGATCCCGCTCATCACTTGATTACAATAGTCCTTTCACAGAAAATGAACTAAACAATAGCCTGAAACACAGTCATAACTCTGCTCCTGGACCTGATGGTATTACTTACCTTATGGTCAAACATTTATCTAAAGCATCACGTAATTACCTGCTTTATCTTTACAATAGAATCTGGACTGAACATATTTTTCCTACTGCTTGGCACGATGCTGTTGTCATTCCTTTTCCTAAACCTGGCAAAGATACTACAGACCCCAAAAATTATAGGCCCATTGCCCTCACAAGCTGTCTGTGTAAGCTGCTAGAAAAGATGGTAAATACTAGGCTTGTTTATGTTTTAGAAAAAAATAATTTGATTGCTCCATGGCAGAGTGGTTTCCGACGGGGCCGTTCAACAGTTGACAATATTTTATTACTGGAGACTAGCATTCGTAGAGCTAATGTGAGACGTAACCATTTGGTGTCAGTTTTCTTTGACATAGAGAAAGCTTATGACAAGACTTGGCGTTATGGTATTTTAAGAGATCTTTTTAATTTGGACTTTCGAGGAAATCTCCCTATTTTTATTGAAAACTTTCTAAGAGTCAGACGCTTTCAAATTCGCATTGGATCAGTTTATTCAGATTATTATTTCCAGGAGGAAGGTGTGCCTCAAGGCAGTGTTTTGAGCGTTACACTTTTTTCTTTGAAAATAAATGATATTTTAAAACAATTGCCTCCAAGTGTCCATAGGAGCTTATATGTTGACGACCTGCAAATTTCTTGCCAAGGAAATGACATGCGCTTTATAGAACGCCAAATACAACTAGCTATAAGCAATATCATTAAATGGACAAATAAAAATGGTTTTAAATTCTCAACTTACAAAACACAATGTGTGCATTTTTGTCGTTAACGAGGTCTTGATCCTGATCCTCAGATTTTGATGAATAACAGGCCAATTTCAGTTGTTGACACTGCTCGATTTCTGGGTGTTATGTTTAACTCAAAATTGACTTTTATTCCACATATTTCATATTTAAGAACTAAATGTGATAAAGCACTAAATATTTTAAAAGTCCTTTATAATACTTCTTGGGGAGCAGACCGTCCATCGTTACACAAAATATATCGGGCTACTATTCGTTCCAAACTTGATTATTCTTGCCAGGTTTATGGATCAGCAGCTCATTCTTACCTTAAAAAACTTGACACAACACAACACAGTGCACTTAGAATTTGCTCAGGAGCATTCCGCACTAGTCCTGTTTTTAGTTTATATGCTGACTGTGTGGAGCCTTCTCTCACTAATATTTGACAAAGACTTTCACTTGAATTGTACTATCGCATCCTTTCACATCCTTGTCATCCACTTCACTCTCATTTTAACAGTAACGAACATAATCTTTATGTGAATCGCCCATCTTGCATCCCACATTTCGCTCTTAGAATTAAGAACTTTCTTGCTGGCACCTCTCATATTCATACCAAAGTTCGTCCTCGGTCTCTTTTAAACATGGCACCTTGGAATTTCCAGGCAATTTCCTGTCTTCATCCATTTAAGGGGTTTGACAAATCTAACACAGATGCTTCCATTTTTCAAGCACTTTTCTCATCTCATCGCTCTGACTATAAGGACTATGTTGAGATTTTTACTGACGGCTCCAAAGCAAGTAACAAAGATGGTTGTGGTGTTGTCATTGGTAACACCACTTATAGCTACCAACTCCCAAATTCTTTTTCCATCTTTTCTGCAAAATTTTTTGCTGTTGAGGTAGCGCTAAACATTATTTCATCCCACCGCAGGAAGAAATTCTTCATTTATACAGACTCAAAGAGTATTCTTGACTCTCTTTCTTCTAACTCTTGCAACCTTTCTTTTATCTCTGTTTTAAAAACATATAACGACCTTCTGAGGAAGGGATTTCATATTTTATTTTGTTTGGGTTCCAGGCCATGTTGGTATCAAAGGCAATGAAGCTGCTGACAAAGACGCAAGGCAGGCTTCTGTTACTTTAAACTGTCCTATTCCTTATGATGACGTTAAACATACACTTAGAAACTTTCTCAGCGATATTTGGCAAAGGGAGTGGAATAATCAAAATAATAATAAATTACATGAAATCAAAGCTCAAATTGGAATGTGGCCTACGCTCTCTCCTAGAAAATATGACGTTTTTATTACTCGTCTGAGAATTGGGCATTCAAGACTTACTCATAAACACTTACTATTAGGACAACAAAAGCCTACTTGTCCCAGATGTCATTTTAGTGTCCTTACCATTTGTCACCTTCTCACTGACTGCCCTTGCCTTCGTCATTTGTATCGACAGCATTTTAATTCATCTTCACCAAGTCTGACTAGCCTTCTAGGTATGAATCCTCATCATCAATTGACAATTTTTTTAAAAGAAGCTGGTTTTTATTACGACATATGATTTTATTATTTCCACTGTACACCTGTTTTTATTATATACACTGTTCATAACTTTTTACATCATTTTATCTTGTACACTGTTTACTCTGTTTTCTATTATTTTTAAACCTGTCTTTTTTATATTTTAACATTTTACATACTTTTGTTTTAACTTTAAATGTGTTTTTTTACTGACCATCTGGATGGGTAAACCCATCCAGAAGCTAGTCTTTATTCTTTTATTTTATACTTTTGTTTGGCGCAGTATGTCCTACTGTGGACCTTGTGCCAATAAACGGCAAACAACCAACCAACTACCAAAATCTATACCGTTTGTGTAATGGTAACCTAAAACATGTACATAAATTTTCAACTCAAACGGATAAGGAATTTTGATGCTATCGCCCTTTAAATAATTTCAGCCCATAGGCAATAATGCTACAGAATTATTTGTTGTGTCCCTGTAAAAAAAACTATAAGTGTTAGATTCCCCAAAACCTATACAGAGTGTGAAACTGTGACCCATAATATGTGTATACATTTTTTGCTAAATAGAATGAGGCGTTTAGACGCTATCGCACTTTTAATAATTTGGTCCCATAGACCGTAATGACAAAGAATTTTTCTTTGTGTCCCTGTAAAAAAACTATGCGTGCTAGATTCACCAAAATCTATACGATTCGTGCAACTGTCACCTATAACATGCGTATAATTTTTTCGATTATTTTAATAAGGCGTTTAGTCGCTATCGCACTTTTAAAAATTTAGACCCATAGGCCGTAATGATAAACAGTATTCCTTTGTGTCCCCGTAAAAAAAAAACTATAAGTGCTTGATTCACCAAAATCAATAGGGTTCGTGCTACGGTGACTTACAACATATGTACCAACTTTCAGCTCATTCGAGCAACGTTTAGATGTTAGCGTGTTCACTCACACACATACATACATCATCATAAAAATAGTGAAAACGGACTCAGGGAACCTCAAAACGTATAGAAATATCAAAATCTCAAATTCGGATTTTTGACATGATTACAATACTTTCCTTACATATACGTATGTTCGGAAAGTAAAAATAGAACAAGATAATTAATTTCGAGTTTGAGTTGATAGTTTAAGAATGCGATTGACACAGTAATATTTTAGCAGTTTTGATTTTGGAATAATATAATAACAATGAAAAATAGGCAATATTCCTGCTTGGAAACCTTTTGAATTGAACTCTGAATTAAATGTGTATTATCAGAAGAATAAATAAGGCGAAGAAAAAGAAAAGACTGAATCATGAAGTTATTTGAATTAAAGTTAAGTATGCGGCACCACCTTAAATCAAGTAGGACGACCCCCCCCTCCTCCAAAACACTCAAGACAATATTATAGATCTCTATTCACTTCCTATTAATTTGTCTTTAAGAAAAATTGCCAAATCTTTGGAAATCTCAGATCTCACATACCGTAATTTTCAGCGTTTAATCCACAGGTTAGATAAGTCAGTCTTGCACTACAAATTTTATTTAACAGGTAAAGTTATATATGTACGAACTGTTGCTTCAACAAAATATTGAATTTTCTGTTAAATAAAATTTTATTTAACAGGTAAAGTTATATATGTATGAACTGTTACTTTAAAAAAATATAGAATTTTCTGTAAATAAAATTTTCTGGCGGAGGAACGACGTATAGTTCCCGAAAATTACGGCACTACTGTTAACTTTTGTACTAAAAAGTATCAATCGGAACAACATGGTGTAAGGTGTACTACAAAATCACCTAATAATAATCTGAAATGCAACTGATCCAAAGCACAGAAGTTTTTAAAAAATATCCTAATAAAAAACTTCAAGCTGAAAGATCTCAACGGGAAGATCCCACCTTTCATGATAAGGAAGCCGAAGCGAGAAGGGTGCATATATACACTGTAAAAATCTCAGTTCAAATTTGAACCACTATTTGTAGTAAAGTTATAAGCAATACCATAATATGGTTCAAACTCACTTTTAAGTTTTCTAGTTCTTGCGACTGAATTTAAGTTGCAAAAAAACTTGTATTTACCATATACATCCAATCACAAGGAAAGTATGTATCAGTAAAATTCCTATTGAAACCAAACCAAGTTCAAATTAAAGAACGTAATCGGAAGCATAGGGTGAAGTGCAAATTTTGTGCAACAACTCATCCATGAGACACGATAAGATCCAAGAAAATACATCCCCTTTTATCAAAAACAACGGAACGGAATTATCGAGCATGAAAGCTACAGCGCCAAAGTGTTTTACTTGAGACAAGAAGGTCTTCAGTTCGATCCGCGTCTCGTTCGAAATTTGAATACTTTTTTTATTTGAAATATATATCAGTATTTGGTTCAACATAAATTTACCAAATCATGGTAAAAAGTTAAACCATCGGGTGGTCGCAGCTACCGCATAACCAAGTTTTGGTTCAAACAAACACTAAATTTTTAACAGTGCAAAAAACGTTAAAAAAAAAAAAAAAAAATGAAGATTTTGAAAAAAATCACCAATAATACAGTTTTTGATGAACCCATTCACGGATGTTACTAATATGAACAATTATGATTTAAAAATTCGATACGATCTCTTAATAAAAATCATTTATGGTCCAACAGTGCGACTGACGAATTCATCAACAATGGCAATATTTTATTTAACGTTGACGAATTTAAAGAAAAGGATGAAGAAGATTAAGAAATATTGGAAACTGGGGAAGTGGGTTGTGCCAAATAATATATTATATCATTACTGGACAAATTGTTAATCCGATGGCATGACGAACATCGCAATGATCCATCCGATATGACGGTTTTGAAGGTTTTGGGACAACTGGAAAAGCGGCCTACAACATTAAAGCTTCGACGTTACTCTCTGCATTTGTTAAACAAACTAAAAATTTAATCGATCCGTGTCCTAGTACGCTAAATGAATATAGATTCATTTGTAAAACCTTAAAAATGGTTTACATTGACGAAATATCCAAGGTAGGCTGCAATATGTTTTCGTTTTTCGATCAAGGTTTAAAACAAATCACGGGTAACGACAAAGCGTTTCGACACGTAAATGCTCTTGCTTTTTGAGATTTTAGACAGTTACTTCCAGTTGGAGATGTTCCAATTTATAAAATACCAAAATCATCTGATAGGAAATGCCCTTTAGAGTTTGTTTCAGCTGTATGAATTAAATGAAATTATGCGACAGAAGGATGACTTGCCATTTGCTCAAAGTCTAAATAATTTGTTTAATGGAAAATTGTTGCGGGAAGTTTTCCAATTGGTAAAAACTCGTATCGTAAAAGATTCGAAAGCCATTCCGTCTTCGGCTATTCACATGTTTTACATGAACAATGAAGTGAGTCAGCACAATCCAAATAAAATTGCCAAGAATGACAAAGATAATAGGGTCGTGCCAGCTTACGATATGATATGGGGATACGGAACCACGCTTGTTAAAATAAACTTATTACAACGACTAATAAACATGAAAGCAATAAACACAGGTAATTTAAATAACTTTTAAATTGAAAGTTGTATACATGCTTGTCTACAATATAAACTAGTTGGCATAGGTGGACTCTGCTCAGTTCCCCATCATATTTATGTTCTCATAAATTTCTAGTGCGAGACATATTATAATCATGTTAAAAGAAATGAATTTGACCAAAGCTTGATATAGTGACAGAATGAAATCCCCGCGTAATAGGCTATCCACCGTTAACTTCGATATATATATCTTATTCTAATCTATTAATTTATTTTATCAGGGTCAATTTCGTTGTTTAGTTTTCATGCTACTATTTCCAATGCAATAATCCTCAAAATTCATATTTATATGAAAAATTTACAATTTCGCTATGTTGATAAAATCGTAAATTACGAATGATTTACGAAATTTTCCTATTAGAATATTTGTATTCAACCATGTTCAAACAAATATCATAAATGTAATTTTGAAGTTGTCTAATGTATTTAGGATCCTCAAAATGGAAATTTATGCTCAATTTTGCCTTATTCTGACATGTTAAGTAAATCGTAAATTCCAAATAACTTACGAATTTTTTAAATTGGAAAAATCATAGTTATGATATTCATGTCAGTATCCTATATAATATTTCGAAAGTGGTTTGACATCTTTACGATGAAAATATCCCTCAAGATTGACGTTTATGTGAAATTTGGGTCTATGCTGCCATGTTAAGAAATTCGTAATTTTCCAATAACTTACGAAATTTTTATATTGGAAAATTCATAGTCATTAATATTCATGCCAGCGTTATAAATAATATTTCAAAAGTAGTCTGACATCTTTACGATGAAAATATCTCTCAAAATTGACGTTCATGTGAAATTTTGCCCTATACTGTCATGTTAAGAATTTCATAAATTTCCAATAACTTGCGAAATTTTCAAAGTAGCACATTTATAGTTACTAATGTTCATTCCGGCATCAAACCTGATATTTTAAAACTGGTCTGACATTTTTACAGTAAAAAGTTTCCATTTAATGCACGTTTAAGTGAATTTTTGTCCTATTCTCCCATGTTAAGAAAATCGTAAATTTCTCATAACTAACGAAGTTTTTTAATTCGAATGTTGCAAAAGAAAAGGGTTCTTGCCAGTATCTAAAGTAATATTTTAAAACTGATCTGACCTCTCTGCGATCATTTGTTCGTGAGATATCGTGTTAAAAGACTAACACACTGACGGACTGACACCATACAAATTTTGTCATTTTCGGATTCCTCACACCTGAAAACGTGTAAAAAGGTCGAAAAACCGAGGTCGAAAATTTTCACGATTACCTAAGTTCCCCATACCTATAGTATGATGGGGAACTAAAATGATTTGTAAACAGAGTTATGGGTACTCGAAAAATTAAATATCGTCAAGCTAAAAACACCCACATGAAAGCTGTTCAGCGAATATGGGTAGAATTCGAAGAACCAGAAACTGAAAAAAATATTAAGAAAAGAATAATCCAATGTATGGTGCCTCACAGCATCGATTCTTGATGGAATTGGACACCTATTCAGCGAATAAGTAAAAATTTTTATAAAGCATGAAATTTAGCTTTGTGTGTATATTATATTGAAACCAATTTCGTATCGTGATACTTGAAACTATCGCAATTCATAAATCGCATGGTGCCACGAACAAAGAGAGGGCTGTATATCTTAAAAATGAAATCAATAAAACAAAATTTGGCTTACGTTGGATTATCAGGAGCGACAAAAGCGAACGGATTGTATATTGAAGGCAAAACTGTTTTAATTCAGTTTATGTACCATAAACGTTGAAGGGTTGTCGACTTTTTACCAAGACGAATTGGCCGATCTATGCTTCATAGAGAGTGAAATAATTATACTGGCAGAAACGGAAACGCTGACTAGAAAATATTTTAAACTTCCCGGATTGGTAATGGTTGGTGTAATTTTTAGCAAAGAAATTCAAGAAAACTCGAGAGAAAGTGTGGTATTTTACAGCCGAGAAGGATTATCGGATTTCTCTAAGAATACCTTCGGTATAAATTCCAACAAAGTCCAAATTTTAGATTGCTACATATTAAATAATATAAAATTTATTTTAATATATCCAAGCCCACATACTAGTGATAGACAAAAAATGGATGTTACAGTCCAAGCTTTTATGTAAGACGAGGAACTTAATACAGTAATGGTGGGAGATTTTAATGTAGATTTTGTTTCGGAAAACGAGGAAAGCTTTATAAAAGGATTAAATGTTACGAGTATTGGTCTACGAACTAATCCTAAACACAATACGATGAGAGGCCATAAGACAATACATGAAATTTTTCCAATAAAGGTATGCGAACTGGCGTATGTAATAGTGTGTATAGTTACCACATGCCCTTAAATAAAATAATAACAAAAATCTTTTTTTCTTTTTTTTTGATTGAAGGAAAAAATTTAAATTCGGTTTGACGTGCATTTATATTTCAGAAGAGAGCTGCGAGACGACACTGAATATAAAGGATAAGGAGTATAATGCCCTTGGGTTAGTTTTAATAGCACGTGCTAAGGTATTTGCTGCTAACTTTAATCATGATACCCGAAACTGCAGCTATGACCATATCACACTGCGATCAAGATTCTTTCAAGAAATTCTTTGTGTATCGATACAGTAGCGAACATTAACATTTTGCCTTCAAGGAGTGCTCCGTCATTATATTATATAGTGGATAAATATGACATTGAAGAATTCATGGCATTGTGTATCGAATACCTGATCTTTACTATCTAGAAAAAATTAATCAACAACTACAGATAATAGTACTAAAACCATCTGCAGTTGTCAAGGCAGCTGAAATATCAAAATAGTTACGACAAAAATCAATAACAAATAAGAAATTCCACAAATTAGGAAGAATAAATAGTACGAACACCATCAATTTAGTCCTCACTTTAAATTCTAAGAAAGGTTATACTACAATTAAAAAACTAGTTCATTATTCTGAAGTCTTGAAAAATAATATCGAAATCGTAGCACCAAGCACCAGTAAACAAAACAATGAAACTTCTATAGCTTTAAATACTAAACAAAATGACTAAAGATATTTTACAAGAATGTATCCCAACAATAACATCAATTAAACACGATATCAAAATCTTGAAACCTATAGCATCGGGAACAGATTGTAATAACTTGTTAATAGAATGCGATCTCGAAGACGCTAAATATTTTCTTCAATGAAAGCCAATCTTCATAGCATTTAGATCTACTCGTATTACAGAATATATTAAGACATCTCGATGCCCCAAATGCCAATTTTACTACCATATTAAACCTAAATGCAAAGAGAAATTTAGTATAACGTGCAAAATGTTCTGATAATCACCTTATCATTTCATGTCATTACACATACTTTAAAATTCATAAACTGCATCAAAGCTAATATAACTAATTTCGATAATACCGCTTATTCGTTACCATGACCGATACATTAAACAGGAAAACAAAATTTTTGCATTTGCATTAAAATAAACAAGCAAAAATTAAACAACAAATCAATCAACAATCTAAAGAACAATCTACAGTTTTACCTTAAATCCAACAGGTGTATACAATGCTAGACAAAACTTATTATCAACCAAAATATCCCCCTTTTCAAGTTCCACCCTACTCTAGTGTCCTGTCTTCAAACCAACAAAACTACCCTCTTTTTATCATCCACAATTCCTAGTCTAAAACAACATTGGTAGCTAGTTTCTTTGTATAACTAATAATAACTGTAATCAACGAAATGTTGGTAGCTCTATTAATTCTACAAAATATTTTTATTTTGCTTCTATCTTCGCTGTAATCACTGGATGGCTTGCGATCGAGCTTGTATGCCTGACCACAAACAGGCCTCCTCTCCTGGGGAATTTTTAAAAACTAAACTTTTTAGAAGTGTTCCCCTGGAGAATAACTCTGTATAGAATTCCTTATGCAACGATGCTTGTTTGTGGAAAATATTTGTGAGATTGCTGTGCTTGCGGATGAATATGGCAAGGCACAATAATCATTTTCGTCCAACATTTTTTTCAATACAAGTAAAATTTTCGAGACTTCGAAACGAATAAAATATTGGAAAAATAATTGTCGCTTGGCAAATAGGCTTTTGATAGAATGAGCGAGATTTCTGAAACCGAATTTTTCAATGGGAGATAAATTGAGATAAGACAGACTAACTGACAATGTTATCTTTTTTCCAGCTGATTAAATATATAATTCATAGCTTTTTTTTTTTTTTTTTTTTTTTTACCATTCAAATTCATTACTATCATTGAAAGACTTTATCTGAAATTTTATATGTTTTTGTAAAGTAAATTATTTAATAAAGAATGCTTTTATTTATTCATTTGTTGCTATTATTATAGTTTTATACAAAGTGATTAAAATAAAGTTGTTATTTCTTTGAAAAGATGTTTCATTAATTAGCCAACCTCGGCATTCAATAAAGCTCTTCGTGATAGATCACAAAGGGAAAATTCTGAAATCGCACAATAAAAGAAAGGTAAGAGTAGAGTATACGAATTGGCGATTTGATAAAGAAGTAAATTTCAGCACTATGTAGAGGGTTTGAACATTTCGATATCCGCTCCGAAAAGAACTTGGGGAAGGACTTCGTATCGGAACTGTTAATAGGTTGAATCATTATACATGCATGTATGTACGAAGTGTGAGGAAAGTTTTCACAGAAATAAAATTTTAAAAGGAATAGTGATTTTCAACGTGTGTATTGTTTTGTGAAAAAAAGCAGTATGTATAAAGCTGAGGATGACTCACATACAGAAATTTCGAAAGAAGATATAATATGATTTTCCGGCGCTTCTTGAAAAATAATTATAATAATAATAATAATTCTATTTAGCGAAATCTTTTAGTTTTCATTGCATTTTTGAATGTCGTGTATTTAGCAATTCATGTAAAACGTGGTGGGGACACCCAGTGATTTCTTTTCTTTTCTTTCTTTTTCTTCTTTTCTCTTACCTATACCTGGCCAAAAAAAAAAAAAAAAAATTGTTTTCGAGCGGAATTTTTTTAACTAAAATAGTGGTATATTTATACGTTTTAAAGTCCGATACACTGAGAAAAAAATCGGTAACTAACATGTAGAATCTAAATTGTGGCTTTAGTAAAAATAATTTTCTGTCATTCTTATAAATTCTAGTCTCATTTGAAAGCGAATTTTAGAAGCCCGTATTACAATTCTAGATCATTTGCCTATATTATCGAGGTCAAATTTAAAAGTATCTGCAAATAAAGGCGAATGCAAGAGGCGAGTTTTAGCAACTATAATCATCGTTTATGATCCAATTCGACAAAATCAAGCGAGAATTTCTCGCAATACAAAGAATTCAGAATATTCAGAATATTATTTCACCATCTAGAAATTGTCTATTCAGCTTAATGGCGTGCCTTATACGAATAGCTCGGAAATCTATATTTCTAGTTTAAAGATTTAGAAAATGGCCACTTATTTGTTCTAGATAAAGGTTATTTTTTTTTCTCTCACTGTGAATATAAAAATAAGATTCCGAGCGGTTGTTCTGTGTATCTAAATGTGTGAGATTGTCATTAGCATAAACTCAATAACAAATACTAGGTGAAAGTCAATCTTCAACATACAATTTTTTTGTTGAAACCAGAAAAATAATTAGAGTTCAGGGACTTACAAGTCAATTCAATTACCTTACATCTATGAACGAAAATCCTGGTATAGGTGTAGTTTAACATTTTAAGATTGCGCAAACAAAATGAAACAAACATTTTTTTTTTTTTTTGTTTTGTAAAATCATGTTTCTTCCAGAATATGGTCTGAAAATTATTCATCATTCATTTACAAGATCACAAAATAATTAAAATATAATAAGACTATAATAGGACTCTTGAAAATTGCGACATAAGTACATTTCAAGATACGCTATGAGTTTTTTGTACTGTGTTAAGTTATGGTGCACAATGTTCTGTATATATAATGTACAGACAATATAAAGGACTACCAAAAATTCAGCGAATCTTTTTTCTATTGAATATAATTAATGGAAGTGCTCTTAAATTCACAAATCTATACACAAACTGCTTAGGTATAACAATTAATTCTCATACCTATATGGTATACAAAGCATTGTTTTAAGACCAATTTTCAATGCTGATTCCTTGCTATAATTACCCGTATTGTGTTTCCTTGAATATAAAAATTATGTTTTTTACTGTTAATAGTGTACAGGTGAATTTTAAGTAAAATATAAAAACAGATGATTGCAGTCAATTCAAATTTGCTACTTTAAAGATCATAGGTTACCACACGAAATATTTGACAAAGATTGGTAAGTTTCAAGGCCTGGTGTGTTTGAAAATTGACTGAATAATTTGGTCTGAACATTTAAATTTCACAAACAGCTTCGAATATTTTTATGAATTGTATGTACTTTATTCAAAGTTTGGATTGAGAGTGGTGGTAGTTTCACTCACCCAAAAATATGTTTAATTTTAAACTGCTTGTAAAATTATTTAATTTGTTTTTAAAGTACGTTCCTAAACATTATTTGTTTCTGCGATCTACTTTTATAGTATTCAAATCGTGCGTCCCGTACCAGCTTCATTTTCAGTACTTTCGAATCAAATTAAAAAGTGTTAATGACTTCGGTTTGTCTGTCTGTTTCTTCGTCTGTCTGCCTGTCTCTCCGCACTTTAGCTCCCGTAAATATCCACAGAATTTCTTTAAACAGATTAATATTATTTGAATTCACTGGTGGTTGTTTCCTACTGAAAATGGATCAAATACCTCTACTGGTTTATGTACCGGGACACCTAAAAGAATTCCAAAGCATTGTGTTCTATGAGAAGTATTTCTGTAAACTATATTTTAATTACGTTACTTGCACACAACTCAATGAAATTGAAATACGATGTTTAAATGCACAAAAGAATGCTTTATATTGAATATGATTAGCATTAAATTTTACAAGGCTACACAAAAATATTCAGCTACATTAAAGACTATTATTGGAAATTTACTGAATTACATTTTCGCTTACATTAAGCGTTTTAAAAGCTTTCGAACAATTTTTAAGTGTGAATATGATTTAAATTAGTGTATCTCTCTGTCAGGCAGTCCATCTGGCCATCTCTAGCGTCCGTAAATATGTTCAAAATGTCTTAAAAATTGGTGTATGTTTTTCAATTTCACTGGAATGTTTCCTATATAAAAAGACATTAACAGGCTCTGTACAACTGTTTTGCACACAGGAACGCCCAAAATATACCATTGCATATTTCATTGCAATTTTAGGAGACCAACTTTCTACTGAAAAAATCATAAAGAAATCGACATTTATTTTTAATAATCTAAAATTATGCTTTCTATAGAATGTAATATGCTTATCCTTCAGATGTCTGACCGCCATGTAACAATGTAGGTAAAGAACATTGAATGTTATAAGATACAACGAAACGTACAGTTAGAAAATGTTTAATAATCAATGCGTGTCGCATGATTTCTTTTCTTTCTTTAAAAAAAAAATAATAAATAAATAAATAAATATGTGAGTAAATCTAACAAAATGTATACATAGTTGTATTATCGAATACACATATAGCTCCATTATTGAATTTCGTTGTTCGTGCATGTCGAAATATTTGAAACTAGTTGGCATAGGTGTACTCTACTCAGTTCCCCATCATATTTATGTTCTCATAAATTGCTAGTGCGAGACAGATTATAATCATGTTAAAAGAAATGAATTTGACCAAAGCTTGATACAATGACAGAATGAAATCCCCGCTTATTGGCTATCCACTATTCACTTCGATATATTTATCTTATTCTAATCTATTAATTTATTTTATCAGGGTCGATTCCGATGTTTAGTTTTCATGCTACTATTTAAAATGCAATAATCCTCAAAATTCATATTTATATGAAAAATTTACAATTTAGTTATGTTGATAAAATCGTAAATTACGAATAATTTACGAAATTTTCCTATTAGAATATTTTTATTCTATCATGTTCAAACAAATATCATAAATGTAATTTTGAAGTTGTCTAATGTATTTACGATCCTCAAAATGGAAGTTTATGCTCAATTTTGCCTTATTCTGATACGTTAAATAAATCGTAAATTCCAAATAACTTACGAATTTTTAAATTGGTGAAATCATAGTTTGTGATATTCATGCCAGTATCCTAAATAATATTTTGAAAGTGGTTTGACAAATTTACGATGAAAATATCCCTCATGATTCACGTTTATGTGAAATTTTGTTCTATTCTGTCATGGTAAGAAATTCGTAAATTTCCAATAACTTACGAAACTTTTATATTGGAAAATTCATAGTCATTAATATTCATTCCAGTGTTCTAATTAATATTTCAAAAGTAGTCTGACATCTTTACGATGAAAATATCTCTGAAAATTGACGTTTATGTGAAATTTTGCCCTATAATGCCATGTTAAGAAATCCGTAAATTTCCAATAACTTGCGAAATTTTCAAAATAGCATATTTATAGTTACTGATGTTCATTCCGGCATCAAAACTGATATTTTAAATTTGGTCTGACATTTTTACAGTAAAAAGTTTCCTTTTAATGCACGTTTAAGTGAACTTTTTTCATATTCTCCCATGCTAAAAAAATCGTAAATTTCTAATAACTTACGAAGTTTTATAATTCGAATGTTGCAAATAAATAGGGTTCTTGCCAGTATCGAAAGTAATATTTTAAAACTGATCTGACCTCTCTGAGATCATTTGTTCGTAAGATATCGTGTAAACAGGTTAACAAAATAACGGACTAACACACTAACAGACACTTTACAGACAGACACCATACAAATTTTGTCATTTTCGGATTCCTCACATCTGAAAACGTATAAAAAAGTCAAAAAACAGAGGTCGAAATTTTTCACGATTACCTAAGTTCCCCATACCTATAGTATGATGGGGAACTAATAAATGATTTTAATAATTCCGTATTTTAAACTGTTTGTTTCAGTTTTTCATTTTTCATTTCATTTTTTGCAACTTAAATAATGCTTTCTTACTCTTAAAGAATTAAAACTTTCGAAAACAAAACTTGATAAAGTAACAACTTGGTGAATTTTGAAAAACGCGCCAAGAAGAATTAGGCGATTCTACAATCTACACTTTATCGACTTTACCCTCTTTTTATATTCAACTGTTTTCTGTAAACAATTTGAGCGAACGTTTATCATAAATGAAATTCTCAATATATTGCAGTGTAGAATAGAATAAATAAGATCATCAAAATTTGCATTTTAATGTAGAAGCGTCCTTTTCTGTCCAAAAAAAAAAAAAAAAATCACAAATCATAATTAAAATTCACAATGTATTGCCATATAGGTATAACATTAATATATCCACACAGCTGAATTTCGCGATTTTTCTTTGGCGCCGTTTTGAACGATAACGATGTCATTATGGACTTTTTGCGATATAATATGGTTGCCTAAATGTTGTTCCTTTATTTTGGTTTTATGATTTTATGATTTATGATTTAGATTATGATTTTATCATTTATCATTTATATTTTTATATTTATGATTTAGCCATAATCGCCAACAAAAAATCACCAAGTATCGTTGTGGAGATTTACTAATAAAGTTGTTCCAATACGCCAGTTTCTTACTGAACAGAAACATATATAAAAAACAGAATAAGATATGGATCACCTAGGCAAGGGGCGAAATTCAACGAATGTAATGAATTTTAATGTGATACATACTACACATAATGCTATAGCAAAAATTTTAGCATCTGAATTGAACGTTATTATGGTGAATAATTGTTGCAAATATTATTGAAAAAAAAAAAAAAATTCTTTGATATTTTTTTTAATAATGTGATCGGGTGAAAAGAAAAAAAAAAAAAAAAAAAAAAAAAAAGTCACAAAGTGCTTTAAAAAATGCATATTTTCTGTTATAAATAGTAAATTAGTTTTTCATTTACGATGACATTAAACAAATTCCGCCGATTATATTTGATTACTTCTGATTCTAAATGTTTCACATTACAATGCTAGATCGAATATCAAAACTATCAAATTTATAAGAATATTAATACATATATCTGAATAATAAAAAACAATATCGTTTAAAACATCAATAAAAATAATTAATAAAAATCTATAATAATAAAAGCACTAATTAAATAACATTAATAAAAAACATTCTTCTTAATAACAGTATTCTGGGAAAAAAAATTATTCTAATTTCCGAAATAAATATCTTTAATTAATGTTGCCACATTTTTATTTATTTATTATTATTATTTTTTAATAATTTTTTAATTGTTCTTCTTTGAACTCAGGAAAGAATTATTAAATTGAATTTATTTTTATGTAAAAATTTGCTTTAATTAAAAACATTGCATGATGCTTTTGATAAATATTATTATTTTCCGACGTAGAATGATCGTCAAATAATGTTTCCAATTTTTTTATTATGTAATGATAATAATAATAAGAGGCAGAAGGAAAGAGAGAGTTTAATTTTTTTTTTCTTCTTTTTTTCATTCATGAAATTAACAAATTCCTCAGTGATTTTGCCAGTGTAACGCAATTTTCACTAAGTTACGTTTATTATACTTCTGTACTGAAAATGAATATTTGAAAACAAAAAATATTTCGTCAAAAAAGAGGTTTCTTTATAATTCTGAAAAAAAAAAAAGGAATTTGTATTTATTTAATTTTCCTATCGTACCCGAAACCCGTCAATTCATCGCCGTCAAAACGGTGTCGTGCCCTTAGCGACCGTGCCCTTAGCGGAACGTGCCCTTAGCGGAATGGGTGAAAGGGAAGAAGGAGAAAAGAAGAAGCCGTGCCCTTAGCGGAAATAAGAAGGTGTGCAAGTAGAAGATAGAAATATGTTATTCAAATGCACAAAATAATGCTTTCTATAGAATGTAGTATGGTTAGCATTAGATTTACAGACTCACGCAAAAATATTTAGTTACACTGAGGGTTATTATTGGAAATTTTCTGAATTGCATTTTCTTTTACACTAAGCGTTTATTCGACCATTTTTTAAAATGTGAATATGATTTGAATTAGTGTATTTGTGTATTCTACTGTTCGTTTGTCCGCCTCCAGCGCCCGCAAATATTTAAAGAATTTTTTATTTTTACTCTCTTCTATATTCAATAGAAGAAAGTATTGGATTCGTAAAAAAATTAGATTTCTGGTTTTCGATGGATTTACACGTTTTGAGAGGTCTAGAACACGATTTGACTATTTTTAGAAAATGTCTGTCTGTCTGTGTGTGTGACAAAAATTTTGTGGCAACTGTATCTTCGGAACTACTGCTCATAATTGCATATAAATTTACATGTAGATGCACCTTGAGCTAAATTAGCGCTATCAACTTTTGATGGCAACCGCTCAACAGGTGACACTGCTATACAGCGATTTCTACAATTTAAGTGGAAGCTATATATCAGGTTCTATTGCGTATAATCAATCAAAACTTGGTATGAGAGAAGGCCAACATGAGACATTATGCTGATTCAATTTGAATGCTTATGGACCGACAAGTGGTGCTACTATACAGCGATTTTTGCAATTTAAGGGAAAGCTATATCTCAGGAATTACTGCACAGAGTTCCATATAAATTTATATGTTGATGCACCTTAACCTATATAAGTATCTGTCAACTTTTGGTGTCAACTGCTCTACAGGTGGCGCTGCTATACAGCGGTTTCCGCAATTGAAGGGGAGGCTATATCTCAGGCTCTAGTGCGTATTATCAAACAAAACATGATGTATGTGAAGGCCATTATGAGATATTATGCTGCTTCAATTTGGGTGCTTATTGGCCAATAGGTGGCGTTGCCATACTGCAAATTTCCTCGACAATGTGAAAGCTATATCTCAACTTCTATAGCTCATAACTTTACGAAATTTGATATGTGACATAACTATTATAAAAAAACATTTTTTAAGATGTCATTTATAGATAATAAAACAACTGTCTTTCTTTGGATATTTAGTGATAGTTTTCTCTAAGATAAAAATTATTTATTTGCACTTAGTGAATTTGTATAGGAAAATATAGAAGAAAGTCTTGTGGTGGCCACAGCTTACTAATTTTTACTTTTATTTTATTTTATTTTTTCTAATAATATGTGTTATTCAAATTCATTATTGAATATTCCCTACCTAAAATGGCTGTAACAGAACCTATGCCACTGATTTATGTACATGAACATCCAAAAAATACCAATGCATTGCGCTTTATGGTAGACATTCTTGTAAATCACATTTAAATAATTTCATCAAAAAATCATAAAGAAATTCACATTTATTGTTATTATGCTAAGAAAATGTTTTCTATAAACTATAATATGCTTAACCTCCAGATTTACAGAGCAACCCAAAAATGTTGCAATACATTAAGGGATGCAAATAGGAAATTAAGAGCAACATTTCTGTTTGTGTTAAGCATTTTTAACACTTTCCAAAGATGTTTCAGAGTGATTATCAATTAAGTTAGTCTATATGTATGTCTTTCTGTCTGTTCATTGTGTTATAATATAGACAGAGAACATAGAATGTTATACGGTACAATGAGTAAGTACAGTTGGAAAATGCTGATAATCAATGTGTACCTCCTGATTTTTCGTTTTTGTTTTAGTTTTAAAAGGTCTAATGCAATTATTTTTTCAGAAATATAATAAAATCATAAAATGGCAGTAATGTACGTTTTCGTATGGAGTACTGTGATTCATTAAACTTTATATGGTTACAGATCACCGTTCCCTCAAATAACGGATATTCTACAGTACGCATACCTGTTTTTGCGACAGGTTACTTCTGAAGCAAAATACAGCCAGCGCTAAATGCGGATAAAGTGTAAAGGAAAACTGAAGAATTCTTTTATTTATTTATTAATGTATTTTGAAATTTATTATACATTTCCGCTAAAGGCACGTATGCTAAAAGCATGCCACCGAGGGGGGTTAACATTTCCGCTAAGGGCACGGGTTTATAGATTTCGAGTTCCGTTCCGTTTGAAGTAATTTTTTTTGTTACAGATTATTGAAACGATTGTTATGATTTTTGAAACATTACGGTCAATAAAGCGACCGTCGAAGTCGACGGGTTCCAGCTAGTTTTGTTTTAATTATAAAATATTTTAGATAAAGCTGATCGTTTCCTTCGCTAACGAGCAAAAGCAAAACGATCACATTTCATGGAATAACTATAGTATTGGTCCACAAGTGCATTTGATGATTTTTCTTTGGTGATTATGGCGAAATGCCGTTTTTGCAAATGGTTGCGATGGATTCCAAGCGTAAACAAAAGTGTATTGTACTGCAAAGAATCCAGAAAGGCGTCATTATCGTTCAAAACGGTGCTAAAGAAAAATCGCAAAATCCTGTTGTGGACCAACTCTATAGCTGTACCTTTATTTATTTATTTATTTATTTATTTTTAATGTATAGATTGTCTGATTAGTTCTAGTTAAATTTCCATTATACTAAATTTAAATTCTATTTTTTTTCTTTTAGTATGGCTCGTCGAAACGAAATTCCCTACCTGATTGCAGAGAAAATTATCTTCCAGCAGACCAGAGACATAAGTCTCTATTTTAATGACAGCATCGTAAATCTATCCGACGTAAATATCAACGGTCTTAGACAGAATAGTGACTCAACCGTACCCAACGATGAAAGAGATGCCACTGTATCCAATGGCACTCAGCACGATTGCTCTGATATTAAAGACGCTACAGTATCAAATGGCACACAGTACGATTGTTCTGATGTTAGAGATGCTACAGTATACAATGGAGAACCGTATAATTGCTCAGATAGTAGAGCTACCACAACAATTCCAGTTGCAATACCAAATGACAATCAAGAAGAAATTGACAGACCAGAGATAAATCAAGAGGACAATCTTGGAGAATCCCCACCAGACAATCCAAATCCCATTCCGAATAATGAGGTTTCTTCACCGCCGAGAAAGAAAAGACGCTTCGACTGGTTGCGAAGGACCTTGTTTGGAAACTGACTGTTATAAATTAGATACAAAACAAAATTTTTAGTGAGAATCTACTACTAAATTCTGTATAATTACAAAATTCTTCATACAATAAATTTTTATCACCCTTACTAAAATGTGAATGTTTTATTTAAGTTTTTTTTAGGTTTCTTTAAAAAAGGAGAGTCCCAGACAGCACAAGACCATCCTCAGGATGTCCGAGGATGAACTTTTTCGGATCTCCAATTGTCCTCAGGACATCCAAATCTTATCCAATGTTCATCCTGAGGATGACAAAATGTCCGCAAAATCTGAATCCCAGCGACGTCCGAAGTATGTCCCAGGAGGCCCAATTTTGGCTGATACCAGGACATTTTAGGACTATTTTTTTAAAAACTTTAGACATCCTGAGGACATTCTGAGGACGTTCGAAGTATGTCCCAGGAGGCCTAATTTTGGCTGATACCAGGACACTTCAGGACTATTTTTTTTAAAACTTTAGACATCCTGAGGACATTCTGAGGACGTTCGAAGTATGTCCCAGGTGGCCTAATTTTGGCTGATACCAGGACTATTTTTTAAAAAAACTTAGACATCCTGAGGACGCTCGAAGTATGTCCCAGGAGGCCTAATTTTGGCTGATACCAGGACATTTCAGGACTAATTTTTTAAAAACGTAGACATCCTGAGGACATCCTGGGGATAACATTCTGAAATCTGCTGAGGATCATCATGGGATGTTCCCTAAACAATTGATATGTACAAAAACCTTTTACTTGCCTCATACACGGTCAGAATATTTGCTGCTGGGCATCCTGCTCTCGGCGGCAGCAGCTACTGTGTTGGAGTCTTTCTCAGTCCAAGTTCAATGTTGACGTGTACCTTCCATCAGAATGTGGCATCACATTCTGTCTGGCCCTCTGCGTCATTGTCGTTACACGCATAAGGACAGTAATTATCTCTATGAACTCATGATGCATGCTGTATTTATAATTCACGTAATTAACGAGTTTTTTTACTCCATTGAAGTCAATTTTAATTTCATCATTATTAAAAGCTTAGTAAGGGCTGTGGTGATTTTTCCAGTTTTTAGTCTTTTTGTGTTCGTTAATTCTAGTTCTAATCTTTGTTTTTGTCATGCCAATGTAACATTTAGGTTTTTTAGCATGGTCAATAAAAGGTATTTTTTAAATTCCTGCGATTTCTAGAGGGGGAAGGGGGTCTTTATCATTTCTGATGAGCTGTAAAATGTTATGGTTTGGCTTGATTGGGAATACTGATATATTTAATTGTGATGTTTTTAATTTTATTGGAGGCACCGCGATCAAAGGAGATAGAGGAAGTTAGAGTTCCATATAAATAGTTACAGACTCTAACGCATGCAACGGCAATGACACAGTAGATCCAGACAAAATGTAGCACCACCTTCTGATGGAAGCTACACGTCAACATCAAACTTGGACTGAGAAAGAATCCAACACAATAGTTGCCTCTGACGAGAACAGGGCACCCTGCAGCAAATATTCCGGCCATGTATGAGGCAAGTAAAAGGTTTTTGTAATTAATTAAAAATGGCTAGCCTGTTCAGACACCAGCTTATTCTCAATGTATAATTGCAATTCACGGAGTAATATTAATAGGAGTTGAAGGTCCAATGGGAGAAAGCTACGAAACTGTGATCTAAATTTTTGGTAAATATTGAGGGCGCCACTTGTCATTCCTCCCTACCTCGGCGCGGATATACTGTTGTTTTCAATAGAATTTTGCTGGAGTACATTTAAAATTTTTTATTTTAAACAATTTAATTTCTTTGTAAGTTCTTAAAACTGCATAATTCAGATGTTTCAAATAAATGTTTCGTTCCTAGTTGTAAAACAGGCTATGATAGTGATAAGAAAGAAAAAAAAAAGCCCTAGGAGAAAAATAAAGTCCGAGTTCGTGTTTTCTGAACCTAAAGTAAGTTTATTTTTTTTCTTTACAAAATTTCATCCATTCTCCTTCCTCCCAATTATCTGTTTTAGCTAGCTTCGGTTCATAAGAATCGTCATTTTTTAAAAGCTTTCTTTCAAAGTAAAATTAGTATAAAATGGCTCTTAAAAAAAACATGTTGGTTAGAATACTCTATTTAATGAAATTTGCTTTCAATCGAAATTTTTTCAGCTTGATATTATTTTAAAAAAATAATTAAAACGAGACATTTCCCCATTGAATAACATTGCGGAGGCTGGAGAGAAGGAAGGATTGCACGCTGGCGCCATCTGTAAACATTAGAAAACAACATCACAAAATTTCAGCGTTACCTTCTTCTCCTGTCTTTTTACTCCGTGTTGCAATTATTGCATAAACTTCTTTTAAATAATTAAATTTTATACAGAAAGAAAATGTTAAAAGAATTTATGTTTAAAAGAGTGAATATTTTTAAGGATTTTTTAAATATCCAGGAACTTTTTAGAAAATTATTAGCTCGCAAAGTATTTGCATATTTTAAAAACTACACATACGTAGTTGTGATTCTGAGTAAAATAAAATTTTCTAAACTGCACATGAAATTTTTTGAAACAAAATTTAATCATCTGACTGCTGCTGATGGATATATCCGGTCATTGATCTATCTTTTTTTACAATTCACTTGAAATTAAAAATTATATAATTATGGATATTTAGCTTGTTTTTCAAGCTTGAAGGTCTCAAAAGATAGTCGTATTATAATCATGTGCATAGTTAAATTTTCAATCTCAAATTGAAATCTATATATTAATAGGCAAGCATAAAATTTGTTGTCCCTTTTTAACATATTAATTATGGGAGTAGAGGGTTGAAAATGGTATCATTCGAAAGGTATGGTTAGCCGGAAGGTGCGAATACAAATATTATTTTCTTACGATGTCAAGAAGGTATTTAAAAATACATTTATTTTTTATGCATTTTCCCCCATTTTTCCCTTTTATACACGGATTCCTCTACATTAAAAAATACCTAAAAGTAGAAAGTTGTTAAATCTCGCAATTTCATAAAGCTCAAATAAAACCATAGACACAGTAATTTGTATAATGTAGCATCACTATACGCAAGCGAAGTGAGACGTCACTGTCTGTCCATGGAGCCATGAAAAAGATTTCCTAAGGATTTGATTTATGAGAAATAATTTTTTTATTTTCTAATTTATTTATGATTTAATTACTTTCTTTTTTGTTTTATGATTTATGTCAGCTATAATTTAAAAAGATATTAGCCGTACGATAAATTTCATGTTTGTGTATTAATATGTAAATAATATATATTATTTAATTTTTGAAACTTCAAATGTTCTTTTTTATTTGTCTTTTGGCAACAAAAAGTGACTTTATTTATTTATTTAAATATTTGGTTCTTTTATCGTTTGACTGACAAAAAATTGTCAATTAAATGCTCATTTAAATCCAAATGTTCTTTGTTATTTGTCTTTAGGCAACAAAGAGTGAGTTTATTTATTTATTTAAATATTTGGTTCTTTTGTCGTTTGACTGACAAAAACTTGACTATTAAAATGCCTAAACGAAAACCTTTGACGCCTAAAGTTGAAAGCCGAAGGCGTAGAGAAATTAGTAGAAATATGCATCGTCATGTGAATGAAGATAATGATAGTGATATTTTTTTGAAGGATGCATTCAAATCAGCATTAAGTGTAGTTCCAACGAATTTTAATAGTTTTGATATTGGATCAAGGAATTTGCTGTGCAGACATTGCAATGCTAAACATTTTGAATCAGAAGTCACTCAAAGAGAGTTAACGCAATTTACTTCATGTTGTCATAAAGGGAAAATTAATTTACCAGCTTTAACAGAAAATGCATTTTTTTAAAAACTTTATGATGGTCTTTTTTCAACTGATCGCAGCATTAAAGGCCTTTCAAAAAAAATTTTCAATAATATTCGTAGGTATAATTCCTCATTTGCAATGGTCAGTTCTGAAGCTAAAATTTCCGACACAACATTACATGGTGTGTATCATTTCAAAATTCATGATACATTCTATCACAGAATAGGTCCCATGACTACAATTTATGGCCGTGCACCAGTTTATGCTCAAGTTATATTTTTATGATGTAGACACTGCTGTAAATTATAGAGTTTGCAAACAAACGAATGATACGTGCGATAGGATTTTAATGCATGAAATATCTGTCGAATTGGATCGTGTCAATCCTTTTGTGCGAGCATTCAGAACGATGAGAAATCACTGCAGTACTCCCGAAAATCAAAGTAAGGAGATTTGTATGGTCATTAAAGTGAACCATAATTTAGATACTCGCCGATATAATGATGCAGTTGAAACAGATGTAGCCGTTATTTTCAGCACCGTGCACGGGGAGCCACCTTTTGAACGAAATATGGTTGCATTTTCAAAAACAAATGGAACAATACGAAATATTTCAGTTTTGAATTCATCACTGGATCCATTAGCGTATCCAATTTTATTTCCAAATGGTGATACTGGGTGGCATACTAATATGGCACATAAAGTACAAAGTACGTCCACTACGAGAGCGTCCAGAACTAAAGTGACATTGCTGCAATATGCATGTTATAGATTTGCTATTAGAGATCATTTTAGTTTCCTGCACCATGCACAGAAACTATTTTTGCAATATATTGTAGATATGTATGTGCGCATTGAGGGCACCAGATTGCATTATATAATGCAAAATCAGGTAACTTTAAGAGCAGAAGTTTATAATAATTTAACTGATTTTTTGGAGTCAAACCCCGATGTTGGTGCTAACCAAAATATTGGTCGAAGAGTTATTTTGCCCTCTTCATTTAATGGATCTCCAAGAAATTTGTTTCAAAACTATTTAGATGCAATGTCGATTGTTCAAGTTCATGGTAAACCTTCATTATTTATAACAATGACTTGCAACCCTAAGTGGCCTGAAATTATAACGCACATCGCAGCATTAGAGTCTCCAAATTACCGGCCTGAGATTATTGTGCGTGTATTCAATGCTAAACTAAAAGAGCTATTCAAAGCAATTACACACAAACACATCTTCGGTAAAGTGAGAGCTTTGATTTATACAATCGAATTCCAAAAAAGAGGTTTGCCTCATGCTCATATTTTGCTAACTTTAGAAGAAAATGACAAAATTGCTGGACCTATCGACATTGATAGAGTTGTTTGTGCAGAAATCCCAGATGTTCACATACAACCCAAACTGCATGAGTATGTTTTAAAACACATGATGCATGGTCCATGTGGTGTACTCAATCCAAATGCTGTTTGTATGAGAGAGGGAAAGTGTTCAAAAGATTTTCTGAAGAATTTTTGTGAAGTCACACGCGAATCAGTAAATGGATATCCAGTTTACAAAAGGCGGGATAATGGTGTTAGTGTTGATGTGAGAGGAAGTTCTCTTGATAATCGCTACGTTGTTCCACACAATCCGTATTTGCTTGCAAAATTTAATTGCCACATAAATGTTGAAGTTTGTACCACTGTCAGAAGTGTAAAATACATATATAAATATGTGTATAAAGGTTATGACAGTGCAACAGTTGAAATGGGAAGTATACAAACAGAAGAAAAAAGTGAAGTTCAAATTGATGAAGTTAAACAATTTTTGAATTGTCGTTATGTGGGTTCCACTGAAGCCATGTGGCGAATCTATGAAATTCCAATGCATTTTCAGTCTCATGTCATAATTCGCCTTGATATTCACTTGCAATATCGACAAAGTATCTACTTTAGACCTGGGGAAGGACGCCAAGCTGCTCAGAATAGCAGGCAAACAAAATTGTTGGCTTTCTTTGATTTGAATCGTGAGGATACATCTGCTAATCAATTAAAATATATTGAAATTCCATTGCATTATGTTTGAATTGATGGCAGCAAAAAATGGCAGAAGCGAAAACGTGGTGGGGATAAAATTATCTCACGCATGTATTCAGTATCTCCAACTTTTCCATTTGAGAATTCTTTTATTACATGTTGTTGGTCCAAAATCATTTCAAGATGTCAAATCCTACGATGGAATAGTATACAATATTTTTGTTGAAGCGTGCTATGCTCGAGGAATAGCTTCAAATGATAATGAATGGAGAGAATGTTTAAATGAAGCAAAGGAATTTCATACACCGAAAAAAATGCGTGATTTATTTGGCTTTATTTGTGCACTAAATGTGCCAGCAAATGCGTTAGCACTGTGGGACGAATTCAAAATGTTTCTTGCTGAAGATTTTTTAAGAGATTACAATGAAGAAGTTTCATTCAATCATGCACTATTAGAAATTCAAGATGTTTTGTTCGCACATAATATGTCATGTGAATCTATCGGGTTACCACTTCCAACGATTTTGGCTGGTGTTCAGCAATTCGAAATGTCCGATCCTGATGATGATTTGTTTCAATTTAATGAACTCTACAAAACTGCTAACGAAGAGCAGCGAAATATTATCAGTCAAGTGATTCGTGAAGTTGTCCATCATGACACTGGCTCAAATGTATTCTGCTTAACTGCTCATGCAGGATGTGGAAAAACTTTCACGCAAACGGCCATTATTCATAAAATACATTCACTCAATCTTCATTGTATTGCCACTGCATTCAGTGGAATTGCTTCAACTCTTTTAATTGGTGGTAGAACTCTACATAATGTATTCAAGTTACATATTCCGATTTCTGAAATTTCTACGGCTAATGTAACTCCAAATGGAAAACAAGGTCGATACATAAATTCAGCATCGCTAATTCTTATTGATGAAATTTCAATGTGTCCCATTTTAGCTTTGAAAATAATTGACAAATCACTCAGAGATTTGTGTACGATCGAAGAAGATAAAAATAAACCATTTGGAGGTAAAACAATACTTTTGTGCGGAGATTTCCGTCAAATTTTACCTGTAGTTCCACACGGAACACGTGCGACATTAATCGAAAATTGCGTTGTAAGTTGGGATTTGTTTGGTTCATTCCATCACCTAACTTTAACACAAAATATGCGAGCATTACCAGAAGAAGTAGAATTTATTAATTATCTAAAAAAAATTGGTAATGGTGAAGCTACACAATTTCCACAGTATGGAGAAAATGTTATTGAAATTACGCCAGATTTAGTTGGGGATGAAACAAGAATAATAGAAGACACTTTTGGAAACATAGCGGAAAATTATTAGATTGTACAGTAAATTCAGTTATTCTAGCTCCAACTAATGAATCATGCACTTTTATCAATAATGATGTTCTCAATCGTATATCAGGAGAAGAGAAACTGTATTATAGTTGTCCCGTCAGGTTTTATAAATTTCATAAGAAAGAGGATAAAATATTTCTTACCCGACAGGTCTTGTTCTTTTTCGCCGGCTTATTCTAAGTAATCACAAAAGAGTTGAAATGAACACAGCTAAGTTTCACGACACAAACGTTTAATTAGACGCACTATTTACATTTTATGTACATAATTGTTTCATTAATATCTGCAGCTATCACAATATTTAATATTAGCTGCCAAGCATTTAATATTAGCTGTCGAGCGTCAGAAGAACGCTCTTCCATATCCTTGCGGATTCACAATCCTTCTTTTACAACAGAAAAACAAAACTTTTTATCATCAGAAAAAAACATGTTGCCAATCAATAAACATAAAAAAGGCAGACGATCTCCAGTGGAAGAACAGCCCGCCTCCTGACGGCATGAATGGGTCATCCTCCCACCTTTGATTTTGGCAATCTTGTACAAAATCAAACTAAAAAAGAGAAAAAAGACATATTAATAAACATTACATCAAGCAAAAATGAAAAGGAACAGAGAGAAAAGGAAAAAAAAAAAAAAAAAGGTAAATAAAGTTCTATCAGTCAATTATAAATTCAGTCTATCTGGAGCTCTAATGGATCTACCCCTCCTGGTAAATCGTGGTTTTTCGTCAGGTATCTCAACAGATTTCTTGACATTCTTTGAAACAGTTCTAGACAGTTCAGAGGGATCAGGGCATCTTTTCGGTGTAGAACGAGTAGGTATCAAAGTTCCATTTGCAGCATACTTTGCACGAAAATCACTAGATTCATCAGAAGAGATCTCTAACGGATAAAGTCTTTGAACTGGGCGTATCAAAAACCCATTTCCTGTCTTGATTTTTGCCACTCGAACTATTCCGTCTTTACCAGGATAAGTTTCCACAACTCTAGCTAATGGCCAGTTGGTTCTTTTTTGATTATCATGACCGACGAGAACTATGTCTCCTACAGCAATTTTTTTGTCAGTCTTAGCGATACCCTTTGAATTTTTTAATTGTCCTAGATATTCAATTCTGAATCTTTTCCGTAAATCTTTCTTCAATTTTAGCAAATATCGAAGTCTTCTTTTTAAATTCACATTTTCGAAGTTATCTAGGTCAGGAAGACCAGTTTCTTTAATTCCTTGCAAAAACATGCTCGGAGTCAATGGAATTAAATCATCGGGATCCTCAGAAATAGTAGTTAATGGTCTGGAATTCATCAAACATTCGATATCACATATAATTGTGTAAAGTTCTTCAAAATCTAGAGCTGCTCGTCCTAATACTCTTCTCAAAATTTGCTTTGTACAGCCTATTAAGCGTTCCCACCAGCCACCCCACCATGGTGAAGCTGGGGGGATAAACTTCCATATTATGTTCTGTACTAGGGCTTCCTTCCGTACTTTTGCAAGTATAGGATCAGTAAATAGCTTCGAAGCTCCTGAAAAATTTGTGCCTCGATCGCTGTATATTACAGAAGGTCGACCCCTTCTCGCAACAAATCTTCGCAGGGTTTGCAAAAATGCTTCAGAGGATAATGATGTTAATAATTCAAGATGTACCGCTCTGTAAACAGCGCAGGTGTACAGCACAATCCAACATTTTTTACCATTTTTCAAGTACAAAGGTCCGGCTAAATCAACCCCGGTAATTTCAAAGATAGCAGCATCTCTGATCCTGTCTTCCGGCAAGGCGGTGATTTCAGGCTGAACAGAATTTACGGTGAAGCGTTTGCATCTTATACAACGTAAGGTAACTTGCCGTATGGACTTTCTGCAACTGAGAATCCAATATTTTTCTCGGAGATGGTTCATTAATATTTGTACTCCTGCGTGGTTTAATTCGTTATGTTTCCATTCTATCAATTTCTGCACGATGTAATGATTTCCTGGTAAAATGATAGGCAAACGAAAGTCTGTATTATCTTTACTTCTAAGTATAAGAGACTTTACCCTTAGAAGGCCATCTTTGTCAACGGTGGGATGAAGTTTTCGTAAACGATCATCTATTCCTTTAGGAAAGTCTTCCCTTTGAACCATCTTTAACAGGATTAATTCAGCATGTTTAAGTTCTTTATTTGTAAGATCCCCAGAATTTCGTTTAGAATGATTTCGAAGATTCGAGATGAATCTGTATATCCATGCCGTAACTCTTAATAATTTCACGTAAGACGAGTATCTCTCATAAAACTTCTCAGTAGTTTCAGTACTTAGAGCAGAAATGATCGACCTTTTTTTTTCTGAATTGACAATCTGTATTTCGGGTGAGATTTCTTGTCTCGGCCATTGACTCGTTGGTGTCTTCAAAAATTCCGGACCCTCCCACCAAAGGGATTTGAGTAAAGCATCAGCATTGCAACCTCTTGATGGAAGGTCAGCTGGATTTAAGTTACCCGGGACGTATCTCCAGTCGTTGGGATGACTCAAAGATCTTATTTCTCTGGTACGATTCAGCACAAATACTCCCCATGGTTCTTGATTTTTTATCCAGAACAATGCGTTCATGGAGTCAGACCAATAGAAAGTTTGAACTTGGCTGTCACAGAAGTCTCCCTTTATAGAATTCATTAATCTAACACCTAAACAACATGCTAATAATTCTAGTCTCGGTATGGAGACTGATTTCAAGGGTGCTACTCGAGCACGAGCTTGAACCAATTGACATCTCACATGAAAATTATTTTCTTCTCTGATATATATACAAGTTGCATAAGCGTGGCTTGATGCATCACAAAACACATGGAATGACACATTTGTATTTAGAGCATGATTTTCTAATATCCTTCTAGGGATTCTAATGCCTTCCAAGCATTTTAATGCATTTTCCCATTTCAGAAATTTTTTCTCGATGTCATCTGGTAGCTTGGCATCCCAAGGCAGTTTCCTACGCCAACATTCTTGCATTATGATCTTTGCAATTAAAGTGACAGGACAGAGAAACCCAATGGGGTCAAAAATCTTACTTGCTAAGGACAGGATAAATCGCTTACTTAGATTTGCATTTTCGCACTCTTCAAACCTTAAACTACAGTATAGAGTATCTTCCAGAATATTCCAATTTAAGCCCAAAACTGAGACAGTCTCTGGAAAATCTTCTTCAGGAATTCCGTACACACTTGGTGGTAGACCATTACCTATCCATCCTCTAAGATCAAAACATCCCGCTGACATGATTTCTTTAGATTGTACCATAAAATTAACTACTTCTTCTTCGGAACTGCAACTTGTAACACAGTTGTCGACATACATAGAGTTTTTAAGTTTAGAAGCAGTCTCTTGCAAATAATCTGGAACATTACTTAGGTGGAAATTTAGAGTAGCTCCTAAAAGAAATGGGCTGCAGTTTACCCCAAATACTACTCGACGATGTCTGTAAATCTTCACTTTATTAGGATCACCGCCCTCCCACCACAGAAATCTTAGAAAATCACAATCTTCTTCATTTATTCTTATTTGTAGAAATGCTTTGCGAATGTCTGATACTACCCCATACTTGTTCAAACGAAATTTATTCAAAATGTTAGGAATCAACTCCAAGTAGTTTGGACCTTTAGCTAGGCAATCGTTCAAAGAGTAACTGTTCTTTTCTTTTGCAGAAGCATCGAAAACAGGACGAATTGTTGTCGTTGAATGCTCTTTTATAACTGCTCTATGAGGCAGATGATGGCAATCTATCTTCTCGAATTCATCAGTATTTACTTCTTCAATTATTTCTTCACCAAGCCACTGACAAAAAACTTCTTCATAATCTTCAATAAGACCCTTATTCTTCAGAGTCCTCACAGTTGATTTTAGCCTTCGTTCAGCAATTGTTTTGTTATCTGGGAGTTCTTGGTGTCCTTCTATCCATGGTAATTTTACAACATAGCGTCCGTCATCATCTCTACTTAGAGTTTTCTCAAAATGATTTTTGGATGCTTCTTCAAGTTCTTCTTTTGACTGTTTCTCTGCAGGATCCTTAATTCCTAGGACATCTAGTTCCCACAGATCAGAAATTTTTACTTCTCTAGCTAACATCGAAGTGACTACAAGGTTTTCAGTATCTTCAGTAAACTTCTTAGTGCGTCTCATAACAGTCCAACCTAGCCTTGTTTCAATAGCGGTCAGGTCGGATTTCAGATTCTTCAGCTTTCCTGTCATTAATTTGCCAGCTACATCTGCACCTATAAGGAGCTCTATGGGGTTACGGCAATCTTCTAAATATATCCCCGTACCTGATAAATCATCTTCACACAGTTCTTGAGTGACCGGTGGCATAGTAAAACAAATTGTAGGCTGACTCAAAACTTCAAAATTGCAACGATAAGTTTCGCTGACATCAGAAAGGTAAGCTTTGTAAACATTGTGTGTCAAAGTATTCGTGTTCGAACCACCAAATAAGGAATGCTTCAGTTTTTCTTTTCTTATTGGCTTGTATCCAATCTTTTTTGCAGTGTTTTCTAAGATGTAAGACCTTTGGGAAGCGGAATCAATAATCGCCCGAATTTTTAAAATTCTGTTTTCACCTCTTAAATTAATCACGAGTGTCTGTAGCAAAACACTGGGAGTTGATGAAACATTTGATAATGTTGTATCTTGATCGGAAGTATTCTTGTCATTTTTAACCCTCTGTGCGTGTGCAGCTGATTTCGGATCATTCTTACAGAGAAGAGTATGGTGGGGTTTCCCACAAATCGCACAGTTACATCTACTTCTACACGAACTAGAAATGTGGTTCAATTTTAAACATTTAAAGCAGCCTCCCCGTTTCATAACATTTTGTTTTCTTTGATCATAAGTCAAGTTTGCTACTTTTTTACATTCCGCACTTAGATGTGGCTTATCGCAGAACACGCACTCTTGCTCTCGGTTTTGTTTACCTTGGGACGAGGTTAAAAGTTCCATACCTGTTGGAATAATTTTATTGTGTGTTAGAAAATTTTTTGATTTCATTGTGTTAAATTTCTTGGGTTTGTTTTCAAAACCAAATCCACTTGTCGCTAAATTAATTTTTTCTTCACCTTGAATTTCATTACGTAAAAACTGCATTAAAGTTTCTAATTTATTAAAAGATTTATCTTCCGAACTAAGAGAAACAGAATTCAAGTGTCTTTCCCAAATACGCAAAAGATCTATTGGTAAACAAGATTCAACTAATGGGTATAACATTGAGGCATATTTATCGCTTGTTACACCAAGCATTTTTAAAGATCGTAACTGTGTTTCTAATTTATCATAAAGCTTCACAATTGGTAATTTATGTTCCTGATTTACAGTATTACTTAGCACAAGGCTTAATAATTCCCTAACATAAACTTCAATTAGTACATCTACCCTGCCAAATCTTGTATGTAAACAATCAACCGCTTGTGAATAGTTCTCAGCTGTTACGGGAAAAGATTCTACGACTTCTCTGGCTCTAGAACCCTTTTGAGTAGATTGAAGTAGATACTGAAATTTATCTACCTCCGAAATATTTGGATCTTCATGAATTTTCTTAAATAATCCCCAAAATGATAACCAGTCCTTTAAATTACCATCAAACTTTTGTAATTCAATTTTTGGTAACTTAAAACTTCTTTTAGAATTACTCTCGTTTTCAAGTACACTTGAATTTAAATCCGAAGGTAAATTTATTCTACGTTCAAGTTTTGTTTTTAAATCAATATAAGTACTACTATAATTATCAGCACTTTCGATTTCGCTATCCAATATGGTCTGAGTACATTTTTCATCAACTTGTAAAATTTGAAGAATTTCTTTATCAAGCGTTTCAACTCTGGAATATTTTTCTTGTAACTGTGCTAAGAACCCAGCACAAGAATCGATGTCACAAGTTTCAGTTTCTAAAAGGTTTTTTACCTTTTCAGTAAATTTTGTAAAGGTACCTCGATAAGAACCGCGTAATTTAGTTGCGGCTTCCATAATTCAAATAAAGACTGATAAAATAATAAACAAACACTTCAAATCAAAGCTTCATAAAACGAGAACAAAAAATATTCCGAAATCGAAAGTAATTCCGGGAAGAAATTTTAGAATTCTAAATAATGTTTTGAGAACAAAAACATTCAATTTTCGAACACTTTGATTCAAAATAACAATTTTCATATAAAATAATAATCTTCTTTATTAAATCAAAATATGCAAAATCAATGTAAAATCAAAATATGCATTCATAGAATATGTATTAACATTTTCTTCAACATAAACAAATTCTTCATATTGTTCCAAATATCAAATGAGCAGTTCAAAAATAAACATACATTTTATGTTTTCAAAATTATTCTCAATAATACTTACAAAAAGTATTTCAAATTTTTAATGTTATCTTCTCATAAAAATGAGATCATATTTCAATTAGAATAAATTATATTCTATTTCTATACTTTATTCATTAGAACAAATTAGAATTTATTACTTAGAACAAATTTTTCTACCGGCGTCCCTGTTCGGGCGCCATTAAATGTCCCGTCAGGTTTTATAAATTTCATAAGAAAGAGGATAAAATATTTCTTACCCGACAGGTCTTGTTCTTTTTCGCCGGCTTATTCTAAGTAATCACAAAAGAGTTGAAATGAACACAGCTAAGTTTCACGACACAAACGTTTAATTAGACGCACTATTTACATTTTATGTACATAATTGTTTCATTAATATCTGCAGCTATCACAATATTTAATATTAGCTGCCAAGCATTTAATATTAGCTGTCGAGCGTCAGAAGAACGCTCTTCCATATCCTTGCGGATTCACAATCCTTCTTTTACAACAGAAAAACAAAACTTTTTATCATCAGAAAAAAACATGTTGCCAATCAATAAACATAAAAAAGGCAGACGATCTCCAGTGGAAGAACAGCCCGCCTCCTGACGGCATGAATGGGTCAATAGTTATGATA
The DNA here is from genome assembly GCA_963930645.1 of Salticus scenicus. Taxonomy (NCBI): domain Eukaryota; kingdom Metazoa; phylum Arthropoda; class Arachnida; order Araneae; family Salticidae; genus Salticus; species Salticus scenicus. The sequence goes on from OZ005658.1 coordinate 235,936,951, forward strand.
AAATAATTTGTGATGACGTCAATGAGGTTAACAATTATCCCGTAGAGTTTTTAAATTCGTTGAGTGTAAGTGGTTTACCATCTCACAAGTTAGCACTTAAAGTAAATTCCATTGTTTTACTTATCAGAAATCTCAATACCTCAGAATCCTTGGTTAATGGGACAAGAATGCGTGTTAAAGCTATGCATATGCATCGAAATGCTATTGATTGCGAAGTTTTGACGGGAATAAGCCGTGATAAACGAATTTTGATTCCACGTATAAATCTGACATATTCTGGTACTATCTTACCATTTGATTTCCAGCGAACCCAGTTGCCAATTATACTTGCATTTGCAATGACTATAAATAAGTCACAAGGACAAACGTTTGAAAGGGTTGGTATTTTATTCAAAGAACCAGTTTTTACACACGGTCAATTTTATGTTGCAGCAAGTCGGGTCCGTTCTTTCAATAGCTTAAAATTTTATATTTCAGAACACAGTGGCAAGGTCATTTAGCTAATGACGAAAGAGTATTTACAAAGAACATTGTTTACAGAGAAATTTTAAATTTCTAAATTTATTTATTTAGTGCTAACTTAAAAGAATTCTGAGATTTGAATAAATTTGTGGTCGAATTTCGACCACTGGGCGATACTAGTAAGCATTATTTTAATACTCTGAAAAATCTGTGCAGTGAAAACATTACAATTTTGCCCTTTTCAAAAGGCAGTCAGATGGTTAATATAGATTAATTTCTAAAACATTTCTATTTTTTATCTTTTCTACTAGTTTTGAGAGGTTAGAGCACGATTTGACCATTTTTAGAAAATGTCTTGTCTGTCCGTCTGTGTGTGTATGTATGTGTGACAAAAATTTTGTGGCAACTGTATCTACGGAACTACTGTTCAGAATTACATATAAATTTATATGTAGATGCACCTTGACCTAAATTAGTGCCTATCAACTTTTGGTGTCAATCGCTCGAAAGGTGGCGCAGCTATGCAGCGATAGCATTTATAATATGGTTGTCAACTTTCAAATATGCTTAACAATAGTGTTCTAACAGGGATATATTCATTAAAAAAAATTAAAATTCAATAAAAAAAAAATCAATAAAACCAGATCGATTTTTAAAAAAGTCTCTGTGCTTGCTTTTCTAAAGTAATCATACGAATTATAAGGTATGGTGTTATATGACAATATATATATATCATCATTACCAATTTCAGCCTCTATCAACCCACTGCAGGATGAAGGCCCCTGCTAGGCGATTCCAAACGGCCCTGTTTTCACGCACACACACACACACACACACACACATATATATATATATATATATATATATATATAATAATAATTTATGCATAGATTAAGATAATAAATTCCACAAATTAAGAAGAATAAATATTACGAACAACATCAATTTATTCATTACTTTAAATTCTAAGAAAGATTATACTACAATTAAAAAACTAGTTCATTATTCTGAAGTCTTGAAAAATAATATCGAAATCGTTGCACCAGTAAACAAAACAATGAAACTTCTATAGCTTTAAATACTAAACGAAATGACTAAAGATATTTTACAAGAATGTATCCCACAAATAACATCAATTAAACACGATATCAAAATCTTGAAACATATAGTATCGGGAAAAGACTTTAATAACTTGTTAATAGAATGGGATCTCGGAGACGCTAAATATTTTCTTCAAAGAAAGCCAATCTTCATAGCATTTGTATCTATTCGTATTACAGAATATATTAAGATATCTCCATGCCCAAAATGCCCATTTTACTACCATATTAAACGTAAATGCAAAGAGAAATTTCGTATAATGCGCAAAATGTTCTGGTAATCACCTTATCATGTCATGTTATTACTCATACTTTAAAATGCATAAACTGCATCAAAGCCAATATATTCATTACCATGACCGATATATTAAACAGGAAAACAAAATTTTTGCATTTGCATTAAAATAAACAAGCAAAAATCCAACAACAAATTAATCAACGATCTCAAGAACCATCTACATTTTTACCTTAAATTCAACAAATGTATATAATGCCAGACTAAACTTATTATCAACCAAAATATCCTCCTTTTCAAGCTCCACCCTACTCTAGTATCCTGTCTTCAAACCAACAAAACTATCCTTTTTTTCATCATCTATAATTCCCCGTCCAAAACAACATCGATTTTAGCCAGTTTCTTTGCACCGCTAATAACAATAACTGTAATCAACAAAATGTTGGTAACTAATAATTCTACAAAATATTTTTCTTTTGTTTCCATCTTCGTTGTAATCGCTGGATAGCTTGCGGTCGGGCTCGTATGCCTGACCGTAAACAGGCCTCCTCCCATGGGAATTTTATAAAACTAAGATTTTTAGGAGTATTCCCTTTCAGGATAATTCTGTACAGAATATCTGATGCAATGATGCGTGTCTGTGAAAAATGTGTGTGAGATTGCTGTGCTTGCGGATGAATATGACGAGGCACAATTAATTTATTTCGTCCAATAATTTTCAATAAAAATAAAGGTAAAATTTTTGAAACTTCGGAACGGATAAAATATTGGAAAAATAATTGTCGCTTTGCAAATATGCTTTTGATAGAAAGAGCGAGATTTTTGAAACCGAATATTTAAGGGGGAGATAAATTGAGATGATACAGACGATCTGACAATGTATATTTTTTCCAGCTGATTAAATATATAATTCACAGTTTTTATTTATTTATTTTAAACCATTCAAATTCTTTACTATCATTGAAAGACTTTTCTAAAAATTTTATATGTTTTTATAAAGTAAATTATTTATTAAAGAATGCTTTTATTTATTCATTTGTTGTTATTATAATAGTTTTATACAAAGTGAATAAAATAAAGTAGTTATTTCTTTGAAAAAATGTTTCATCCATTAGCCAACATCGGCATTTGGATTTAAAAAGATTAGATAAAGCTCTTCCTGATCGGCCACAAAGGGAAAATTCTTAAATCGCACGATAAAAGAAAGGTCAGAGTATACGAATTGGCGAATGGATAATAAAGAAGTAAATTTCAGCACTATGTAGACGGTTTGAACATTTCGGCATCTGCTCCGAAAAGAACTTGGAGAAGGACTTCGTATTGGAACATTACAGAGGGTTGATAGGTTGAGTCATTATACATGCATGTATGTACGAAGTGTGAGGAAAGTTTTCACAGAAATAAAATTTTAAAAGGAATAATGATTTTCAACGTGTGTATTGTTTTGTGAAAAAAAAAGCAGTATGTACAAAGGTGAGGATGACTCACATACAGAAATTTCGAAAGAAGACATAATAAGATCTTCCGGCGCTTCATGAAAAAAAAAAAAAATAATAATAATTCTAGTTAACGAAAACTTTTATTTATCATTGCATTTTTTAATGTCGTGTATTTAGCAATTCATGTAAAACGTGGTGGGGACACCCAGTGATTTCTTTTCATTATTTTCGAGTGGAATTTTCAAAACTAAGATTTTGGTATATTTATATACGTTTTTTAAAGTCCGATACACTGAGAAAAAATTCTGTAACAAACATGTAGAAACTAAACTCTGGCTCTAGTAAAAATAATTCCATGTCATTCTTTTAAATTCTAGTCTCATTTGAAAGCGACTTTTAGAAACCCGTATTACAATTCTAGAACATTTGCCTATATTATCGAGGACAAACTTATTTAAAAATCTCTGCAAATAAATGCGAATACAAGAGACAAGATTTAGCAACTATAATCATCGTTTACGGTCCAATTCTACAAAATCAACCAAAAATTTTTCGCAGTACAAAGAATTCAGAAAGAGAAATCATCTAGAAATTCTCGATCATTTTGTCGATTCAGCTTATTGGCATGCCTTAGACGCATAGCTCGGAAATCTATATTTTTAGTTTAAAAAATTTAGAAAATGACCACTTATTTGTTCTCGATAAAGGAGGTATTTTTTTTTTCTCACTGTAAATATAAAAATAAGATTCCGAGCGGTTGTTCTGTGTGTCTATGTGTGTAAGGTTGTCATTAGCATAAACTCAAAAACAAATATTAACTGAAAGTCAATCTTCAATATATAAACTCTGCATCATATGGGGATCTTTTTGTTGAAATCAAATAATTAGTGTTCAGGGACTTACAAATCAATTAAATTACGTTACATCTATGAACGAAATTCCTGGTTGGTGTAGTTTAACATTTTAAGATTGCGCAAGCAAAATGAAACAAACATGTATTTTTTTTTTTTCTTTTTATGTATAAAAACATGTTTCTAGCAGAATATGGTCTGAAAATTATTCATCATTCGTTTACAGGATTACAAAACAATTAAAATATAATAGGACTACTCTTGAAAATTGCTACATAAGTGCATTTCATAATGTGCTATGACTTTTTTGTACTGTGCTAAGTTAGGGTGCACAATGTTGTGTATATATAATGCCGAGTCTCTTGATGTACAGACAATATATAGGACTACTAAAAATTCAGCTAATCCTTTTTAGTTTTCCTGTTTAGTTTATAAATTTTTCACGATTACCTAAGTTCCCCATACCTATAGTATGATGGGTAACTTAGGTAATCGTGAAAAATTTCTATCTCGGTTTTTTGACTTTTTTATACGTTTACAGGTATGAGGAATCCGAGAATGACAAAATTTGTATGGTGTCTGTCTGTAGGGTGTCTGTTAGTGTGTCAGTCCGTTACTGTGATAGTCCGTTAGTGTGTTAGTCCGTTAGTTTGTTAGACTGTTTACACGATATCTCACGAACAAATGATTGCAGAGAAGTCAGATCAGTTTTAAAATATTACTTTCGATACTGGCAAGAACCTTATTCATTTGCAACATTCGAAATTAAAAAACTTCGTAAGTTATTAGAAATTTACGATTTTCTTAACATGGGAGAATAGGACAAATATTCACTTAAACGTGCATTAAATGGAAACTTTTTACTGTAAAAATGTCAGACCAGTTTTCAAATATCAGTTTTGATGCCGGAATGAACATCAGTAACTATAAATATGCTATTTTGAAAATTTTGCAAGTTATTGGAAATTTACGAATTTCTTAACATGGCAGTATAGGGCAAACTTTCACATAAACGTCAATTTTGAGAGATGTTTTCCTCGTAAAGATGTCAGACTACTTTTGAAATATTACTTAAGACACTGGTATGAATATTAATAACTATGAATTTTTCAATATAAAAATTTCGTAAGTTATTGGAAATTTACGAATTTCTTAACATGGCAGAATAGAGCAAAATTTCACATAAACGTCAATCTACAGGGATATTTTCATCGTAAAGATGTCAAACCACTTTCGAAATATTACTTAGGATACTGGCATGAATATCATAGACTATGATTTCTCCAATATAAAAAAATTCGTAAGTTATTTGGAATTTACGATTTACTTAACATGTCAGGATACGGCAAAATTGAGCATAAACTTCCATTTTGAGGATCATAAATACATTAGACAACTTTAAAATTACATTTATGATATTTGTTTGAACATGATTGAATACAAATATTCTAATAGGAAAATTTCGGAAATTATTCGTAATTTACGTTTTTATCAACATAGCGAAATTGTAAATTTTTCATATAAATATGAATTTTGAGGATTATTGCATTGCAAATAGTAGCGTGAAAACTAAACAATGGAATCGACCCTGATAAAATAAATTAATAGATTAGAACGAAATAAATATATCGAAGTGAACGGTGGATAGCCTATTAGGCGGGGATTTCATTCTGTCATTGTATCAAGCTTTGGTCAAATTAATTTCTTTTAACATGACTATAATATGTCTCGCACTAGAAATTTATGAGAACATAAATATGATGGGGAACTGAGCAGAGTCCACCTATGCCAACAAGTTTCTATTGAATATAATTAATGGAAGTGCTCTTAAATTGACAAATCTAGATAAACTGCTTAGGAATAACAATTAATTTCCATACCTGTATGGTATACAAAGCATTGTTTTAAGACCAATTTTCAATGCTGATTCTTTGCTATAATTACCCGTATTATGTTTCCTTGAATATAAAAATTATGTTTTTTACTGTTAATCGTGTATATGTCAATTTTAAGTAAAATATAAAAACAAATGATTGCAGTCAATTCAAATTTGCTACTTTAAAGATCATAGGTTGCCACACGAAATATTTGAAAAAGATTGGTAAGTTTAAAGGCCTGGTGTGTTTGAAAATTGACTGAATAATTTGGTCTGAACATTTAAATTTCACAAACTGCTTCGAATATTTTTATGAATTGTACGTACTATATTCAAAGTTTGGATTGAGAGTGATGGTAGTTTCACTCACCCAAAAATATGTTTAATTTTAAATTGCTTCTAAAATTATTTAATTTGTTTTTAAAGTACGTTCCTAAACATTATTTGTTTTTGCGATCTGTTTTTATAGTATTCAAATCGTGCGTCCCGTACCAGCTTCATTTTCAGTACTTTCGAATCAAATTAAAAAGTGTTAATGACTTCGGTTTGTCTGTCTGTTTCTTCGTCTGTCTGCCTGTCTCTCCGCACTTTAGCTCCCGTAAATATCCACGGAATTTCTTTAAACAGATTAATATTATTTGAATTCACTGGTGGTTGTTTCCTACTGAAAATGGATCAAATACCTCTACTGGTTTATGTACAGAGACACCTAAAAGAATTCCAAAGCATTGTGTTCTATGAGAAGTATTTCTGTAAACCATATTTTAATGACGTTATTTGCACAAAACTCAATGAAATTGAAATACGATGTTTAAATGCACAAAATAATGCTTTCTATTCAATATGATTAGCATTAAATTTTACAAGGCTACACAAAAATTTTCAGCTACATTAAAGACTATTATTGGAAATTTACTGAATTACATTTTTGCTTACATTAAGCGATTTAAAAGCTTTCGAACAATTTTTAAGTGTAAATATGATTTAAATTTGTGTATCTCTTTGTCAGGCAATCCATCTGGCCATCTCTAGCGTCCGTTAATGTGTTCAAAATTTCTTAAAAATTGGTATATGTTTTTCAATTTCACTGGAATGTTTCCTATATAAAAAGACATTAACAGACTCTGTACAATTGTTTTGCACACAGGAACGCCCAAAATATACCATTGCATATTTCATTGCAATTTTAGGAGACCAACTTTCTACTGCAAAAATCATAAAGAAATCGACATTTATTTTTAATAATCTAAAATTATGCTTTCATAGAATGTAATATGCTTATCCTTCAGATGTCTCTCCGTTATGTACGAAACGTACAGTTAGAAAGTGTTAATAATCAATGTGTGTCGCATGATTCTTTTTCGTTCTTTCTTAAAAAAAAAAAAAAAAAAAAAAAATTATGTGAGTAAATCTAAGAAAATGTATACATAGTTGTATTATCGAATACACATAATGCTGCATTATCGAATGTCGTTGTTCGTGCATATCGAAATATTTGAAATAAATGATTTTAGTAATTCCTTATTTTAAACTGTTTGTCACTTTTTCATATTTCATTTCCTTTTTTGCAACTTAAGTAATGCTTTCTTCTCTTAAAGAATTAAAACTTTCGTAAACAAAACTTGATAACGTAACAACTTGGGGAATTTTGAAAAACGCGCCAAGAATTAGGCGATTCTACAATCTACACTTTATCGACTTTACCTTCTTTTTATATTCAACTGTTTTCTGTAAAAAATTTAAGCGAACGTTTATCAAAAATGAAATTCTCAATATATTGCAGTATAGAATAGAACAAACAAGATTATCAAAATTAGCATTTTAATGTTGAAAAGTCCTTAACTGTTAAAAAAAAAAAAAGCACAAATCATAAATAAAATTCGCAATGTATTTCCGTATAGGTATAAATTTAGTATATCCCCACAGCTGAATTTGGCGATTTTTCTTTGGCGCCGTTTTGAGCGATAACTCTGTCGTTCTGGACTGTTTGCGATATAATATGTGAGCGTATATGTTGTCTATTTTGGATTTATGATTTTATGATTTATGATTTTATCATTTATATTTTTATATTTATGATTTAGCCATAATCGCCAACAAAAAATCGCCAAATATCGTTGTGGGGATATACTAAAGTTGTTCCAATATGCCAGTTTCTTACTGAACAGAAACATATATAAAAAAAATAGATTAAGATGTGGACTTATATTAGCATCACAGAGGCAAGGGGAGAAATTCAACGAATATAATGAATTTTAAAATACATACTACACATAATGCAATAGCAAAAATTTTAGCTTCTGAATTGAACGTTATTATGGTAAATAAATTTTGTAAATGTTATCGAAAAAAAAAGTTCTTTGATAATTTTTTTAATAATTTGATCGGGTGAAAAGAAAAAAAAAGTCACAAAGTGCTTTAAAAATGCATATTTTCTGCTATGAATTGTAAATTAGTTTTCCATTTACGACAATATTAAACAAATTCCGCCGATTATATTTGATTACTTCTGATTCTAAATGTTTCACATTACAATGCTAGGATCGAATATCAAAACTATCAAATTTGTAAGAATATTAATGCATGTAACTGAATAATAAAAAACAATATCGTTTAAAACACTATAATAAAAATAATTAATAAAAATCTATAATAATAAAAGCACTAATAAAATAACATTAATAAAAAACATCCTTCTTAATAATATTATTCTGGAAACAAAAATGATTCTAATTTCCGAAATAAATGTCTTTAATTAATGTTGCCACATTTTTTTTAAATAAATTTTTAATTGTTCTTCTTTAAACTGAGGAAAGAAATTATTTGTTGAATATTCTTTTTATTTTTATGTAAAAATTTGCTTTAACTAAAAACATTGCATGATACTTTTCATAAATATTATTATTTTCCGACGTAGAATGGTCGTCAAATAACGTTTCCAATTTCTTTATTATAGAATAATAATATGTTCGGAAATGCTTCCTTTTTCTCCCATAAAAATTAAAGAGTTTGAACGAGACTATCTGAACTCCATGGTCTCTTCAAAATTACTAAAAGATCATTTTTGGCAACCAGATTTTTGATGTTTTTAGAATAGTATGAGTTTGTTGTGAGAAAATGGCAACAGTAGTGTTGTTTGTTTTTTATTCTTTTTATGTGTGAGGAAAACGATTTATTAGAGTTTCTTTCGTTTCAAGAGTAATTAAAATACTGAGTAAGAATTGAAATACGAGAAGATTTATGAGTATAAATCCTTTTAGAGTTATTCTACCGTTATAAACGGATAATTATATATGTATTAAGAGTTATTTTCATCACAGTCTGGTGAATTGCATCTGTAAAAGAATTATTCTAAGTTGTATATAGATCCTGTAAATAAACTATATGTGCTTTTTTGATACGAAGTAGATGTCTTATCTGAGTTTATAATTGACATCTGGCGTCCGCGACAGGACTCGGCTGCAAGTAAGCTATTTCTATATTTTGTGAGATAGAATTATTTTAAAAGAAGAACATTTTATGAAAGAGAATTGAGTTAATCCGCGTTTGTAATGATCGATAGATGGCGCTCTCTGAACACTGCAGTTGTTAGTAAATATAACAGCCACGTGTAATAATTATTATTCTTTCTCCGCCATTTCATCATGGAAAGTCGATTGCATAATATGAGGATATGCAGTGGTGTGATAATTTCACCTTAGCCCACCAGAGAGCGAGCATTTCATTACAATCGCGGATAGCATTAAGCAGACGATATTTGTTTCTTAATTTATGTGAAGATTTTTTTTTTGATGAATCTAATAACAAGAGCTATGGTTTTAATGTATATAATTGAATATATTGTTCACGAATTTAAATAAATTGAAGATTATGTTTAAAATAAATATTTTGAGTTATAATATGGAAGCTGTATTGAAAGATAGAAAACAGCTTAGAAGGCTGTTTACTCGAGCATGTAATTCTTTCGATGAGGAAGAAATTCAGCTGAATTGTGCTGATAAAATTAATAAATTAAGACTTATTGAAGAAAAAGCTTTATCAATGATAGCATGTGAAGATAAATTTAAACAATTGTTGTATTCTGAGAAAACATCCGATGCAGATATTGAGAAAGAGGTAGATGAGTCAGGAATAATATTGATCGCTGGAGATCTTTAAAACAGAAACTAGAAACATTAATGAGAGAACAATTTTCTTCAAAAAATGAAAGTTTTAATATTATCTCACAGCCGAGTACCTTATTACATTATCCAAAATTAAATTACCTACTTTTGATGGTAATGTGAGAAATTGGCTCTATTTTTGGGGACAGTTTCAAAAAATTGATGAGGACATTAATATTGATTTTCATGATAAATTTTCATATTTATCTCAAGCTATGGAAAAAGGAAGTTCCGCTGATGAATTAATTAAAAGTTTCCCCCCAGGAGGTAATAGCTATGAAAAAGCTTTAAAACAGCTAAAAATGCGTTTTGGTAGAGAAGAATTATTAAATCAAATATATGTTAGCGATTTATTAGCCTTAGTTCTTCAAAAACAGAACTGTTCTAAAAATTCGTTGCGAAAATTATTCGACCAATTGGAAAGTAAACTCCGTTCACTTGAACTACTAGGGGATACTAGAGAAAAATACGGAGCTATGTTATTTCCTCTAGTTGAGTCATCGTTACCCGAAGACACGCTTGTAGCATGGGAGCGATATAGATCTGCTAATCGTAGAGTTCGAGAAGTGAATTCAGATGATTCTGACCAAAGTAAAATTATGATTGAGAAAAGTGATTTAGAATGTATTTTAGAAATTCTACAAAATGAAGTTGAAGCAGAAGAACGCATTTTCCTGGCTTCTCGAAGTTTTAATACTTCAAAAACAAAAGTTGAAGCAAATTATAATAAATTTCGCAGTGAGAAAAAGGTGAATGAGAACAAAATTAAGAGTGGGAAATTTTTTGATGTACCTAGTGCAACAGATCTTTTAACTTCGTCTCAAGTGTCAAAACCATGTATATTCTGTTCCAATTCACATTACTCTGGAGATTGCCTAAAAGCAAGAAAAATACCTTTAAGTCAGCGGGAATCACTTGTTCAACAATCTCGTAACTGTTTTTTATGTCTGAAATCTGGGCACGCAGTCCGAAATTGCAATTGGAAAGCTAGTTGCTTCTGTTGTGGTAAAAGACACCACATTCTTCTATGTAGAAAGATGCAACAAATAAATAGGTCTAAAGACAAGGAATCATTTGAACTTGAAAAGAAAACTGAGATTGGTTCTGAAGTGGATCAGGCTCTTTCTAATGTATCTGCTACTCCAGACGTAATGCTGCAAACATTTAAAGTTATAATTAGAGGTAATGGGAAAAAACGTGTTGCAAGAGCTATCATTGACACAGCTTCACAGCAATCCTATTTATTACAGAGTACAGCTCGAGAAATGAACTATGAATCCCTGAATTGTGAATATCTACGACACTCTTTATTTGGTGGGGAAAATACAGAGTTATGCAAACATGATGTATACACTTTATATCTATCAAGTGTGCACGGAAATTATAATTGTAACTTTAAAGTTCTTAGTCAACAAATTATTTGTAAGTCAGTACCACCTATTGTAGATAACCTTTGCCTGAAAGAGTTCGCTGCTTGTAATATTAATATTGTGGATGATTGTGAAGGTCCTGTTGAGATCCTTATTGGGGCTGATGTAGCGGGAAAACTCATGACAGGTGTTCGTCGTGAAATACCTTGTGGTCTCGTAGCCTTCGAAACAAAGTTAGGATGGACAGTTATGGGTCGCACGTCAAGTCTATCTTCCAGTGACTCTTCAACTTTGATTTCAATGATGAATAAAGACGCATCCATTACTGATTTGTGGACTTTGGATACACTTGGAATTACTGATCCTTCGGTGAAGAAGACCAAAACTGAGTTACAAAAGGCTGCCACAGACCATTTCTTAAGTACTATTGAAATTAAAGATAATCGTTTTCAAGTACATTTACCATGGTTAGAAAATCATCCCCCACTTCCAGATTATTATGAGCTAGCATTAAAAAGATTGAATAGTACAATAAAGCGACTCAAATCGGAGTCTCTGTGTGAAGCTTATGAAGAAGTTTTTAATGAGTGGCTAGATTGCGAAATTATAGAAGAGGTGGAGAATGAGTGTAGAGAACCAGTACTTTACTTACCTCATCGAGCAGTAATGAAAGAGATGAGCACCACGAAGATCAGACCAGTATTTGAAGCTTCTGCAAAAGTAAAAGGATCACCGAGTCTTAATGATTGTTTAGAAAAAGGGCCAAACCTCATAGAGCTGATTCCGAGTATTCTAATGCGTTTCCGCAAAGAGAAAATAGGTGTCACCGCAGACATTCGAAAAGCATTCCTCCAAATAAGCCTTCAGCCGGCTGACAGAAATTACTTAAGATTTCTATGGATCACCAGTGACGGGCAAATTAAAAGGTATAGGCACTGTAGAGTTGTTTTTGGTGTATCGTGCAGTCCCTTTCTGCTAAGTTCTACGATTCAATATTTGCTAAGAACTGTTTTAGAGAAAATAGAGGTTGGTGAGTCCTCATACCCAAAAGATGTCGTTCAAAAACTCTTGACTAGTTTCTACGTAGACAATTGTATTAACAGCGTGAAGAATGAAGCAGAACGTAAACAGTTCATGGAAGTAGCTACTGAAGTTATGGCTGAAAGAAAATTTGATCTACGAGGATGGGTATTTACCGATCCTAACGCCGAAAGTCCAACTGGTTCTAGCGTATTGGGTTTAATATGGAATAGAAAAGCTGACACTCTACGAATAAACACCGAAAGTTTCCAAGAGGTGTGTAGTGAGGAAGTAACAAAAAGAACCATTTTATCATCAGCTCACAAAATTTTTGATCCTTTAGGTATCACCTGTCCAGTTTCTCTCTTTCCAAAACTTTTGTTACAACGCTTGTGGAAGATTAATATGACTTGGGATTAAAAAGTAGATTTAGAAACTGAGAGAGAGTTCCGAAAATGGATGAAGTATGTGCCAGTTTTGTCAACAATTGAAATCCCAAGGTGGATTAGATTTGACATTAAAGATGAGAAGAAATCTTTGCATGTATTTTGTGACGCAAGTCGATCCGCCTATGCAACGTGTGTTTTCTTGAGAGTTGAAAGAGAAAATTGCGTGCACATACAGCTTGTTCAAGCAAAAGCCAGAGTTGCACCTTGTGGAAATAAGGAGACTAGTATTGCTCGTCTGGAACTTCTCGGGGCTACTATTGCTGCTCGCCTTTCTTCAAACATACTAGAAGATCTTCTTGTAAGAGATGTATATTACTGGACTGATTCCACCACTGTACTTGCGTGGATAAGAATAGAAGATTCGTGGGGAGTTTTTGTTCAAAATAGAGTAACTGAGATACTGAGTTTGACTCCCAAAGAGGCTTGGAGGTATGTCCCTGGTTCCCTGAATCCAGCAGACCTTCCTAGTAGAGGTTGCACTGCTCTACAGTTGTCTTCGTCGAAATGGTGGGAGGGGCCTGCATGGTTGTACTCACCATCTGATTTGTGGCCCGATGCTGAAGACATTGTTCGAGAAGAGGAAATAAACAGTGAGAGAAAAAAGAAAATTATTTCTTCTATGTTAACTGTTGAAGTAGGCTCACTGCTACATTCTCGTACTAATGACTATAAGAAAACTATCCGAATCGTAGCTTGGATAAGGAGATTCTATTACAATTGTTTCAATTCCCAAAAGAAGCTAGGTGACCTTACTGTTCATGAGATAGAAGAAGCAGAAAAAACCGTTGTGCGTCTTATCCAAAGAGAGTCCTTCACAGATAAGAGTGAGAAGAGACTGAAGACTTTAGATACATTTGTTGATGAGGGAATACTTCGATTAAAAACTGCAGTGTTCAAAAGAGATGATATAGCAGAGTTCAGAATGCCTGCGGTTTTGCCAGGAGAACATCCAATTGTGAGAAGTCTTATATTAGAGGAACACAGTAAAAGAGGGCATGCTGGTGTGTCATATACACTGAATTCCTTAAGAGAGAGATTTTGGATCCTTTGTGGCAGGAGAACAGTGAGATCAGTGATAAGGTCATGTGTGATTTGCAAAAGGTTTTCTGCCAAAAACATTAAGCCTCCAACTGCACCGCCACCTGCAGATCGGGTGCAAGATGCCTGTGTGTTTCAAGCAACGGGTTTAGATTTTGCTGGCCCTGTCTACCTGCAAGATAATTCTAAGGCCTGGATTTGCTTATTTACATGTGCAGTATACAGTGCAGTTCACCTCGAGTTGGTGACCTCTCTCTCGACAGACACTTTTCTTTTAGCCTTTCATCGTTCGCAGGGGAAAGCCTTCAGTAGTTTACAGTGACAATGGAAGCAACTTCACAGGATCAGCTAATATTTTTAAATGTGTCGATTTCAAAGGAGTGTCTCTACACTTAAGAGAGAAGAGAATTATTTGGAAATTCATTCCACCTGGAGCTCCTTGGTGGGGAGGATGGTGGGAGAGATTAATAGGCATGATGGAGGCTATATTGAAGAAGATCTTAGGAAGAGCAAGTTTGAACCACGAAGAGATGACAACAGCTCTATGCAATTGTGAAGCTATCTTGAATGATAGACCTTTGACTGCAGTAACTTCAGACCCAAGTCTCAGTGTTCTCACTCCTGCAGATTTTCTGAGAGAGATAAAAAGTAGCACCTTGCCAGACATTAAAACTTCTTCAGACTCAAATCACTTACGACGAAGATTGAGTTATATTCAGACTATTCGTGAAGCTTTTCGATCAAGATTCCGTCAAAAATATTTAGGAGCGCTTTGTACGAAGCAGAGAAATCAACAATTTTTTACCTTAAAGGTGGGAGAATTAGTTCTTGTTGAAGACGATGAAAAGAAAAGACAATCGTGGCCTCTTGGTCGAATAGTTGAAGTGTTTCCAGGTTCTGATGGTATCGTTCGTCGAGTTAAAGTGAAGACACAACATGGAGACCTTTTTAGAGCTATTCAACGGATATACCCGTTAGAAGTTCCTGATACTGACTCCTTTGTTACTCCAGCAGAGGTAATCCCCACGGTGGGAGTTAAGAGCAGTGCACTTGACAGTGAATCTGCAGGCCACATACCAGTTGTTACTAGAACGGGGCGTGTAATTAAGTCCCCACAGAGACTTGACTTATGACTTTAATATTAGCACTATAATTTTAGTTGTAAATATGTATAGTATATGATTCTTATTATTTACTCATAAATTTTCCTTCATTTGTTGTACAGTATTTAGTCACCCAAATTTCTCAGGCAAAAATGTAATTTCTATGTGTATTTCTAATTTTTTCCCTAGTTTTGTAAGTTAACTTTTAGAGTTCTGGGTTAACTTAGGTGGGAGGATGTTCGGAAATGCTTCCTTTTTCTCCCATAAAAATTAAAGAGATTGAACGAGACTATCTGAACGCCATGGTCTCTTCAAAATTACTAAAAGATCATTCCTGGCAACCAGTTTTTTGATGTTTTTAGAATAGTATGAGTTTGTTGTGAGAAAATGGCAACAGTAGTGTTGTTGTTTTTTATTCTTTTTATGTGTGAGGAAAACGATTTATTAGAGTTTCTTTCGTTTCAAGAGTAATTAAAATACCGAGTAAGAATTGAAATACGAGAAGATTTATGAGTATAAATCCTTTTAGAGTTATTCTACCGTTATAAACGGATAATTATATATGTATTAAGAGTTATTTTCATCACAGTCTGGTGAATTGCATCTGTAAAAGAATTATTCCAAGTTGTATATAGATCCTGTAAATAAACTATATGTGCTTTTTTGATACGAAGTAGATGTCTTATCTGAGTTTATAATTGACAAATAATAATAATAAGAGGCAGAAGGAAAGAGAGAGTTTAATTTTTTTTATTCATTAAATTAACAAACTCCTCAGTAATTTTGCCAGTGTGACGCAATTTTCAACGCAAGTTTCGTTTAGTCGCAAGTTTCGTTCGCAAGTTTTTTCTTCTGTATTGAAAATGAATATTTAAAAAAAAAAAAAAAAAAAAAAAAACTTTCGTCAAAAATAATGTTTCTCCATGATTCTGAAAAAAAAAAAAGTAATTTTTATTTATTTAATTATCCTATCGTACTGAAAATAAGTAATATTGATGAAAAAAACCCTGATCCTATTTTTATTTTTAAGTAATAGATATGAAATTCATTTAGTAGGACAGGACTTACTTTAATCTATTCTTCTATATAAAGGCACATAGTAACCGCATTTCATTCTCTATCATCACTAAATATAGTCAGTTTTTAAAATTTCTTTGCTATAGCTTTAGCATTGGGGCCTCTTGGTAGCTTTTAAATTTTTGTTGTGATTTTGGCAATGAATTAAAATGACTATTTCAACTGCATAAGTGAAGTTCTTGGCTAGAAACGTCCCAGCTACTTCAGTACCAAATTTCAAATTTCGCCGAGTGTTCTATACTGAAGCTGTTCAATTTCTTTAGAACGATCTTTCTCAATTTTATTTTAATTTAAATCTCAATTTTATTTTTAAAAAAATTGCTTGCCCGTTCTTTTTACTAGACATAAAAAGAAAGATATTTATTATTCATTTATTAACCTTTGGCTCATGAAAAATAGAATATTTTGATATATAGTTTTTATAATTTTTATACATTTTTAGTTGTCAAATTTATGTCCTAATGCTTGTTTACTTTTAACAATTACCGTTTCTTTTATTAAATTAATCCTCTGTGGTCTTTTTAATTTATTTTAATTTATTAGAATTTGCCATCATTATTTAAACATTATTAAGTTACCTTTCCTTGTGTATATATATATTTTTTTCTGGTTGATGTTTCAATACATCAGGTGCCTCTCTTTCATTTCGGGAGGATTTTTTCTTGCGGGTTTAGATTTTGGTTTTATTACTTTTTAGGTTCATGGTGTGTTTTTGTTTTTCTGGAGAATAATTTGTCATTGTTTCGTTTGATTCATTTCGGGGTTCATTTTTTTATCATGGGTACCTAATCAATCAATAAATTTCATGGTTTCATTGTTCTTTATTTGCTATGTTTTTTTTTTTTTTTTCTTCCATGTGTCTCCTAATCTGATCTTGGCAGGCTGGGGAGTGTTGCCGGCGTAAAACTAGTTTAACCCCACAGGCAAGTCACAAGTTTTGCAGCTTGCCCCCTTCCTTCCTTTCTTGGATTGTTTTTTCCCTGGATTTCGATTTAGTTTGATTTTTTCTGTTGGGATTTGGTTGAGTTGGTTTTTGTATCGTTTGTTTTGCGGGCTGTTAAAAATTAAATTTGGTTTCTTTACGTGTATTTCTTCCCCTGATGATTTTTTCCCACCTTTCTGAGCTTCTCCTACATAGAGAATTTGTTCATTCTTATTGGTCTTTGTGGTTTGGGTGATCTTATGTCTGTTCTTTGACTCCTACTGCACTTAATGGGTCATTATTGTTCATTACAGGGTTCTCTTTTTTTCACCTTGAAATATTGTCCGAAAGTCAACCTTCTTTTCCCCAGAGTCTAATTACACGGTCCTATTTCAATTTTCAACAGGTATTGTTATACAGTGGATTGGCGCCAGTGCTATTGTTGAACTTGATAATTGAATCAATTTGGGAAATCTTGTTGCTTTGTTTGGCGTGTGTATGTCTCTTTGATGAATTGTTTGACTAACTATTCTTTGTTCTCATTCTTTGCTTCTACTATCAAAATGATTATATATATATATGGACATATAAAAATATTAATACAAAATATATATCGTTCTCTATTAAAGCTGTTCCGTTTTCTTAGCATGATTTTTCTAAATTTATTTTAATTATTAAAAAAAAATTGTGCTTTTTTTTTTTTAATTGTGCAAAAAATTGCGCTCTAAATGCGCATGCTCCTTTTTTTTTTTCCCGGGCATTCAATGTGTTAATACTACAAATGGCGACACCGCAAAATCCCAGATTCAAAGAAATACGACCTGTCGCTCTAATATTAGGAAGATATTTTCCTGTGATATTATAATAAAAGAAAAATAGAATAATTAAACATTTTTATTAAAGAAAAAAAATTCTCTAGATACAGAATTTAACATAATACGACTAGATTATTTTGTACATAAGAAGACTTTTTATTATTATTTTTTAAATCTATTTTTTCATATGTGATAACTGTGCACTGTCGTCACTCGTGTAAACCCCTCATTCTATTACCTTTATTGTAAGAAAAGCATTTCTTGTCGCACGGCCGCTTGTTATATTGTAATTTAGTTTAGTTCATAAATCGCAAATCAATATTCATAATTTTTAATCTTGCGATGAATGCGTCCGTTTTTATACAGTTTATTTTAGTAAGAGAAAAGCTAGGAATTTGTGGTGCTTATTCCGTTGCTTTACATAAAATTGGTGGCGTCCGCGACAGGATCTTTTAAGTGAAGTAAAATTATTTTGATTATATTAGGATTAAAAAGATGTTTAAAACCGTTAAAGGATTTAAAAAAGAAGATTTGAAGTGAGTAGCCGAAGAGATTGGAGAGACTTTGCCTTCGACGTTCACAATAGCAAGCTTAAAAGAGCTGATTTTAAATAGTAAAGAGTATGAAAAAGATCCCGAATTTGTTCAGGATATCTTAGAAAATGCTATAGCTGAAAGAAAATTGAAAGAAGAAAAACAAGCTTTGAAAAAAGAAAAACAAGAACAAGCTTTGAAAGAAGAAAAACAAAAACAAGCTGAAAAAGAAAAAGAACTTGAGAAGTTAAAGCTAGAAAAAGAAGCTGAGGCATTAAAGCTGGAAAAAGGAGCAGAACTGGAGAAAGAGAAATTAAGATTGGATCATGATTTAGAATTGGCGAGAATACAATCATCTGGGCAAATTCAAACTGATGCTATTTTAAGTAATTATGAAAATAGTTCTATGAGACTTTACTTTACCTAAGCTGGAATTCAAGAAATTTTGCGGAGAAATTAAGGATTGGTTGCCTTTTTGGAGCCAGTTTGAACAAATCGATAAAGATGATGATATTGCCCCAGAGGACAAGTTCCAGTATTTAGTACAAGCAACAATCTCTGGTTCACGCGCAAGAGAAGTTGTTGAAAGTTTCCCGCCAACTGGCGCCAATTATGCAAAGGCAGTGGAAAGTTTAAAGGCTCGTTTTGGCAGGGAAGATATTCTAGTAGAAGTGTATGTACGAGAGTTATTGAAGTTGATAATATCTGTGCAAACAAAAGGTAAATTTGCAACAACTTCATTATATGACAAGCTTGAGTCATATTTACGGGCGCTAGAAAGATTAGGTGTTACCACTGATAAATATGCCTCCATTTTATACCCTATGGTTGAGTCTTGTTTCCCAGCAGACTTTTTGAAGGCCTGGAATCGCTCGAATCTCTCTTCTTCTAATACGGATGCTAAAGAAAGTTTGAATAATTTGATGCATTTTTTGAAAACGGAAGTAGAAGGTGAAGAGAGAATATCTTTAGCTGTAGCTGGCTTCGGTTTGACAAAGCGTGAAGATAATAAATATTCTAAAAGGAAAAATAGTGCAAGTGCAGACTATATGCGAAATAAAATATCGACAGCTGCAGGTTTATTGACAACGTCTTCTGCTTTAGATCTCAAAAGGGTATGCATTTTTTGCCAAGGCAAACATTTGAGCTCTGAATGCTTTTCAGCTCGAAAATTGAGTTTAACTGAGATACAAAAGATTGTAAAGGATAAGAATTGCTGCTTCGCTTGTTTGTTACCTAATCATACAGTTAAGAAATGTCGAGCAGTTTTGAAATGCATTATCTGTTCTAAGAAGCATGTGCCTTTGATGTGCGATTTGCGTGATTCTCAAGGTGAAACTGCTCAAGAAAAGGTTGAAGAAATTTCAGTCAGTAGTGAAGTAAACATGACAAATTTAAATAAGCAAAGTGCTGAAGTATTCCTTCAAACCTTAAAAGTGAAACTCATCTCAGAAAGCAAGCAGAACACAGTTCGTTTATTGTTAGATTCGGCATCCCAAAAATCTATTTTGAAAAGCATAGCAGAAGAGATGAATTATACTCCCATTCGTCAAGAAAAAAGGATGCATTCATTGTTTGGCGGCGTTTCAACAAAGGAATACCAACATAATTGTTATAGAATAAAGGTTAATGATATGAATGAGACGTTCACCTGCAATTTTGAAGTGATGGATCAAATTACTATATGTGAAAACATTCAACCGGTCACTAAAGGTCCGTGGATTAAAGAGTTGCAGGAATATGGAATCGAATTATCTGATGTAAGTCAATTCCGTGAAATTATCGAAATATTAATTGGTGCTGATATTATGGGAAAGATGTTAACTGGCAAAAGAAAAGTATTGACATCTGGTCTTGTTGCCATAGAAACATGCCTTGCTTGGACATTGATGGGTAAGGCGCCTCACACCGAAGTCTCAACAGATAATTTAGCAATGATGGTGACGTCTTTGTTTGTAAATGAAGCTGATATCTCAAACTTATGGAGATTGGACTTGATCGGAATAACAGATACTATAGAAAAGAAATCTAAAAGTGAGATTGACCGTCAAACAAAGGAACATTTCTTAGAGACAGTAAAAATTAACAAGGATGGTCGTTACGAAATTTGTCTTCCTTGGGCTGACGACACATCTGCATTACCAGATAACTTGAGTTTGACTGTAAGACGTTTAGAGAGTACAACTTCTAAGTTATTAGCTAAGAACATGTACGGAAAATATGAAAATATATTTATGGACTGGTTGAATGAGGGTATCATAGAAGAAGTTCCTGTTACCAAAGCGAACTCTTATGGTATTTACTTACCTCATCACCCAGTTATTAAAGAGACCAGTAGTACAACACCTATACGTCCGGTTTTCGATGCTTCAGCAAAGTTGGCTTACCATCCATCTTTAAATCAGTGTCTGCAGTGTGGCCCAAATTTGATTGAGCTTATTCCAGATATTCTCCTACGTTTCAGAGAAAGAAAATTCGGTGTAACCGCTGATATTAGAAAAGCGTTTCTTCGAATTAGTATTTGGGAAAAGGATAGAGATTTTCTACGATTTCTATGGTGGAAAGATCTAAAAGAGAAGAAACTTAGAGTATTTAGGCATGCACGAGTCGTTTTCGGCGTAAAGTGTAGCCCTTTTCTTTTATCATCAGTAATTGAATATCACATCAAAAATAGTGCAAATTTTGACGAAAATTTCAAGCAAAGGCTTTTGCATAGTTTTTATGTAGACAATGTCGACACTAGTGTGCACAGTGAAGAAGATCTAAAGAAATTTATCTCAGACTCAAAGAAAATAATGGCAAATGGTGGTTTTGATTTAAGACAGTGGGAATACACTGGTGATCACGATGAAACATCGAACCAGAATGAAACTCAAGTATTGGGTCTGATTTGGGATAAGGTTTCCGATACATTAAAAGTCAACATGAAATGGCTAAACGATTTCAACACAGAAAGGATTACCAAGCGAAGTATGTTATCGGCAGTTCATAAAACTTTTGATCCTTTTGGTTTTACTGCTCCGGTGATGCTTTATCCTAAATTGATGTTACAGAAAGCTTGGAAATTAGGAATTGATTGGGATGACGAAATAACTGGTGATTTACAAAAAGAATTCCTATTATGGTTTCAAGAACTTAAATATTTAAATGATGTTAAGATACCAAGGTATATCCAGATCACTCCAGAAAACTTACATGTAATATTCTTGAGGATTGAAAAGGAAGATCAAGGGGAAATAATTATGCTTACTGCCAAGTCCCGAGTTGCGCCTTTAAAGAATACGACTGTACCAAGAATGGAGCTATTAGCAGCTACTATTGGCGCTCGTTTGGCGAAAACTGTTGTGGATGCTTTGGGTTGGCAGGAAATGAAGAGATATTACTGGAGCGATGCCTCAACAGTGCTTGCTTGGATATCAAGAAATGAGAGCTGGTCTGTGTTTGTCCGAAATCGAGTTCAAGAAATTCAGAAATTAAGCAGTCCTTTATCATGGAAACATATACCAAGTGAGAAGAATCCAGCAGACTTGCCATCTAGAGGCTGTAAGGCTAAGAAATTAGCTTTCATCAGATGGTGGGAGGGCCCACATTGGATGAAAGATTCAGCAGAATTTAGAAATCACATGAACACGTCCAATGAAGATTGGAATGAGGAAGAAATTCAGAAAGAAAGGTCAAAGTCTACTTGTATGTTGACGAAGCCTGAATTTCCATCCAACAATAACTGGTATTACCGCTACTTTTCAAGTTATGAAAAAATCATACGTTTAGTTGCTTGGATTCTTCGCTTTAAGCATAATTGTTTAAATCCTGATAAGAGGAGTAAAGACGAATTGACGGCTACTGAATATCGGGAAGCTGAGATAAAAACTCTACGTATGGTTCAAAAGGAATCTTTCTCTTCGGAAAGTGATGAAAGATTGAAGACATTACAAACCTGTAAGGATGAGCAAGATGTCATTCGTTTGAAAACTAAAATAACTTACAGGAAAGATAGTGAAGATTTTCTCCATCCCATAATTCTCCCTTCAAAGCATGAAGTTGTTAATCGACTTATTTTTTATATTCATGTAAAGAACTGTCATGCGGGGTTACAAATCCTCTTAAATTTGCTTAGAGAAAGATATTGGATTCTCAACGGAAGAAAGAGTGTAAAGCTTGTGTTAGCCAGCTGCGTGATTTGTAAAAGGTTTAATTCAAGGGCTTTATGGACATCTAGTGCTCCTCTACCTGACAACAGAGTAAAAGATTCTGCCGTATTTCAAATTACAGGCATAGATATGGCTGGTCCCTTGTATCTTAAGAACGATAAGAAGAGTTGGATTTTGATTTTCACATGTGCTATATATAGAGCTGTTCATCTAGAGCTAGTGACCTCTGCTTCAACAGATGCATTTCTGATGGGTTTGAGAAGATTTGTGGCTCGCAGAGGAAGATGCTCTGTTATCTACTGTGATAACGGAACAAATTTTGTTGGCGCAGCTAATTTATTGAGAAGCTTAGATTGGCAACGTATACAAAAATATGGGTCTGTCAACTCCATAGACTGGAAGTTTAGCCCGCCAACGGTGGCGTGGTGGGGTGGCTTCTGGGAGAGGCTGATTAGGGTAATAAAAGACCTTAAAAGAGTCTTAGGACGCGCCTGTCTTACGTACGAAGAAATGACAACTCTTTTAGCTAATGTTGAAAGTGTAGTGAATTCAAGACCTCTAACATACCTTTCTGAAGATGCGACTGTAAAGCATATCTCCCCATCTATGTTTCTTCAAGATGTTTACGAAATTCAGCTTCCAGATGTTGATGCAGTTGAACAAAATTCTTTAACAAAGAGGCTCAGATACAGGCAGTACCTACTCAGAGCTTTGAGAGATCGATTCAGATCCGAATATTTGGGTGCTTTCATACAGCGAGCAAATAGAAGACAGCCAGAGAAGGTTATCGCTGTCGGAGATATTGTATTAATTGGATCTGACAACAAGAAACGAATCCACTGGCCACTAGGTCGTGTCACAGAACTTATTCCTGGAAAAGATAAGAAAGTTCGACTTGTAAAGGTTCAAACTTCGCAACATGAACTTTTACGACCTATTCAAAGATTATATCCTTTAGAAGTAACATCATCAAATAATAGTTCAAAACTGAAAGAAGCATACCATTCAAAGGAAACCTCTGCTCAAACTGTTAAACCCGTTGTAACTTCAGAAGAGGAACCAGTCAAATACAGCAAAGCGGGAAGGAGAATTAAAGTCCCTGAAAGACTAATGTTATGAGAACTACACCTGCAATATTTGGTTTTGATTATAACCTATAATCAAAAGGTGGGAGGATGTAATAACTGAGCCATTTTCAATTTCAGTGTATAAATTTGTTTATTATTCATCCTCTATTTTTTGTAAGTGCACGTGCTGAACAATACGTCAAAGAAAAAAAAAGAGTTAAATGAATGTAATGCTTTAATTTTTATGTAAAATATGATCGCGTGCTATCTTCAAAATTTGTTAAAATGTAAAGATTATGTGGTGCGTGTGGCATCCATGGTTTGTTTTTTTATTCAAGAAATAGAATAGAATAAAGAGAGCAACGATGTTAGTTGCATTTTTTTCCATAGTTTGAATTTTTAATTTTAGTGAAGTATTATTTACCGTAGGAATAATTTTCTTATGTTTAAAGTTATAGGGAATTATTATACGAGCACAAGTGATGCTACTTTAATAATTTTAAAGTGTAAATAATAAGTATTGGCGTCCGCTTTTATACAGTTTATTTTAGTAAGAAAAAAGCTAGGAATTTGCGGTGCTTATTCCGTTGCTTTACATATGACATCACTTTCTACAAAGTACTGTCAATGTGACGTCAAAATGACTCCAAATAAACAGATGCTATCTTTTATTTTCTATTTCGTTTAATACTAAGACTATATGTTAGCTGACCCGTCCCGCGTTGCCCGGACCCATGGTACCTTAAATGAACCTTAAATTTGCATTATTTTATACATTTAACTCGATTTTGTTTGAATTTCTGTTTTTAAATAGAAGCATCACGAAAAAAATAATCATCTGTAACAAAACAATCACCTCGAAACAAACGAAACTCTGCCTTGTGACCCCGGTGCTTGCGACAGCGCATACACGAGCCGCTAACGACATAAAAAAATTAACCTGGAACCGAACGAACCCGCCCGGCAATGGCTGGCCCCGTAATAATAACCTTAAACGAACCTTAAATTTGTATGATTTTATATCTTTAACTCGATTTTGTTTGAATTTCTATTTTTAAATAAAAGCATTGCGAAAAAAAATAATCAGCTGTAACAAAAAAAATTACCTCGAACCGAACGAAACTCTGCCTTGTGACACCGATGCCTGCAGCAGCGCATTCGCGGGCCGCTAATACCAGGAAAAATTATAAAAAATTAACCTGGAACGGAACGAACCCGCCCAGCATTGCCCGGGCCCATGATAATAACTTAAATGCACCTTAAATTTGTATGGTTTTATATCTTTAACTCGATTTTGTTTGAATTTCTATTTTTAAATGAAAACATAAAAAAAAAAATAATAATCATCTGTAACAAACAAAATTACCTCAAACAGAACGGAACTTGGGGTCGTGACCCAGTGACTGAGGCACATATATACAGGCCGCTAATGACATGAAAAAATTCTCAAAAATTAACCTTGAACCGAACGAACCTCTGACTCGTGTTACCGCTGCCTGTGGCTGCGGCACCGTATAGCAGGCATGCTACGCCCGCGCTGTAAAATCCACTTTCCTCCACCAGGGAGCGCAGTATGTTGTATACGAACATCACCAATCGCCTTGAATTTCCAAGACCTTTCAAATAAGGTGTCACATGGTGGTGTCAACTACAAAATCCTTTAGTTACACTTTCCACCGCCAGGGGGCACAGCGTGATCTATACGAACAAACCAACGGTCAGGAAATATCAAGACCTTTAAAATAAGTTGTAACATAGGGTCTGCTGCAAAATCAGATAGTTCCATTTTTAACCACCAGGGGGCGCCCTATATTGTATACAAACATCCCCTATCAACATGAAATTTCAAGACCTTTATCAACAATCGCCTTGAATTTCCAAAACCGTTCAATTAAGGTGTCACATGGGAGTGTCAACTGCAAAATCCTTTAGTTGCACTTTCCACCACCAGGGGGCACAGTGTGTTCTCTTACGAACATCACCAACGGTCAGGAAATACCAGGACCTTTAAAATAAGATGCAACATGATAGGGCCTACTACAAAATCACCTAGTTCCATTTTTCACCACCAGGGGGCGCCCTACATTGTATACAACCATCCCCAATCAACATGAAATTTCAAGACCTTTAAAATAAGGTGCTACATGTGTGGCCCTAGAACGGATCTCCCTCTCAAACTAATTTCCCCCCTCCCCCCCCCCTTCGAACCTACTTCCCCCTTCTCCCCCCCTTTAAAATTGAAAATTCCAAAATCGGAGGTATTGATTTTTTAGTATTCGAGTCTAGTCCTCCCATGTGCAATTTCTTCACCGTGAAGTAAGTTTGAGTTGAGTTATGCTCTCCAACGTATGTTTAATCTCTGCCCCCCCCCCCAGAGGGGGAACCGTTCGACTTTTTATATTTTTCTCTTTTTATAACATACGTACAGACCAAGACCTTTTTTTAGACACCTCAACCAAATTTTTACACCTAGCCGTTCTCAGTTTAGTGGAGACAGACAAAAACATGTTTCAAATTAATATATAGATTCTACTTTTTTCAGTTATATGACTGTCACGTAATTTGGCGATTTAGACCCATGGTTAAACGCGTGAACATTTCGTGGCTGCGACCACAATTAACATTAAATGTTTAGCGAGTTTCACTGATAACCAGTGAATTAAAAATCGCAGATAAGCTAATTCTTTGAATCACTGATATTCCATTTAGGAATCAAGGAGACTTTGCTCATTCAATTTTATTGCCCGCTTCGCTGGTCACTATATTTAAATGATTTTTTACAATTGAATAATTGAGAAGTTTAAATTTATTTGGTGACTATTTTCGGCAACTAATAATTATGACAAGTAGCTCAATATATAGCTCGTACAGCCATTACTGAAATGCATATAGCATTTAATTATTTGAGTTACATTATGTTGATTAGAAACCTGTTTAATCTATCTATGCTCTAATATATAAAGAGGAAAGGTTTATTTATATATGTACAGAACGATCGCTAGAAATAAAAAGCCGATTTTTTTTTTTTTTACTAATCAAAAGTTACACTGTCTCTAAGTGCTAGAGGCTATAATAAAATTTTCAATATTTTAATTGAAAACGAAGTATAGATTTGAAATCTGTTGTCCTCGGCGATTTTTGTATTTGCCGATCGAAAATGCAATAGTTTTTACTTCAATTACCCTACTACCGTAGGTAGTGGAAGTATTGTATTCGGTCCAAAAAATTCAATATAGAGTTTCACCTGATTTACACGTTTTAAAGCCTCCTGAGTCCAAAAAAGTAGTTTTCGGCAATTGGTCAGGGTGTGTGTATGCGTGGAATCTAATGGCTGTCATAAAAGCATGTCTTAAATCATCTGTGTTATGGGATTCAATACATATACTTAATTTGCAGACTAATATGCAAGCCCATTTAAACGGCAATAACAATGACGACTTTCCACAAAAACTGCTCAAGCTTGGAGAAGGAAAGTTACTTTCTTCAAGCATGCATGGTATTAGCACTGAAATAGAATTAGACAGTAGTTCAGGTCATATAGTCCATAGTACAAAAAGTCATATAGATGCAATATATCCTGATGTAGAAAAACTTATTCAACGAGAGTATGACTGGCTTTGTTCAAGAGCAATAGTATCACCCAGAAATGAAACAGTCAAGGAAATGAATGATTTTATATTGCAAAAAGTTCCTGGCCAAATAAAACTATATAAATCTATTGATACTGTCGCTAATGTTGAAGATACAATGCACTACTCACAAGAATTTTTAAATTCCTTAAACCCTCTGGCCTATCACCTCACGAATTGATATTAAAGATAGGTATCCCCATCATGCTGTTAAGAGATTTAAGTCCACCTGACATGTGTAACGGAACAAGACTGTTAATAAAAGACTTACGAGATAATTTAATTGCAACGACCATTCTCACCGGGTTGGTTGGTTGGTTGGTTGGTTGGATTTTATGGCGCAAGGTCCATGATAGGACAAGCTGCGCCAATCAAGAAATGTAAGAAAGAAAATATTTTCATAAAAATATCTGGATGGGTTTGCCCATCCAGATTTTCGGAAACTCAACAGTACAAAACAAGAATGAAAACGTTAAAATAATAAAAGGTAAAATGACATAAAAATTAAATAAAAACATTAAAATAGAGTTTCTGGATGGGGACACCCATCCAGATTGTCTTTTAACACACAAAACATTAAAAACATGTAAAGGTAAAAGGTTTAAATATAAACATAATAAAAGTCAAGGTAAACAGTGTATAAAATTACAAGTATATACAGACAACAAGTAAAACAGTGTATAAAACAAGGTAAACAGTGTATAAAGTAAGAACAATGTAAAACGTTATGAGCAATGTACAAAATAAGAATGAAAAGGTTAAAATAATAAACGATAAAACGACATACAAATTAAATATCATTGTAAAATCCCGCATCTCTTAAAAAATTAAAAAGTTGAATGTGAGGATTTATACCTAAAAGGCTCGTCAGATTTGGTGAGGATGTTTTAAAAAAATATCTATATAAATGGCGTAGGCATGGACAGTCAGTTAAGATATGGCTAATCGTAAGAGACCTAAAATGACAATATGGACAATTGGGTTCTTGTTCCCCAAGAAGTAGATGCTTATGAGTTAATCTAGTGTGCCCGATTCTAAGACGTGTAATTATGACATCAAGTTTCCGTGGACTAAGGGTTTGCCAGATCGAAATATTAGGTTTAATTTCTAGTAATTTATTCTGAGTTTGACATTGCCATTGTTTTTTCCAATTGTCTCTAAAAAAACTTTTTATGACACATTTAAGATCTTCATATGGAACAGATAAATTTAAGGGTACAAGAGCTTGCTTCGCAGCTTTATCAGCAGCTTCATTGCCTTTTATGCCTACATGTCCTGGAACCCAACAAAATAAAATGTGAAATCCCTTTTTTATAAGGTCGTTATAAGCTTGTAAAACGGGTATAAAGGATGGAGAACAAGAGTTTGATGATAGTGATAACAAAACACTCTTTGAGTCAATGTAGATAATAAACTTTCTGTGAAGATGTGAGGAAATAAAATTTAGCGCAACCTCAATGGCAAAAAACTCTGCAGAAAAGATAGAGAAACAACCAGGAAGGCTGTAACTGAAAGAAGTTCTGCCACAGACTACACCGCAACCAACACGATTACCAGTCTTGGAACCATCAGTATATATATCCGTATAGTCCTGGTAATTAAAACGGTGAGAAGCGAAAAGTGACTGAAAAATAGTTGCATCTGTATTTGATTTGTCAAAGCTTTTGAAAGGATGAATGCAAGTAATAACTTGGAAATTCCAAGGAATCATATTTAAAAAGGGGCGGAGACGAACTTTAATCTCAACATAAGGTGTGCCTGTTAAGATGTTATCAATTCTTAAGCCAAAATGTGGGATGCAAGATGGGCGATTCATAAACAGATTACGATGATTGTTTTTTATATGAGGATGAAGTGGATGGTGTGGGTGTGAAAGAATTCGGTAATATATATCCAAGGAAAGCTGTTCTCTTCTAATATCCAAGGACGGCTCCACGCAGTCAGCGTATACGCTCTGTACTGGAGAAGTGCGAAAGGCACCAGAACAAATCCTAAGTGCATTATGATGCACAGTGTCTAGTTTTTTTAAATAAGAATAACCAGCAGAACCGTAAATTTGACAAGCATAATCTAATTTTGAGCGAATGACTGCCCGATAAATCTTTAACATGGAAGTTCGGTCTGCATCCCAAAAAGTGTTAGACAGTACTTTTAAAATATTTAGTTTCTTGTCACAATTTTTCCTAAGGTTTAAAATATGTGGAACAAAGGTTAGTTTCTTGTCAAATATAACACCCAAGAAGCGGGCTGTGTCGGTTACTTTAATCAGGTTATTGTTAATATAAATCTCTGGATCTGGATGAAGACCACGTATACGACAGAAATGCACACACTGTGTTTTGTCAGATGAAAATAAAAAGCCATTTTCATTTGTCCATTTTAAGATGTGGTTAACAGCAAGTTGCAGTTGTCGTTCAATAAAACGCATGTCCTTTCCCTGGCATGAAATATGCAGGTCATCAACGTAGAGGCTGCCGTGAACATTTGGTGGCAACTGCTTTAAAATATTATTTATCTTCAAAGAGAACAGAGTGACACTTAGGACACTGCCCTAAGGAACACCCTCCTCCTGAAAATAAAAGTCAGAGTAAACTGAACCAATTCTAACCTGGAAGCGTCTGGTTTTCAGAAAATTTGCAATGAAGATAGGAAGGTTACCCCTTAAGTCTAAATTAAAAAGGTCCCTTAAAATGCCATAGCGCCATGTCTTGTCATATGCTTTTTCTATATCAAAAAAGATTGACACGAAGTGGTTTCGTCGAATATTAGCATTCCGGATGTTTGTCTCAAGCATAAGGATATTGTCAATGGTAGAACGTCCGTGTCTAAAACCACTTTGCCAAGGAGAAATTAAATTGTTACTTTCTAGTATAAAAACAAGCCTGGTATTAACCATTTTTTCGAGCAATTTACATAGACAACTAGTGAGGGCTATGGGTCTATAATTTTTTGGGTCACTAGTATCTTTGCCAGGTTTTGGAAAGGGGATAACAATAGCATCATGCCAAGCAATGGGAAAGACGTTTTCACACCAGATTCTATTGAAAAGCCGAAGCAGATTTTTGAGGGATGCTTTCGATAAATGTTTAATCATAAGGTAAGTAATACCATCAGGTCCAGGAGCAGAATTATGAGTGTGTTTCAGGCTATTGTTTATTTCATTATCTGTAAATGGACTATTGTATTCATGTAAAGAGCGAGATATGAAGTTAATTGCTGAACATTCAGAACGGTGTTTGTATGATAAAAAGGGCTCAGAGTATGAATTTGAACTAGATATGCTGGATAAAGATTTACCGATAGTGTTTGCAATATTTTGGGTGGAAGTGATTGTTTGACCATTATCATTAAGGAAAGAGATACTGTGGTTAGAATAAATGCCCATAGTCTTCTTGACACGATGCCACAATTGTTTGCTACTGGTATTCGAGGTAATGCTGGATACATAATTAATCCACGATTACTTTTGGCATTTTCTTCTAATCCTCCGTGCACTGGCTCTTGCTTGTTTATAGGCTATATAATTTGCAGTTGTGGGATATCTTCGAAAAATCCCCCATGCTTTCTGTTGGCGCTTCTTTGCAATTTTGCAGTCCTCATTCCACCAAGGTCGGGAATGTTTAACAGGACCTCCAGATGATTTTGGAATTGAAATATTGGCTGCATTAATAATAGAATTACTGACCTGTGAAACTGCATTGTTTATATCTCCCTCAATCATGTCAGAAGTAATAGAGGCATTACAAGAGAAGGCAGTCCAATTTGCCTTTTCATAAATATACCGAGGTTTACTTTGGTTAACTTGATTAAAATCATAGAGAGATAGAAATAAAGAAAAATGATCACTGTTATGCAGATCGTCAGAAACAAAAAAATTAAAATATGGGTAAAGAATTGGAGAACAGATTGCGAGGTCTATTGCATGAAAAGTCCTGGATGGTTCGTGGAAATAAGTATTGTTCCCATTGTTTAAAAGACATAAGGAATTATCATTGATGAAGTCTTCAATGACTTGTCCACGGGAATTAACATTGGGGCTCCCCCAAATTGGATTATGTCCATTGAAGTCACCGAGAATTAAGAATGGGGTAGGAAGTTGCAGAATTAAATTATTCAGATCTTGTTTTCGTACAGACATATTAGGTGTTAAATAAACAGTGCAGATGGTTATTAGCATATTGATGTGGATTTGGGCAGCTATGGCTTGAATATTTGTGTTTAAAGGTATATTTGTGTGAGGAACATTATTGGAGATTAATAGAGCCACACCGCCTGTAGCTCTGTCAGATTGAATGTAATCTTTCCTTAGACAGTTGTAGCTACGGATTTTAGCATTATGATTTTGCTTTAGATACGTTTCTTGGAAAGCAAAGCAAGTTGGTCGATGATCAAAGACAATGTCTTTTATTTCATCCCGTTTATTGTTAAAACCTCTGCAATTCCAGCAAATGAAATTAGTCATTATGATTTGGGTTTTAGATTAACACATCTACGTCGTCATCTTCTGATGCAGTAGACATACCTTCTCCATCAGAAGGATGAAGGCAAATTAAGTCCGCTTGTTTAGCTATATTATTCTCTTTTGATTTTATAGACTCTGTTAGCTTAGGTATTTTTTTTCTTTTAACCAAGTTGTTTTGAGAGTTTCCATGCTTTAGAGGTTCAGAGCTGCGATTTTTATGAGATATGGGCTTTTTCAGAATTTGTGAGCTTTTCTTAGGATATGTTGGCTTAGAAGAATTAGGTGTTTGGTGTGACAAATTAGGTGTTTCAGTAGGCTTTTCTTGAACTTTTTGCAAATTATGTTTGGCTTCTTCAGGAGGGATGCTCCTAGTAATACTATCTGTTTGTGTGGAGATTGTTTTGTAGTTTTGGGGTATTTTAATAGAAGCAACAGCAGCAGCAAAGGATTTTCCAATTGTGGGTGTTCTGGTTTCAACAATTTTCCTGGCTTCAAAATATGATATATTTTCTTTGGTACGCACAGTTTGAATCTCTTTTTCAAATTTCCATTTTTCACATATTTTAGCATAAGATGGGTGGTCTTTTTTGCAGTTTACACAACATATGGGAGCTTTACAGTTTTCATTATCATGGCCCACACCACCACAGCGGGCACACGTGAGATTACCACGACAAGAATTTTTTGAGTGACCAAAACGTTGGCATTTGAAGCAGCGCAGAGGATTTGGGATGTATGGTCTTAAAGGACATTCCAGGTATCCAGCTTTTATAGAGCGTGGGAGTTGCGGAGAATCAAAAGTAAGTATTATGTGCTTAGTTGGGATTTGTTTATTTTCACGGAAAATTGAAATGCGCCTTACTGCTGTAACTTTCTGATCTTTTAAATTCTCAAGTATTTCTGCTTCTGGTATGTATTGAAGGTCAGGCTCTGAAATAACTCCACGACTGGTATTTAATGTTCGGTGAGTAGTAACAGTAACGGGAATATTAGCGAAAAGTGTACATTTTTTGAGGTTACTTGCTTGCTTGATGTTTTCAACTTCGATTAAAAGTTCTCCTGGTTTGATTGATTTGGTTCACCCACAACTGATTGAATAGCTTTATGAATTAGAAATGGTGACGTTTTAAAAAAGTCACCTTCATTACGCTTGATTACAAAAAATCTTGCCTCATTGTATGTGGAAATTTCTTTTTCAGGTAAACTGTAAAGAAATTCTTCTGTTCTATCTGCCCATTTAGTATTATTAGAGTTAGCATTGAGGGATAGGCCCGAGCCAAGCGCATTATTCGTATTTCCTTTATTTGTCGCCATATTGAGATAAGAAAAAAGGGTCGAGGGTTTCCTTAGTCCCACAAGTCAGCCCGTTTCTTGAACAGACGAAAAAGCAAAGGGTTTTCAGATTCGCTCCCTGGGACACCCATAACCACTCACCAGCTACCAGACCGTCGACCCAGCTTAGGAATCACATGCGGTAGTCCTGTTAGTCCGGTGTTTCTCGTTCGAGTAGTCACCGTTGTCTCACCTTAACCAAGGGCACCAGTCTCCCAGTGTGATCCCAAGGCTAGACTACCGTGAAACCCTCACCAAATCGCGAACCC
Organism: Salticus scenicus; assembly: GCA_963930645.1. Classification (NCBI taxonomy): domain Eukaryota; kingdom Metazoa; phylum Arthropoda; class Arachnida; order Araneae; family Salticidae; genus Salticus; species Salticus scenicus. The sequence continues at coordinate 235,970,314 of OZ005658.1, forward strand.
AATAACCAGCGCCATCTCTACACCGTTTTCAGCTTGGTTAATGTTTTAGAAGTTAAGTAATTTTAGTATAACCAACAAGAACAAGACCAAAACATAAAAGTGAGTAAAAACAAATAAGGTAAGTAGAAAACAAAAAGGTGAGTAAAACAAGGTAAGTAGTTTCATTTTTTACTTTCTTCTATATGTAATATAGAGAAAGTATTGGATTCGCGAAAATTTTCGACCTCCGTTTTTTGACGGATCTACACGTTTTGGGATGTCCTGAACACGAATTGATAGTTTTTAAAAAATGTCTGTCTGTGTGTCTGTCTGTGTGTCTGTCTGTCTGTCTGTCTGTCTGTATCATTTTTTTGTGGACGCTGTATCTCACGAACCAATGAATGAAATTTAACCAAACTTGGTATTTAGTTGCACCCTGACATGAACTGGTGCCCATTAGATTTGGGGATCAATAGCTCAACAGGTGGCGCTGTGATCGCATTTTATAGGACAAAATTCCGTATAAATGGGCATAATGAGAGTTATTTTAAACTTGTGATTGTAAAATTAATATGAATTATTGATAATAGTAGTAGTTAACTAGGAAAAAAAATTGTGCATGGGGGGGCATCGGTTCCCCCCCTGGGGGGGAAGTACCCCCCCAGGGGGGTTAAATTTTGAAGATGGGTATCATTCGAAAGATCTCGTCAATACCTTTAAAACGAATGGTTGAACCATAAATCTGTGATAATTTAAAACAAAGTTATCGATTTTTTTTACTTTTAACAAAAAAAAAACTTAGAAAAAAAAATCGTATTTTTTTTTTTTTTTTTTTTTTTTTAAATATTGTTACTGATTGAATATGTATAGGAAAATATAGAAGAAAGTCTTGTGGTGGCCACAACATACTAGTTTTTTTTAAGTTTTTCAAATTTTTAATTTTTTTTTTTTACAATTTTTTTTTTTTTTTTTAAGAACAATGAACAAGAACAAGTACCAAAACCTTATTGGCAGCGAAACCAAAAATACAAACAAAGACGAAAAAGCAAGAAAAATGCCAAAATCTTAGAAGGGAAAAAAAAAAAAAAAAAGTGAAAGAAATAAAAGGAAAGAAGGTAGAAGGTTTAAAAAAAAAAAAAAAAAAAAAAAAAAAAAGGAAGAAGAGAAAAAAAGATCACTCGGGCCCGGGGGGCGTGACTCCCCCTGAATACCTGAAGGGGCCATTCTCACCGGGTCAGCAAAGACCCAAATGACTTATTTTTAAGTGGGATATATATATATATATATATATATATATTAATAGAGGGTTTTTTACAGTCCTACCTTCTAATATGCACCCTGTCATGGTGCTGTTTACACTCCATTACACTATTACTTAAAACTTTTATGATTACTTTTAGTACGACAGGTCTATTTCTTTCAGACAGCGAGTTTGCGTTGTCACAATTTATGGTATTACACCTTGAATATGCCAATATGTCCACTAACATCATGTTTTAGTATTAGTTCCCCAACATACTATAGGTATGGGGAACTTAGGTAATCGTGAAAATTTTCGACCTCGGTTTTTTGGCTTTTTTACACGTTTTCAGGTGTGAGGATTCCGAAAATGACAAAATTTGCGTAGTGTCCGTCTGTAAAGGGTCTGTTAATTTGTTAGCCCGTTAGTTACTTTGTGTACACGATATCTCAAGAACAGATTGTCACAGAGAAGTCAGATTAATTTTAAAATATTACTTTCAACACTGCAAGAACCCTATTATTTTGCAACATTTGAATTACAAAACTTCGTAAGTTATTAGAAATTTACGATTTTCTTAACATGGCAGAAATAGGGCAAAACTTCACTTAAACTTTCATTAAATGGAAAATGTTTACTGTAAATATGTCAGACAAGTTTTAAAATAATAGTCTTATTGCCAAAATAAACACCAATGACTATAATCGTGCTAATTTGAAAATTTTGCAAGTTATTGGAAATTTGCGAATGTCTTAACATGGCAGAATAGGGCAAAATTTCACTTAAACGTCAATTTTGAGGAATATTTTCATCGTAAAGATGTCAAACTATTTTTTAAATATTGTTTAGGTTACTGGCATGAATATCATTGACTACGAACTTCCCAATATAAAAACTTAATAGGGCAAAATTTCACATAAATGTCAATCGTGAGGGATATTTTCATCGTAAAGATGTCAGAGCACTTTTGAAATATCATTTAGTATACTGGCATGAATGTAATTGGAACTATGATTTTTAAAATTTAAAAAATTCGTAAGTTATTTGGAGTTTACGATTTACTTAAAATGCAGAATAGGGCAAAATTCAGCATAAACGTCCATTTTGAGGATCATAAATATATCAGACAACTTCAAAATAACATTTATGATACTTGTTTAAACATGATTGACTACAGATATTCTAATAAGAAAATTTCGCAAGTTATTCGCAATTTAAAATTTTATTAACATAGCAAAATTGGGCCGTATTTTTCGTTGTGTCTCTGTAAAAATCTTTAAATGTTAGATTTATCAAAATGGTCATAGCTAGTGCAACAGTGACATGATTACAATACTTTTGACATGATTACAATACTTTCCTTACATACGTATGATCGGAAAGTAAAAATAGAACAAGATAATTAATTTCGAGTTTGAGTTGTTAGTTTAAGAATGCGATTGATACAGTAATATTTCAGCCATTTTTATTTTGGAATAATATAATAACAATGAAAAACAGACAATATTCCTGCTTGGAAACCTTTTGAATTGAACTCTGAATTAAATGTGTATTATCAGAAGAATAAATAAGGCGAAGAAAAAGAAAAGACTGAATCATGAAGTTATATGAATTAAAGTTAAGTATGCGGCACCACCTTAAATCAAGTAGGATGATCCCCCCCCCCCCAAACACTCAAGACAATATTATAGATCTCTATTCACTTCCTATTAATTTGTCTTTAAGAAAATTTGCCAAATCTTTGGAAATCTCAGATGTCACATACCGTAATATTCAGCGTTTAATCCGCAGGTTAGATAAGTCAGTCTTGCACAAGAAATTTTATTTAACAGGTAAAGTTATATATGTACGAACTCTTACTTCCAAAAAATATTGAATTTTCTGTTAAATAAAATTTTCTGGCGGAGGAACGATTTATAGTTCCCGAAAATTACGGCACTACTGTTAACTTTTGTACTAAAATGTATCAAACAGAACAACTTAGTGTAAGGTGTACTACGAAATCACCTAATAATAATCTGAAGTGCAACCGATCCAAAGCACAGAAGTTTTTGAAAAATATCCTAATAAAAATCTTCAAGCTGAAAAATCTCAACGGGAAGATCCCACCTTTCATGATAAGGAAGCCGAAGCGATAAGGGTGCATATATACACTGTAAAAATCTCAGTTCAAATTTGAACCACTATTTGTAGTAAAGTTATAAGCAATACCATAATATGGTTCAAACTCACTTTTAAGTTTTCTACTTCTTGCGATTGAATATTAGTTGCAAAAAAACTTGTATTTACCATACATCCAATCACAAGGAAAGTATGTATCAGTAAAATTCCTATTGAAACCAAACCAAGTTCAAATTAAAGAGCGTAATCGAAAACATAGGGTAAAGTGCAAATTTTGTACAACAACTCACCAATGAGACACGATAAGATCCAAAAAATAAATACCCTTTATCAAAATCAACGGAACGGAATTATCGGGCATGAAAGCTACAGCGCCAAAGTGGTTTACTTCAGACAAGAAGGTCTACAGTTCGATCCTCGTCTCGTTCGAAAGTTGAATATTTTTTTTATTTAAAATATATATCAGTATTTAGTTCAACATAAATTTACCAAATCATGGTAAAAAATTAAACCATCGGGTGGTTGCAGCTACCGCATAACCAAGTTTTGGTTTAAACAAACACTAAATTTTTAACAGTGTAGAAAACGTTTAATATATATATATATATATATATATATATATATATATATATATATATATATATGGAACCTTTCGAAAATAACTCTAAGTGATTTGAACGGGATGTTGACTTGAATGAAGATTTTGAAAAAAATCACCAATAATACTTTTAAAACTTTTTTTGATGGACCCATTCCCGGATGTTACTAATATGAACAATTATAATTTAAAAATTCGATACGATCTCTTACTAAAAATCATTTATGGTCCAACAGTGCGACTGACGAATTCTTCAATGTCAATATTCTATTTAACATTGACGAATTTAAAGAAAAGGATGAAGAAGATTAAGAAATATTGGAAACTGGGGAAGTGGGTTGTGCCAAATAATATATTATATCATTACTGGACAAATTGTTAATCCGATGGCATGACGAACATCGCAATGATCCATCCGATATGACGGTTTTGAAGGTTTTGGGACAACTGGAAAAGCGGCCTACAACATTAAAGCTTCGACGTTACTCTCTGCATTTGTTAAACAAACTAAAAATTTAATCGATCCGTGTCCTAGTACGCTAAATGAATATAGATTCATTTGTAAAACCTTAAAAATGGTTTACATTGACGAAATATCCAAGGTAGGCTGCAATATGTTTTCGTTTTTCGATCAAGGTTTAAAACAAATCACGGGTAACGACAAAGCGTTTCGAAACGTAAATGCTCTTGCTTTTTGAGATTTTAGACAGTTACTTCCAGTTGGAGATGTTCCAATTTATAAAATACCAAAATCATCTGATAGGAAATGCCCTTTAGAGTTTGTTTCAGCTGTATGAATTAAATGAAATTATGCGACAGAAGGATGACTTGCCATTTGCTCAAAGTCTAAATAATTTGTTTAATGGAAAATTGTTGCGGGAAGTTTTCCAATTGGTAAAAACTCGTATCGTAAAAGATTCGAAAGCCATTCCGTCTTCGGCTATTCACATGTTTTACATGAACAATGAAGTGAGTCAGCACAATCCAAATAAAATTGCCAAGAATGACAAAGATAATAGGGTCGTGCCAGCTTACGATATGATATGGGGATTCGGAACCACGCTTGTTAAAATAAACTTATTACAACGACTAATAAACATGAAAGCAATAAACACAGGTAATTTAAATAACTTTTAAATTGAAAGTTGTATACATGCTTGTGTACAATATAAACTAGTTGGCATAGGTGGATTCTGCTCAGTTCCCCATCATATTTATGTTCTCATAAATTTCTAGTGCGAGACAGATTATAGTCATGTTAAAAGAAATGAATTTGACCAAAGCTTCATATAGTGACAGAATGAAATCCCCGCCTAATAGGCTATCCACCGTTAACTTCGATATATATATCTTATTCTAATCTATTAATTTATTTTATCAGGGTCAATTTCGTTGTTTAGTTTTCATGCTACTATTTCCAATGCAATAATCCTCAAAATTCATATTTATATGAAAAATTTACAATTTCGCTATGTTAATAAAATCGTCAAATACGAATGATTTACGAAATTTTCCTATTAGAATATTTGTATTCAAACATGTTCAAACAAATATCATAAATGTAATTTTGAAGTTGTCTAATGTATTTAGGATCCTCAAAATGGAAATTTATGCTCAATTTTGCCTTATTCTGACATGTTAAGTAAATCGTAAATTCCAAATAACTTACGAATTTTTTAAATTGGAAAAATCATAGTTATGATATTCATGTCAGTATCCTATATAATATTTCGAAAGTGGTTTGACATCTTTACGATGAAAATATCCCACAAGATTGGCGTTTATGTGAAATTTGGCTCTATGCTGCCATGTTAAGAAATTCGTAATTTTCCAATAACTTACGAAATTTTTATATTGGAAAATTCATAGTCATTAATATTCATGCCAGCGTTATAAATAATATTTCAAAAGTAGTCTGACATCTTTACGATGAAAATATCTCTCAAAATTGACGTTTATGTGAAATTTTGCCCTATACTGTCATGTTAAGAAATTCGTAAATTTCTCATAACTTGCGAAATTTTCAAAGTAGCACATTTATAGTTACTAATGTTCATTCCGGCATTAAACCTGATATTTTAAAACTGGTCTGACATTTTTACAGTAAAAAGTTTCCATTTAATGCACGTTTAAGTGAATTTTTGTCCTATTCTCCCATGTTAAGAAAATCGTAAATTTCTCATAACTTACGAAGATTTTTAATTCGAATGTTGCAAAAGAATAGGGTTCTTGCCAGTATCTAAAGTAATATTTTAAAACTGATCTGACCTCTCTGCGATCATTTGTTCGTGAGATATCGTGTTAAAAGACTAACATACTAATGGACTAACACACTGACACACTAACGGACTGACACACTAACAGACACTCTACAGACAAACACCATACAAATTTTGTCATTTTCGGATTCCTCACACCTGAAAACGTGTAAAAAAGTCAAAAAACCGAGGTCGAAAATTTTCACGATTACCTAAGTTCCCCATACCTATAGTATGATGGGGAACTAAAATGATTTGTAAACAGAGTTATGGGTACTCGAAAAATTAAATATCGTCAAGCTAAAAACACCCATATGAAAGCTGTTCAGCGAATATGGGTAGAATTCGAAGAACCGGAAACTGAAAAAAATATTAAGAAAAGAATAATCCAATGTATGGTGCGTCACAGCATCGATTCTTGATGGAATTGGACACCTATTCAACGAATAAGTAAAAATTTTTATAAAGCATGAAATTTAGCTTTGTGTGTATATTATATTGAAACCAATTTCGTATAGTGATACTTGAAACTATCGCAATTCATAAATCGCATGGTGCCACGAACAAAGATGGGCTGTATATCATAAAAATGAAATCAATAAAACAAAATTTGGCTTACGTTGGATTATCAGGAGCGACAAAAGCGGGCGGATTGTATATTGAAGGCAAAACGGTTTTAATTCAGTTTATGTACCATAAACGTTGAAGGGTTGTCGACTTTTTACCAAGACGATTTGGCCGATCTATGCTTCATAGAGAGTGAAATAATTATACTGGCAGAAACGGAAACGCTGACTAGAAAATATTTTAAAATTCCCGGATTGATAATGGTTGGTGTAATTTTTAGCAAAGAAATTCAAGAAAACTCGAGAGAAAATGTGGTATTTTCCATCCGAGAAGGATTATCGGATTTCTCTAAGAATACTTTCGGTATAAATTCCAACAAAGTCCAAATTTTAGATTGCTACATATTAAATAATATAAAATTTATTTTAATATATCCAAGCCCACAAGGTAGTGATAGACAAAAAATGGATGTTACAGTCCAAGCTTTTATGTAAGACGAGGAACTTAATACAGTAATGGTGGGGGATTTTAATGTAGATTTTGTTTCGGAAAACGAGGAAAGCTTTATAAAAGGATTAAATGTTACGAGTATTGGTCTACGAACTAATCCTAAACACAATACGATGAGAGGCCATAAGACAATACATGAAATTTTTCCAATAAAGGTATGCGAACTGGCGTATATAATAGTGTGTATAGTTACCACATGCCATTAAATAAAAGAATAACAAAAATCTTTTTTTTTTTCTTTGATTGAGCGAAAAATTTTAATTTCGGTTTGACATGCATTTATATTTCAGAAGAGAGCTGCGAGACGACACTGAAAATAAAGGATAAGGAGTATAAAGCCCTTGGGTTAGTTTTAATAGCACGTGCTAAGGTATTTGCTGCTAACTTTAATCATGATACCCGAAACTGCAGCTATGACCATATCACACTGCGATCAAGATTCTTTCAACAAATTCTTTGTGTATCGATACAGTAGCGAACATTAACATTTTGCCTTGAAGGAGTGCTCCGTCATTATATTATATAGTGGATAAATATGACATTGAAGAACTCAAGGCATTGTGTATCGAATACCTGATCTTTACTATCTAGAAAAAATTAATCAACAACCACAGATAATAGTACTAAAACCATCTGCAGTTGTCAAGGCAGCTGAAACATCAAAATAGTTACGACAAAAATCCAAAACAAACAATAAATTCCACAAATTAAGAAGAATAAATAGTACGAACACCATCAATTTAGTCCTCGCTTTAAATTCTAAGAAAGGTTATACTACAATTAAAAAACTAGTTCATTATTCTGAAGTCTTGAAAAATAATATCAAAATCGTTGCACCAGTAAACAAAACAATGAAACTTCTATAGCTTTAAATACTAAACAAAATGACTAAAGATATTTTACAAGAATGTATCCCAACAATAACATCAATTAAACACGATATCAAAATCTTGAAACCTATAGCATCGGGAACAGATTGTAATAACTTATTAATAGAATGGGATCTCGAAGACGCTAAATATTTTCTTCAATGAAAGCCAATCTTCATAGCATTTAGATCTATTCGTATTACAGAATATATTAAGATATCTCGATGCCCCAAATGCCAATTTCACTACCATATTAAACCTAAAAGCAAAGAGAAATTAAGTATAACCTGCAAAATGTTCTTATAATCACCTTATCATTTCATGTTATTACTCATACTTTAAAATGCATAAACTGCATCAAAGCCAATATAACTAATTTCGATAATACCGCTTATTCGTTACCATGACCGATACATTAAACAGGAAAACAAAATTTTTGCATTTGCATTAAAATAAACAAACAAAAATTAAAGAACAAATTAATCAACAATCTCAAGAACCATCTACAGTTTTACCTTAAATCCAACTGATGTATATGTTACGGGCAATGTAATTATTTAGGTCAGTATTTATAATGCTTGGTTATTATGAATAATGACCATTAAAATTGGGCAATTTGATAAATTTGAATTACTTTACGATAATTTCTCACATTGCCTGGTCATTATAAATACCGCTATTATTTCTTTGGGCACTTTGATTAATTGACAGCAATGGGACAACCACGTGCGTGTGGTGTGATTCTGGCTGGCCAATCAGCATTCATTTTCAGTTGCTTGTGTGGTGTGATTCTGGCTGGCCAATCAGCATTCATTTTCAGTCGCTTGTCGCTTGTGCCGGTACCTGTGGCTTGCGTCGCGTTATTTACGTTTTCCGGTTGTCTTTGGATGTTATTTAGCTTATGTGCGACAAATGCTTATTGATGTATGTCTTAAATTGACTTTGGGTTCTGTTTATTTAGTGTTAGAGATTTTTCTATAAAATAAAAGCAGGAACAGTTAGTAACTGATGTCAGTGACATGAAGCATCGTTTTAATGAACGTCTGGATGAATTATGTTCATCAAAAGCTCAGAATACACAAATTCTCACAAAGCCACAATACTTGGAGTTAATAGAAAAGGTTAAAACATCTAGAAGCAAAGTGGTAAATAAAAAACCCGAGGATTATCAGCGTTTACGTAGGTTTGACGTAATGACTATTGGAGAGAAGGAAAAGTTGATAGTTCCTGTAGAGGAAGGTAAAGAGCAGATAAGATTTTACGTACATCGGGAAGAGATATTTCAACTCTTACATGATGCACACATAGGAATTGGGCACGGTGGTCGAAACCGTATGGAAAAAGAGCTAAATTCAAAGTATAAAAACATTGCAAGGGAAATGATTGTTACATATCTAAATTTATGCATGACCTGCGAAAAAAACCACAGTGTGCCAAAAAAAGGTTTAGTTGTTAGACCGATACTAAGTAAGAATATGAATTCAAGATGTCAAGTCGATTTAATTGACATGCAGTCACAAGCTGATGATCAATATAAATTCATACTTGTATACCAAGACCATCTTACTAAATTTATTCAACTTCGACCTCTTAAAAGCAAAAGAGCAGAAGAAGTAGCTTATGTGCTTTTGGATATTTTTGCAATTTTTGGTGCGCCCAGTATTTTGCAAAGTGATAATGGGAGAGAATTTGCTAACAGTACTATTAGCGAACTATGTAGCATGTGGCCCGAGTTGAAGATGGTGCATGGGAAGCCCAGACACTCTCAAAGTGAGGGTTTCGTAGAACGTGCGAATCAGGACGTGGAAAATATGCTTTGTTCGTGGCTAGAAGACAATAGCACCAGGAAATGGTCAGAAGGCTTATGTTTTGTACAGCTAATGAAGAACAGAGCTCATCATAGTGGCATCAACTGTACTCCGTATGAGGCCATGTTTGGGACAAAGTTAAAAGTTGGTCTAAAAAGTTTTTTACCCACAGACGTTCTGCATAATATAAATTGTGAAGAGGACTTAGAAGTTCTAGTAAAAGATCAGGACAATTTACAGTCTGTAGAAGAAGGTCCACTGCAAAATAAACCTGAGTCACATGTGTTAGCGGAGCTACCAGGTCCAAGTCGACATGATGAGGAGGAACTACTTTCTCTTGATAGTTATGTTCAAACTTCAACCTTGCTAGCTAAACCAAGCCCTGATTTACATAATAAAGAATTTCAAGAATCTTTCGGGCATGAAGATTCCCCGGAAGAACCCTATGTGAAAAAAAGGAAAGCCGACATATTAAAAATTAGGCAGATTTCAGCAAGCAATCTAAAAAAACAAGCTGAAAAAATGGTTCAAACTTCTAACTCAAAATACCCTGATGCTAAAAAAGGTGACACAGTTAGAGTTCGAGTCCCAGATGTCGACAGAGGTCGCACCGATGGAAGAAATATTTTGGCATTTGTTCTTGAAGTAACAGATGCTAATCTGTATAAATTAGCCACGAAACACGGAATTCTAAATCAACTTTATGCCAGGAACCAATTTACAATATGTAATGAGAAGTTTATATATGGCGAAGATATTCCACAGACAGAGATTTCACTAAGAGAATGTGCAAGATTGTCATCCAAGACAGGGGGCCAAGGCTATAGTCGATGTGGCTGTAAAGGTGGCTGTAAATCCGACAAGTGCAAGTGTCGTAAAGAAAAAAAGCTATGTAACTCGAAATGTCACCAAAGTGGAAGCTGCTCTAATAAATAGACCCTCTATGTATTGCTACATATTGACATTTTGTGTAAATATAAATTTGTAAGTACGTACATACCTAATACATTATTTTCATTTGGACTTAAGTTTTGTTTGTACTTATTTTATCGCCACCGGTTTGTTTCTCAGCATGTGAAATTTTATTTGTTATTTTTTGTTTGTTACTTTGTCAGTCAGGTATGAAAAAATTTGTTATTTTTCATAAGAAATATAAATTAAAATGATTTTTAAATTGCCCACTTGACTTTTAGCATTATACATAATGACCGGGCAATGTAATATTTGCAACATAATTTATCATTTTGTCATATCCTTTTGGGCATTTTTTAAATTGCCCGGGCATTATAGACAATGCCCAATTATTTACATTGCCCGTAACATATACAATACCAGACAAAACTTATTATCAACCAAAATATCCTCCTTTTCAAGTTCCACCCTACTCTAGTGTCCTGTTTTCAAACCAACAAATCTATCCTCTTTTTATCATCCGCAATAACTAGTCCAAAAAAACATTGGTAGCCAGTTTCTTTGCATAACTAATAACAATAACTGTAATCAACGAAATGTTGGTAGCTCTATTAATTCTACAAAATATTTTTATTTTGTTTCTATCTTCGCTGTAATCACTGGATAGCTTGCGATCGAGCTTCTATGCCTGACCACAAACAAGCCTCCTCTCCTGGGGAATTTTTAAAAACTAAACTTTTTAGAAGTGTTCCCCTGGAGAATAACTCTGTATAGAATTCCTTATGCAACGATGCTTGTTTGTGGGAAACATGTGTGAGATTGCTGTGCTTGCGGATGAATATGACATGGCACAATAATCTTTTTCGTCCAACATTTTTTTTCAATACAAGTAAAATTTTCGAGACTTCGAAACGAATAAAATATTGGAAAAATAATTGTCGCTTGGCAAGTAGGCTTTTGATAGAAAGAGCGAGATTTCTGAAACCAAATTTTTAAGTGGGAGATAAATTGAGATAAGGCAGACGAACTGACAATGTATCTTTTTTCCAGCTGATTAATTATATAATTCATAGCGTTTTTTTTTTTTTTTTTTTTTTTTTTTTTTTACCATTCAAATTCTTTACTATAATTGAAATACTTAGCCAACCTCGGCATTCGATAAAGCTCTCCGTGATCGAACACAAAGGGAAAATTCTGAAATCGCACAATAAAAGAAAGGTAAGAGTAGCGTATACGAATTGGCGATTTGATAAAGAAGTAAATTTCAGCACTATGTAGACTGTTTGAACATTTCGATATCTGCTCCGAAAAGAACTTGGGGAAGGACTTCGTATCGGAACTGTTGATAGGTTGAATCATTATACATTGTTTTCATGCGTAATTTTCGAAACTAAAATTTTGGTATATTTATACGTTTTAAAGTCCGATACACTTATAAAAAATTCTGTAACTAACATCTAGAATCTAAATTGTGGTTTTAGTAAAAATAATTTTATGTCATTCTTATAAATTCTAGTCTCATTTGAAAGCGAATTTTAGAAGCCCGTATTACAATTCTAGATCATTTGCCTATATTATCGAGGTCAAATTAAAAAATATCTGCAAATAAATGCGAATACAAGAGGCGAGTTTTAGCAACTATAATCATCGTTTATGTTCCAATTCGACAAAATCAAGCGAGAATTTCTCGCAATACAAAGAATTCAGAATATTCGGATTATTATTTCACCATCTAGAAATTGTTTGTTCAGCTTAATGGCGTGCCTTATACGAATAGCTCGGAAATCTATATTTCTAGTTTAAAGATTTAGAAAATGACCACTTATTTGTTCTAGATAAAGGTTTTTTTTTTTTTTTCTCTCTCACTGTAAATATAAAAATAAGATTCCGAGCGGTTGTTCTGTGTATCTGTGTGTGTGAGATTGTCATCAGCATAAACTCAATAACAAATACTAGGGGAAAGTCAATCTTCAACATACAAACTTTTTGTTGAAACCAGAAGAATAATTAGTGTTCAGGTACTTACAAGTCAATTCAATTACCTTACATCTATGATACGTGTATAAACATTTTAAGATTGCGCAAACAAAATGAAACATTTTTTTTTTTTTTTTTTAAATGTATAAAAACATGTTTCTTCCAGAATATGGTCTGGAAATTATTTATCATTCGTTTACAGGATCACAAAATAATTAAAATATAATAGGACTTCTCTTGAAAATTGCTACATAAGTGCACTTCAAGATGCGCTACGAGTTTTTTGTACTGTGCTAAGTTAGGATGCAAAATGTTCTGTATATATAATGTACAGACTATATATAGGACTGCCAAAAATTCAGCGAATCCTTTTTACTATTGAATATAATTAATGGAAGTGCTCTTGAATTCACAAATCTAGACAAACTGCTTAGGAATAACAATTAATTCTCATACCTATATGGTGTAAAAAGCATTGTTTTAAGACCAATTTTCAATGCTGATTCTTTTCTATAATTACCCGTATTGTGTTTCCTTGAATATAAAAAGTATGTTTTTTACTGTTAATCGTGTATATGTCAATTTTAAGTAAAATAAAAAAACAAATGATTTCAGTCAATTCAAATTTGCTACTTTAAAGATCTTAGGTAGCCACACGAAATATTTGACAAAGATTGGTAAGTTTCAAAGCCTGGTGTGTTTGAAAATTGACTGAATAATTTGGTCTGAACATTTAAATTTCACAAACAGCTTCGAATATTTTTATGAATTGTACGTACTTTATTCAAAGTTTGGATTGAGAGTGGTGGTAGTTTCACTCACCCAAAAATATGTTTAATTTTAAATTGCTTGTAAAATTATTTAATTTGTTTTTAAAGTCCGTTCCTAAACATTATTTGTTTCTGCGATCTGTTTTTATAGTATTCAAATCCTGCGTCCCGTACCAGCTTCATTGTCAGTACTTTCGAATCATATTTAAAAGTGTTATTGACTTCGGTTTGTCTATCTGTTTGTCCGTCTGTCTGCCTGTCTCTCCGCACTTTAACTCCCGTAAATATCCACAGAATTCCTTTAAACAGAATAATATTATTCGAATTCACTTCTGGTTGTTCCCTACTGAAAATGGAGCAAATACCTCTACTGGTTTATGTACAGGGTCACCTAAAAGAATTCCAAAGCATTGCGTTCTATGAGAAGTATTTCTGTAAACCATATTTTAATGATGTTATTTGCACAAAACTTAGTGAAATTGAAATACGACGTTTAAATGCACAAAAGAATGCTTTCTATTCAATGTGATTAGCATTAAATTTTACAAGGCTACACGAAAATATTCAGTTACATTAAGGGCTATTACTGGAAATTTACTGAATTACATTTTTGCTTACATTAAGCGTTTTAAAAGCTTTCGAACAATTTTTAAGTGTGAATATGATTTAAATTAGTGTATCTTCTCTGTCAGACAGTCCATCTGGCCATCTCTGGCGTCCGTAAATATGTTCAAAATGTCTTAAAAATTGGTGTATGTTTTTCAATTTCACTGGAATGTTTCCTATATAAAAAGACATTACAGGCTCTGTACAACTGTTTTGCACACAGGAACGCCCAAAATATACCATTGCATATTTCATTGCAATTTTAGGAGACCAACTTCCTACTGCAAAAATCATAAAGAAATCGACATTTATTTTTAATAATCTAAAATTATGCTTTCTATAGAATGTAATATGCTTATCCTTCACATGTCTGACCGTTATGTAACAATGTAGATAAAGAACATTGAATGTTATAAGATACAACGAAACGTACAGTTAGAAAATGTTTAATAATCAAATGCGTGTCGCATGATTTTTTTTCTTTCTTTAAAAAAAAAATAATAAATAAATAAATAAATATGTGAGTAAATCTAACAAAATGTATACATAGTTGTAGCATGTCGAAATATTTGAAACTAGTTGGCATAGGTGGACTCTACTCAGTTCCCCATCATATTTATGTTCTCATAAATTGCTAGTGCGAGACAGATTATAATCATGTTAAAAGAAATGAATTTGACCAAAGCTTGATACAATGACAGAATGAAATCTCCGCCTAATAGGCTATCCACTATTCACTTCGATATATTTATCTTATTCTAATCTATTAATTTATTTTATCAGGGTCGATTCCGTTGTTTAGTTTTCATGCTACTATTTAAAATGCAATAATCCTCAAAATTCATATTTATATGAAAAATTTACAATTTCGTTATGTTGATAAAATCGTAAATTACGAATAATTTACGAAATTTTCCTATTAGAATATTTTCATTCAATCATGTTCAAACAAATATCATAAATGTAATTTTGAAGTTGTCTAATGTATTTACGATCCTCAAAATGGAAGTTTATGCTCAATTTTGCCTTATTTTCTGATACGTTAAATAAATCGTTAATTCCAAATAACTTACGAATTTTTAAATTGGTGAAATCATAGTTTGTGATATTCATGCCAGTATCCTAAATAATATTTTGAAAGTGGTTTGACAACTTTACGATGAAAATATCCCTCATGATTCACGTTTATGTGAAATTTTGCTCTATTCTGTCATGTTAAGAAATTCGTAAATTTCCATTAACTTACGAAATTTTTATATTGGAAAATTCATAGTCATTAATATTCATTCCAGTGTCCTAATTAATATTTCAAAAGTAGTCTGACATCTTTACGATGAAAATATCTCTGAAAATTGACGTTTATGTGAAATTTTGCCCTATAATGCCATGTTAAGAAATCCGTAAATTTCCAATAACTTGCGAAATTTTCAAAGTAGCATATTTATAGTTACTGATGTTCATTCCGGCATCAAAACTGATATTTTAAATTTGGTCTGACATTTTTGCAGTAAAAAGTTTCCATTTAATGCACGTTTAAGTGAACTTTTGTCATATTCTCCCATGTTAAGAAAATCGTAAATTTCTAATAACTTACGAAGTTTTATAATTCGAATATTGCAAATAAATAAGGTTCTTGCCAGTATCGAAAGTAATATTTTAAAACTGATCTGACCTCTCTGCGATCATTTGTTCGTGAGATATCGTGTAAACAGACTAACAAATTAACGGACTAACGGACTAACACACTAACAGACACTTTACAGACAGACACCATACAAATTTTGTCATTTTCGGATTCCTCACATCTGAAAACGTATAAAGAAGTCAAAAAACCGAGGTCGAAATTTTTCACTATTACCTAAGTTCCCCATACCTATAGTATGATGGGGAACTAATAAATGATTTTAATAATTCCGTATTTTAAACTGTTTGTTTCAGTTTTTCATTTTTCATTTCGTTTTTCATTTCATTTTTTGCAACTTAAATAATGCTTTCTTACTCTTAAAGAATTAAAACTTTCGAAAACAAAACTTGATAACGTAACAACTTGGTGAATTTTGAAAAACGCGCCAAGAAGAATTAGGCGATTCTACAATCTACACTTTATCGACTTTACCCTCTTTTTATATTCAACTGTTTTCTGTAAACAATTTAAGCGAACGTTTATCATAAATGAAATTCTCAATATATTGCATTATAGAATAGAATAAATAAGATTATCAAAATTAGCATTTTAATGTAGGAGCGTCCTTTTCTGTCAAAAAAAAAAAAAAAAAAAAAAAAAAAATCACAAATCATAAATAAAATTCAGAATGTATTGCCGTATAGGTATAACTATAATATATCCACACAGCTGAATTTGTTGATTTTTCTTTGGCGCCGTTTTGAACGATAACGATGTCTTTCTGGACTTTTTGCGATATAATATGGCAGCCTAAATGTTGTTCCTTTATTTTGGTTTTATGATTTTATGATTTATGATTTAGATTATGATTTTATTTAGCTGTAAGAAATTTACTGTCCTCGTAGCTGATTTCTCGACACGTCCCCGGACTGCAGGTCGCATCGCGTCGGCTGCCCCGGACGCGGTAGCATGGTGACTAGTAGATCATCCTCAAAAGACTTTGTGGTGCTTCCTGGGGATCTAGTCCAAAAACTCTCAAGAATACCTACACTTCTATCGTCAGGCCTATTCTCGAATATGCAGCACCCATATGGGCATCGGCAAGGCCTACTGTTAAAGAAAAGATCGACGCTATTCAATACAGGGCCTCTAAAATCATCACTGGAGCTGTTTCATCAACGGATAACATCAAAATTGAAAAGGAATGTGGCCTTGCCCCCTTGGAAAGCAGAAGAAAATTAACAACCATTAAATTTACCAACAAAATCCAAACCCTTGCTGATCGCCATATCTCAAGTAGAACCTTTAGAGCGTGGAGTGGAAATTGCAGGCTGAAGAGATCCTCGACCCTCCAACATGACCAAGATATCAGGAATGATATCAACCTCAAATATGAGACCTTCAAAATTTCCAAAGAGCCTTACAACATCCTGTGCCCTCTCCCCCAAACAAAAATCTATTTAAATCTCTTACAACCTTGTACCAAGAAAGATCTCACCACAATAATTAAAGAGAAAGGCGACCATACCATTGAAGTACTCACGACCTCAAATCAAGATCTGACGATCGCCTACACAGATGGCTCTTCTGACTCTAATCTCGATAGAGGAGGAGCAGGTGTCTTTTTCATCGAACCAGACGGAGCGCAGGAATACCACGGTATTCCTGTTGGGAAAATCGCCTCCAACTATACATCCGAGCTCATCGCCATCAAATGTGCTCTGGAGATTTATCTGTCTAAGGAGGACCAGAGTTCCAAAGGCATCATCATATTCTCAGATTGCAGATCAGCATTGCAAGCGATCCAGAAGGGCAAATGTCAACTCAGCCATCAGATCATTGAGCTCACAAACAAAATCATTGCTGCCCAGAGATCCTGCATCTTGCAATGGATACCGGCTCATGTAAATATTTTCGGTAATGAGAAGGCCGATGAGCTCGCAAAGGCTGCACGTAATTCTCCTCAGCCATCCAAATGTCTAACCCTCGTTGACGCCAATGCCGTCGCTGGCCGAAGACTAATCGGTCAACAAAGTTAAACGAAACTCCATTCCGGAATTGAACTGTGATAGAGCCTTATCAACTATTTTAACCAGACTGAGGACAAACCATTTAAAGGGGATGAGGATTTCTGAGGACGGGCAGCGTAGTTACACCAACTTTTGTCCTCACTGCCCAGACGACATCCCACTGTCTCCCCAACACATCTTCAGCTGCCCAGCAATCCAGGCCAAACTTCTTAATATCGGCTCTGAAGACCCAGTAGACCTACTTTATACAGATAGGGCTGTCGAGGTTGCTAAAGCTGTCTTCGACAGCTTCGGAGCCATCTAATTGCACTTTCATAGACACGACATCATCATCATTATGTTTTTATCATTTATCATTTATAATTTTATATTTATGATTTAGCCATAATCGCCAACAAAAAATCACCAAGTATCGTTGTGGAGATTTACTAAATTTGTTCCAATATGCCAGTTTCTTACTGAACAGAAACATATATAAAAAACAGAATAAGATATGGATCACCTAGGCAAGGGGCGAAATTCAACGAATATAATGAATTTTAATGTGATACATACTACACATAATGCTATAGCAAAAATTTTAGCATCTGAATTGAACGTTATTATGGTGAATAAATGTTGCAAATATTATTGAAAAAAAAATTTCTTTGATATTTTTTTTAATAAATGTGATCGGGTGAAAAGAAAAAAAAAAGTCACAAAGTGCTTTAAAAAATGCATATTTTCTGTTATAAATAGTAAATTAGTTTTCCATTTACGATGACATTAAACAAATTCCGCCGATTATATTTGATTACTTCCGATGTACAATGCTAGATCGAATATCAAAACTATCAAATTTATAAGAATATTAATACGTATATCTGAATAATAAAAAACACATCAATAAAAATAATTAATAAAAATCTATAATAATAAAAGCACTAATTAAATAACATTAATAAAAAACATTCTTCTTAATAACAGTATTCTGGGAAGAAAAATTATTCTAATTTCCAAAATAAATATCTTTAATTAATGTTGCCACATTTTTATTTATTTATTATTATTATTTTTTAATAATTTTTTAATTGTTCTTCTTTGAACTGAGGAAAGAATTATTAAATTGAATTTATTTTTATGTAAAAATTTGCTTTAATTAAAAACATTGCATGATGCTTTTGATGAATATTATTATTTTCCGGCGTAGAATGATCGTCAAATGTTTCCAATTTCTTTATTATAGAATGATAATAATAATAAGAGGCAGAAGGAAAGAGAGAGTTTAATTTTTTTTTCTTCTTTTTTTCATTCATGAAATTAACAAATTCTTCAGTGATTTTGCCAGTGTGACGCAATTTTCACTAAGTTACGTTTATTACACTTCTGTTCTGAAAATTAATATTTGAAAACAAAAAATATTTCGTCAAAAAGGAGGTTTCTTTATAATCCGCGTTTGTAATGATCGATAGATGGCGCTCTCTGAACTGCAGTTGTTAGTAAATATAACAGCCACGTGGATTAATAATTGTTCTTTCTCCGCCATTACATCATGGAAAATCGATTGCATAATATGATGATATGCAGTGGTGTGATAATTTCACCTTAGCCCACCAGAGGGCGAGCATTTCATTACAATCGCGGATTCTGAAAAAAAAAGGAATTTGTATTTATTTAATTTTCCTCGATTTTGCCAGTGTGACGCAATTTTCACTAAGTTACGTTTATTATACTTCTGTACTGAAAATGAATATTTGAAAACAAAAAATATTTCGTCAAAAAGGAGGTTTCTTTATAATTCTGAAAAAAAAAAAGTAATTTGTATTTATTTAATTTTCCTATTGTACTGAAAAACGTCGCCCGTCAATTCATCGCCGTCAAAACATCGCTTGTCAAAACATCGCCTAGTCAATAACATCGCCTCGACAATAACATAGACGATAGAAAACAAACCCTTTTTTTTTTTTTTTTTTTTTTTTTTTTTCAATAACAATTTAATAGAGTAAACATTAGAAGGAAATTCTTTTGTTTTGTTTTGTTTTTTCTGTTTGTTTGTTCAACTACAATTTAAAGATTAAATATAAATATCAGCTTGACTTTTTATGTCATGACGACACTATTTTTAACATCTTTATTTTTTATTACATGCTTCTGTAAACATAAAAAAGTTTTAATTTCAGCTATATAATATATATGTAAATATATATATTTAAAAAATTATAGGAATAATGAAAACTTTCGATCACAAGTTTTCAATGGATCTACACGTTTTGAGTTATCTTGAATATTTTTTAAAAGTCACTTTTAGAAAATGTCTGTGTACTTCTAAAATTTTGTAGACGCAGTATCGATTGAAGTAATTGGTAAAATTTAACCAAACTTGATTCTTGGTAGACCTTGACTTAAATTTAATTTTGGGTAGATATAGGGGTAGGGGTGCCAACAGATGGCACTGCTACACTGTAATTTTCTTTCTTTTAATGAAATTGTATATCTCAGCTTCTATAGGGCTATAAATGCACTAAACTTGGCATGTTGAATGGATGTTATGTAAAATAATGCTGATTCGATTTAAATGCAAATGCGCCGATAGCTGGCGCTACAATGGTGCAATTTAATCCCATTTAGGGGATGGCAATATCTCAACGTCTGTGATATATAACTGGACTAAACTTAATATCATGTATATTATGTAAAATTGTTTTGTTCACTTTGGGTGTGTAGGGGTCGAAGAGGTACTGTTATGCTGCTATCATATTTTCTATTCACAGGCAGTCTATATTTCAGTTTGTATGTTATATAAAAGGACCAAACTTCCTATGTGAGCTACATATTATAAAAAATTACGCTAATTCGATTTGAATGCATATTGGTCCACAGATGGTGCTGCTATCATTTTTTGCGTATTTTCAGATAGACATGTCACCATCTAGTAGTTAAAACTGCACCGACATGCAATGAAAATATGAATTGTGAGAAGTTTCACTGAGTACATTTTTGTACATATCAATCGATGAGATACTCTGTTATAAACAATGACATAGAACATTTTTTGTGATGACCACAACATAGGTTTTTTTTATTACTTTCTTCATATTCAATCGAAAAAAGTTTTGATTTCGTAAACATTTTAGACTTCCTTTTTTCGATGGATTTACACGTTTTAAGAGGTCCAGAACACGATTAAATCTGTTTTAGAAAATCTTTGTCTGTCCGTCTGCCAGTACATGTGACAAAATTTGTGGCAACTATATCTCAGAAACTGCAAAGCAAAATTTAATATAAATTTATATGTAGTTGCACCTTACATAAATTAATGCCTATCAACTTTTGGTGCAAATCGCTCAACAGATGGCGCTGCTATACTGCGATTTTTCCCAATTTAGGGAAGGCTATATTTCAAGTTCTGTAGCGAGCAATCAAACAAAACTTGGTAAGATGGTCATTATAACACATTATACTGATTCAATTTGGGTGCATATCGACTAATAGGTAGCGCTGCTATTCAAACTTTTTTTTTTTTTTCAAGGAGAGGCTATATTTTAGATTTTACTGCATATAAATGCGCAAAACTTAGTATGTAAGAAATGGAGATTATGAAACCCTTTATTAGTTCAATTTGGGTGCATATCACCCGACAGGTAACGCTTATGTGCTGCAATTTATCTTAAAAATAGGAAGGTTAAATCTCAATTTTTAAGACATATACATGCATCAAACTTAATGTATGAGATAACCATTATGAAAACGTAAGCCAAATTAATTTGGGTGTATATCGGTAGACAAATGATATAAAACGAAGCTTACATAAAGGAAGGTAAATAATAAAAGAAAATAATCTGGTGTGTCTAACGCCCCCCTCAACTCCACGTTTCATCATTGTAACTACATTTATAGAGAATTCAAATCTGTTATTAATTTCAAAAGTTCATTTAAAATTATTTAGACAACTTTCACACGCATCATTCCTTAAAACTTACCAATCTTGAACAAACTTTTCTAGTAACAAACGTATCCACTTCAAAATACATCATTTGGATCGCCTGAAATTATTATTATTTTTTTTTTATTTACTCTAACAGACACAGGCAAAGATCAAACTATAAAATTTGACTTCGGTATTCAGGAAGCCTCAAAAGTGTAAATATACAAGAAAACAATCGATGAATATTTAGCTTAAAAAATACATTATTTACCATATAGCTTTGCGGAATTAATTTCAATTCTTGAGCAGCTTTGCTAGGGATGGTAAAATATTATATGTTTTAGTATACTATAGTAAAGCACTTCCACTAACAAATAAAGAAGAATGTTATGGCTTAAATATTGGCAGCCCTGTATATCTTCTGAACGTTATGTACGCATCACATGGTGCGCATAAATATAATCTTATATTAATAACAGGCGACACAACCTGAAATATACTTCGATCAATTTTCATGATTGTCGCATTATAATCTAGTTCTTTTGTGTAGCCCTGTAAACTACAGTGAATGATTTCTATACCATATTCTACATGAGGCATGTTTTTATGCATATAATAATATATATATTCATTTCATTTGGTTTAGTGCAGTCTGTAAGAGTTAAACTCTGCTTAACTGCAATTTCCCCCGTGTTAGAATTATCTTGATTGTCCCTGTACACGAACGATTCACTTCATCTCAACGAAAAGCTTAGTGTAGCATCTCTATATGATACACATTTAGAATAACAAGGGAATCTCTGCTTCTATTTGTTCTTGAGATATGCTGATAACAAACAGACACGCACACAGACAGACACACACACAGAGAGACCAACCGCTAAAAACACGATTTTCGTATTCAGGGGGCCTCAAAACGTGTAAATATAACAAAAACTAACGTTCGAAAATTTGACCCTAAAACAATACTTTCTCTACCTTATGGGTAAGAGAAAATAATAATAATAATAAATAAATAAATAAAAATATGGCAAAGTTTTCTTAAAAATCCATTGAAGTATTGTAAAATGTGCAATTTTTAACTGAAAATATTTATTTTAATAGCATTTGCTAGAATCATAGAATTGGTGTCGTGCCCTTAGCGACCGTGCCCTTAGCGGAACGTGCCCTTAGCGAAATGGATGAAAGGGAAGGAGGAGGAATAGAAGAAGCCGTGCCCTTAGCGGAAATAAGAAGGTGTGCATGTGGAAGATAGAAATATGTTATTCAAATGCACAAAATAATACTTTCTATAGAATGTAGTATGATTAGCATTAGATTTACAGAGTCAGACAAAATTATTCAGTTACACTGAGGGTTATTATTGGAAATTTTCTGAAATGCATTTTCTTTTACATTAAGCGTTTATTCGACCATTTTTTAAAATGTGAATATGATTTGAATTAGTGTATTTGTCTATTCTACTGTCCGTTTGTCCGCCTCCAGCGTCCGTAAATATTTTAAGAATTTTTTATTTTTCTTTTATATTCAATAGAAGAAAGTATTGGATTCGTAAAAATTTTAGATTTCCGGTTTTCGACGGATTTACACGTTTTGAGAGGTCTAGAATACGATTTGACTATTTTTAAAAAATGTCTGTCTGTCTGTGTGTGTGACAAAAATTTTGTGGCAACTGAATCTCCGGGACTACTGCTCAGAATTGCATATAAATTTACATGTAGATGCACCTTGAGCTAAATTAGCGCTATCAACTTTTGATGCCAAGCTCTCAACAGGTGGCACTGCTATACAACGATTTCTACAATTTAAGTGGAAGCTATATATCAGGTTCTATTGCGTATAATCAATCAAAACTTGGTATGAGAAAAGGCCACCATGAGACATTATGCTGATTCATTTTGAATGCTTATGGACCGACAAGTAGTGCTGCTATACAGCGATTTCTACAATTTAAGAGAAAGCTGTATCTCAGGAATTACTGCACAGAGTTCCATATAAATTTATATGTTGATGCACTTTAACCTAAATGACTATCTGTCAACTTTTGGTGTCAACCGCTCCACAGGTGGAGCTGCTATATAGCGGTTTCCACAATTGAAGGGAAGGCTATATCTCAGGCTCTATTGCGTATAATCAAACAAAACATGATGTATGTGAAGGCCATTGTGAGATGTTATGCTGCTTCAATTTGGGTGCTTATCGGCCAATAGGTGGCGTTGCCATACTGCAAATTTCCTCGACAGTGTGAAAGCTATATCTCAACTTCTATAGCTCATAACTTTACGAAACTTGATATGTGACATAACTATTATAAAAATGCATTTTTTAAGATGTCATTTATAGACAATAAAACAACTGTCTTTCTTTGGATATTTAGTGTTAGTTTCCTCTAAGATAAAAATTATTTATTTGCACTTAATGAATTTGTATAGGAAAATATAAAAGAAAGTCTTGTGGTGGCCACAACTTACTAATTTTTACTTTCATTTTATTTTATTTTTTTTAATAATATGTTTTATTCAAATTCATTATTGAATATTCCCTACTTAAAATGGCTCTAGCAGAACATATGCCACTGGTTTGTGTACATGAACATCCAAAAAATACCAATGCATTGCGCTTTATAGGAGACATTTTTCTAAATCACATTTAAATAATTTCATCAAAAAATCATAAAAAAAATTCACATTTATTGTTATTATGTTAAGAAAATGTTTTCTATAAATTATATTATGCTTAACCTCCAGATTTATAGAGCTACCCAAAAATGTTACATTACATTAAGGGATGCAAATAGGAAATTAAGAGCAACATTTCTGTTTGCGTTAAGCATTTTTAACACTTTCCAACAATGTTTCAGTGTGATTATGAATTCAGTTATTCTATATGTCTATTGTGTGATAATATAGACAGAGAACATAGGATGTTATACGATACAATGAGTAAGCACAATTGGAAAATGCTAATAATCAATGTGTACCTCCTGATTTTTCGTTTTTGTTTTAGTTTTAAAAGATCTAATGCTTAATTATATTTTCAAAAACATAATAAAATCATAAAATGGCAGTAATGTACGTTTTCGTATGGAGTACAGTCGGTACCAAAAGTGTTCGAACACTAGCGAAAATTCCTATGTAAAAAAAGTACGCTTCAAACACACTTGTTCTTAGTCACTTCACACTTGTACTTAGTCAGTGTAAGAACATGATTCGATAAGGATTTATTTAACAAAACCGTATGAAGTGTACGTTTTTCATATAGGAATTTTTGCTAGTGTTCGGACACTTTTGTTACCGACTGTACTGTGATTCATTCACGGCCTTATTCACCAAATCAGTGTTAACCCATGGTTCACGTAACACTTGTGTTAGAGTTAACACTCCCTTAACCCTGGGTTAGAAAGTTTTCGTATTCACCATCCGTGGATCAGTTGACCCCAGAGTTATCTGTAAAAGTCTCGCTGATTGGTCAATAAAAACGCAATGCATTAAAAAAGTAAACAAGAGTGTTTTCCCTGTAACTGTAACATGCCCATTTAACACCAGAGTTAACCCACCAATTTAGGAGGATTAAAAAAAGAGTGTTATTTTGCGTGGTGAATACCGATTTTGAGATAACCTAGCGTATTCCCGGGTTAACATCAGTGTTAAAATTTGGTGAATAAGGCTGTAAACTTTATATAGTTACAGATCACCGTTCCCTCAAATAACGGATATTCTACAGTACGTATACTTGTTTTTGCGACAGTTTACTTCTGAAGCAAAATACAGCCAGTGCTAAATATGGATAAAGTGTGGAGGAAAACTGAAGAGTTCTTTTATTTATATATTAATTTATTTTGAAATTTATTATACATTTCCGCTAAAGGCACGTATGCTAAAAGCACGCCACCGAGGGGGGATAACATTGCCGCTAAGGGCACGGGTTTATCGATTTCCGCAAAGGGCACGGTCGCTAAGGGCACGGCCCCATAGAATTATCTGTAATTCAGAAAAAAAAAAAAAAAAAAACTATTATTTTCGATTAATGCATTAAAAAAAAAAAAAAAAACTATTATTTTCGATTAATGCATTAAAAAAAAAAAAAAAAGAACAAGAACAAGAGAGATAGGGAAAAAAAAAATGAAATATAATTTCCGGAAGAAATCTAGATTCACAGATAATCTATTTTAATAGCCGCCAGTTTGGCTGCAAGTCTGACTCCGCTGCTTAGAAAACCAGACATCCTATCCTAAATAATAACTTATCATTCGGCTATGATTTTATCATCGATGATTTTAACACAGCGATGTTTTTGCGGCGATGTTTTGTCGTCTATGTTTTGACGTGCGATGTTTTTTCCGGCGATGTTATGACGCGATACCGAAAATAAGTAATAATGATGAAAAAAATAATAATAATTAAAAAAAAATGAATTTAAAAAAAAAAAAAAAACTAATCCTATTTTTATTTTTATGTAATAGATATGAAATTCATTTTGTAGGACAAGACTTATTTTAATCTATTCTTCCATATAAAGGCATTTAGTAACCGTATTTCATTCCCTAGCATCACTAACTATAGTCAGTTTTTAAAATTTCTTTGCTATAGCTTTAGCATTGGAGCCTCTTGGTAGCTTTAAAATTTTTGTTGTTATTTTGGCAATGAATTAAAATGACTATTTCAACTGCATAAGTGAAGATCTTGGCTAGAAACGTCCAAGCTACTTCAGTAGCAAATTTCAAATTTCGCCGAGGGTTCTATACTGAAGCTGTTCAATTTCTTTAGAACGATCTTTCTCAATTTTATTTTAATTACTAAAAAAATTGTTCGCACGTGCTTTTTACTAGACATAAATAGAAAAATATTTATTATTCATTTATTTATCTTTGGCTCATAAATAATAGAATATTTCGATATATAAGGTAAAGACACCAGTGCTCGTCACCCCTAAAATCTGCACCAGTAGTCGTCACCCTCTTAAAAGAAGTGTTAAAATAACCGTTTTATAACCTGTAAGAATTTGAATCTTCCCGCATAAGATTCTCCAAAGCCTTCTGTTTCTTATGACATAAAAAGTTCGATTTCAACTATTGGGGAAGAGTAGGGAGAAACAAAATAAGGAAAGTACTATACGTTAAATTACAATTGAATTGAGTCAACGTAAAGCAAATGATTAAGGGAATAGATATGCATTTCTTGATATATTTTGTTATTGGCTGCATTTGACATTGCTCATAAAGCATTGTATGTAATGCTTATGAAATGCTGAATACGATTTAATTGCAGCTTTTTAAAATTTGACATAATATAAAGGTTTTTAAGGTATGACGACTACTGGTGCATATTTTGCACGTTTTACCAGTGCTCGTCACCCCTGACGAACATTGGTGTTTTAACATTTTTAATAACTGGGTAACTTTTTTGATGAAATATACTATATTTTCCTTTAGAATTATGATGGTATAATTTTTCTTTAATTTGACTATCGATACCAGTAGACGTCAGGGGTATTCGTAAATGTAAACAAATGTATTTTAACCTCAAGAACGTGTGTTGCAACATCAGTGCCTTCCCCCCATTCTTTTCCCTCTGTTTTTCCGCCACCTGTCGCGACAGCGGGAATGCTTTTATTTTTATTTTTTATTCTCTTTTGGTTTTATTAGAATACTAGCCGCCTTCGACGACCAGCTGGTTCGCGATCCCTGAAAAATCCGACTTTTCGAAACTCCTGCTCGGTGGCGCCTGCGGCGCCTTTTTCCCGTTTCAGGTCTAATAACAGCTTATTGATATATCGTGAAAATAGCTTATCGAAATCGCAGTAAATTCCCGTGCGGTAGCGCCTTCGACGCCCTCTTCCCTTTTCGATATCTGAAACAGCCTGTTCGCTCACCATGTTATGATCTTTCAAATTTCTGACTTTAGCTAAGTCCCGCTCGGTGGCGCCTGCGGCGCCTTATCCCCGTTTTAGAACTTACAACACCTTCCTCGCTCATTAGAATTTGAAATATTGAAATTTTTAAATATTACAGCGCCATCTGGCGGTAGAAATTTCTGTAATATATTGTTCAATTCCGAATCAACAAAGCTGTCAAATGATGTATTACTTATGAAATTATTTTAATTAGTAGCTGAGATACAAAAGAAAACCTAATCAGGACACCTTAAAACGTGTAAATCAGGTGAAATCTCGAATTCGACTTTCGATAATATAAAAATGAAATTATACTAATTAGAAGCTGAAATACAAAGATAATACAATTTTTTTTAAAAGATTTGTGTCTGACTTATCTGTGGTTTTCTCCAAAACTTGCTTAATTCCGGGCTATATACCGTTAAAAATTATTAGTACGAAATGCGAGCGAAAATCTGAATTTGAAACTCTGTAAAATATAACAGAATAAAAATTTTCTGGGTTTTCCGTAGTTTTCTTCGAAAGTTTCGTACAGAATTTGAACGGCTTATATCATTTCAATAGCCTGCAATAAAAATACTTTAAAATATCTTTTGAATGATGTATTATGTATTACAATGATATATTTTTGACTCAAAACGGCTAATCTATCAAGGGCGATTAACGATTTCTATTGAAATCCGTCTAAAATTTAAGAATTCCAAAACTGCTTTTTTACAACCGAATTCACAAAAAAAAAGGAAAAAAAAAAAAAAAAAAAATCAATATTATTCTGTTAAAAGTAACTTTTGGTGTCATTAACAGATGAAATAAAAATGAATTTAAATAAATATAATATGTCTATTTATTTTATTTTTAAAGCTATACTTTAGATTTTTTAACTGCGTACAGGTGAGCCCTAATGACGGGCAATTTCGAAGTTCTGCTTTTGATCGATTTTAAATTGAAAAAATTCAAAAAATGCTTTTTTTATTTCCAATACTTTGTCACGTGTTCGAAAAACAAAAAATATTTTTTTTTTTCGACCGGAAGAATAGTGAGCCAGCATGTCTAGCACCTGGCACTGAAGAATCTTTGATAAATGAAATAACTGCCTGTTTCCAACTAAATTTCATACTTTAGTTAATTTTAAAAAATCTAATTGCTGTAGAGATAAGCCACTTGCACTCTTAGATTCGGAAAAAAATCCCCTTTCATTTGGTACCAAATTCGTAACGATAGGACTAATATTTCTAATTTATTTTTCATTTTTTCTGCTTTTAACTCCGTTAAAATATCTATTTTTATGCAATTCTGAGTAATTGAGATCGCTTTTTGATTAGACATGGGTCTACATTTTAATTAATATCTCCGCAACTAATTAAAATTTTTAAATTCTGTTTTCACTATGCATTCAGGCAGGCTTCGGAGCACCCGTATGTCAAATTTTCTACTTCTGCGTTCAATAGGGGCTGAACGTATAGATACTCAGACAGACAGACAGACAGACGGACAGACAGACAGAGAGACAGACAGGCATCTTCCTTTATTACTATCCGCCTTCGGCGACCAGCTGGTTCGCGATCCCTGAAAAATCCGACTTTACGAAATTCCCGCTCGGTGGCGCCTGCGGCGCCTTTTTCCCGTATCAGATCTAATAACAGCTTATTGATATATCGTGAAAATAGCTTATCTAAACCGCAGTAAACTCCCGTGCGGTAGCGCCTTCGGCGCTGATATTTCAAATTTCTAACTTTAGCTAAATCCCGCTCGGTGGCGCCTGCGGCGCCTTATCCCCGTTTTAGAACTTACAACACCTTCCTCGCTCATTGGAATTTGAAATATTGAAATTTTAAAATATAGCAGCGCCATCTGGCGGTAGAAATTTCTGTAATATATTGTTCAATTCCAAATCAACAAAGCTTTCAAATGATGTATTACTTATTAAAATATTTTAATTAGTAGCTGAGATACAAAAGAAAACCTAAAAAGGAAACCTTAAAACGTGTAAATCGGGTAAAATCTCGAATAATACTTTCGATAATATAAAAGAACTTTAAAATATCTTTCGAATGATGTATTAAAAATTATATAATCATAATTAGAATTTGAAATATTGAAATTTTAAAATATTTCAGCGCCATCTGGCGGTAGAAATTTCTGTAATCTACTGTTCAATTCCAAATCAACAAAGCTTTCAAATGATGTATTACTTATGAAATTATTTTAATTAGAAGCTGGGATAAAAAAGAAAACCAAATACCTTGCCTTAAAATCTTAATATGCCAACCAATTTCAAACGCTGCAACTCTTTTTTTTTTTTTTTTTTTTTTTTTTTTTTTTTGCCTTTTTTCCCTGTCCCTTAAGCCCTCCCTAATAATCGTACTCTTTCAAAAATATTCACAATCGAATTATCGGGCATTAAAACTACATACTACGAAATTTCGACTACTGCAAATACTGCAAAAAAATAAAAGAAGACAATCTTTTTCCAATAAATATGTCATTTTTTTAATTATTCATATATTTTCATGAAAATTGAACAGTAGCTTTATAATATGCTGTCTAGGCCGAATATTAATTCAAATATAACGTGAATGAAAATTTGAAAAAAATTGAAAATTGCAATTTTTCCCCCCAGTATAAAACACATGATATCTTAATTGATTACAACCATTTCCGTTTTCATCACAATTTATTTTCCATTTTTTCTGCTTTTAACTCCGTTAAAATATCTACTTTTATGCAATCTCGGTGAATTCTGAGTCATTGAGATGGGGCCGTGCCCTTAGCGACCGTGCCCTTAGCGGAAAACTATAAACCCGTGTCCTTAGCGGAAATGTTATCCCCCCTCGGTGGCGTGCTTTTAGCATACGTGCCTTTAGCGGAAATGTATAATAAATTTTAAAATAAGTTAATAAATAGAAAAATGAACTGTTCAATTTTCTTCTACACTTTATCCACATTTAGCACTGACTATATTGTGCTTCAGAAGTAAAACCTGCCGCAAAAATAGGTATGCGTACTGTAGAATATCCGTTATTTGAGGGAACGGTGTTATGTAACCATATTAAGTTTAATGAATCACAGTACGTACATTACTGCCATTTTATGATATCTGTGATAAACCGAGTGTTGACACTTGAGAACAGAAAATTCCCTGTTGTATAAAATTAGCTCTTTAATTAATTAATATTAAATTAAACATGAAGATGAATATATACACTGAGAAATTTATATACATATGAGTACCCATGTACTCATGTAATAATAAGAATAAACCAACGGAATAAATCCGTTACTCGGGCGCGCCAATTGCACCCTACGTTTCAGGCCGAAGGCCAAAGTTTTTCTCTCTGCGAAAATACCTTCTCCCGCTCACGGCGGCTTCCAAGGTTGGTTGGTTGCATAAAATAAACTTAGGAGTGGTTGGTTGCATGACACCCCCCAACTAAGATTGAGATACGCCAAGCGTATGAAAATCTGATAATTATTAGCAACCAACTGACACATAAATATTTAAACACATGAAAATAAAAACAATGCCAAATAAATACTTGACAACAGATGTACAGAAGTCTTGATACAATACCGGAACAAATATAGATATTTCAACACAAGAAACAAATGCAAAAATAAAATAAACAATTCACAACAGACGTAAAGAAGTCTTGATATAATACCGGAACAAATATTTATAATACTAAACTCACACAAAAAAACTAAATTACTAAATAGAACCAAAGTTATTTGTAAATAGCAAAACTTATTATTGGCATAGTCTCGACAATCCATCAGCGTTTTTCAGTTTTGCACCAGGGCAATGCGATATGTAAATATCATATCTTTGTAAAGATAGTGCCCATCTTTGCAGTCTAGCAGATTGAGGTGCAGTTTTCTGTAAATAAACAAGAGGATTATGGTCCGTTATAATCTCAATACGAGTTCCGAAAACATAATTTTCAAATTTCTTTATGGACCACACTACAGCATAGGCCTCACGTTCTATAGTAGACCAATTACACTGTACATTAGTGAGCTTCTGACTAATAAAACTAATTGGACGTAGATTACCTTCATCATCTCTTTGCGAAGGACACGCACCGACACCATAGGAACTGGCATCACATTGAATGGTAAAGGGTTTATTTGGATCTGGAGTATAAAGCTTAGGAGCTTTGCACAACATTTCTTTAAGTTGTCGAAATGCTCTCTCTTCCGTCTGTGTCCACGGTAAATTTTCCGGAACCTTCTTTTTAGTTAAATCGGTCAACGGTTTGGCAATTTCAGCATAGTCTTTAATGTAACTTCTATAAAAGTTAAAAAGACCAAGAGCGCTTTTTAAAGCTGTTTTAGTTTTCGGCGATTCAATATTTTCAATAGCAAGTAACTTTTCAGGATCAGGTTGATGTCGTCCAGATCCTATTACATGGCCTAGATATTTTATCTCTGATCTGCACAATACACATTTTTTAACATTTACGGTAAATTTTAGTTCAGTTAGCTTAGTTAAAATTGCATCTAAATGTATAAGATGTGATTTCCAATCATTAGAAAAAATCGCGATATCATCGAGATATGCTTTGCAATATTCGCGATGTTCGTTCAGAGCTTCATTCATTATTTTCTGAAAACTTGCAGCCGCATTTCGTAATCCGAAGGGCATTACCTTCCAGCGATATTGAGAACGGTGTGTCTTGAAAGACGTAAAATCACGACTTTTCTCTTCTAAGGGAATTTCCCAATATCCTTTTAACACATCTAAACAAGTAATAACATGTGCACGACCGACTTCATTAATTAAGTCTGTAATGTTCTCCATAGGGTAATCAAAAGGTTTGGTTACCGAATTGAGCAAACGAAAATCGATACATAATCGTACACTTCCATCCTTCTTAGCTACGCACACTACTGGATAAGCTATTTCGGCTTCACTCGGCTCAATAAGACCTAAGCTTTCTAATTCTTCTATTTGTCTGTCAACTTCAGGTTTAAGTGATTCGGGTATTCTATACACATAAGGCTTTTTTCTTTCAGTACCTGGCATTAGACGAATTTTATGTTCCCCAACATTAGCAACTTGAACTTTACCCGAAAATAATGGTACATGCTTATGCAAAAGTTCGAGCAATTCTGTTTGTTTCTCCTTTCCTAAATGACTAATATCCACATCAAAGTCAGTTTTATTTTCCTTAATAGGGGTTGGGTGGATTTCTCCGAATTCACAGTCATCTTCAAAAATTACACCTACCGTTTGTGCTCTAACATGGAATTTTCTTATCTTATTTACATGTACGTGTCGTATATTACCGTCAGGTAACTTAACTTTATACGAGTGAGGTTTAATTCTTTCTAAAATCTCACCAGGACCTGTCCATCTCGCATACAATTTATTAGTAGAATCCGGAATTAGTAAGTATACTAATTCTCCAATCTTGAATTCTTTCATTTCTTTGCGACGATTAAAATAATGAGCATAAGCTTCTTGCTTTTCCGCAGCAGTTAAAGATGCTAAATCGGCAGCTTTCTCTAAGTTAATTTTTAATTCTTGTAAGTAATCTACAGCTGTATTACTTAAATTGAGAGGTAAAGGGATTTCTCCTGACCACGTTGATTTTAATACTGCTAATGGACCTCTAGCTTCGCGCCCATACATAAGCTTAAATGGAGAAACTCCTGTTGTACAGTTAGGAACTTCGCGATACGCGAAAAGTAAATACGGAATGTGTCTATCCCAATTTACAGGGTCAGTTCGTATTACATGATGAAGCATTTGTTTAAATACACGGTTAAATTTTTCAACAAGCCCATTCGAAGCAGGGTAAGCTGGAGTTGAGAAACGAGGACTTACTCCTAATCTTTTCTCAAACTCTTATGTTAATTGAGACGTAAAATTAGTGCCTTGATCACTACATATCATTTCTGGGATTCCTGTACGCATAAATATTTCTAAAAGTGCATCACACGTGACCTTAGCCGATAGGCTTCTTAAAGGTATGACTTCGGGCCATCTCGAATGTTGGTCAATTAGACAAAGACAATATTTATGTTTTCTACCTGAGGGTGGCGCAATCTCTCCAATTAAATCGACACTCACTGTATGAAAAGGATAAGGAGGACGTACCACAGGCGTTATAGGTATTTTATCGGACGTTTTTTCCGGACTCCTCAACTGACATTTTTCGCAAGTTTTACAGAAATTTTGTACATCTCTTATTAGGTTAGGCCAATAAAATGATAGTTTTATTCTCTCTTTTGTTTTCCGCATCCCTAAATGATTCCCGAAGATTGAGTCATGAGCTAATTTTAAAACACTTTCTCGATAACTCAACGGTAAGACCAATTGATCTACTGTTTCTCCACATATTTTATCTTTATGGAATAATAAATCGTCCTTAAGAAAATAATTATTTTTCTTTAACTCCGCTTCTTTAAAAGCAGTTTGTAACGATAAGCATTCTCGCTGCTTTTCCCTAAATCTACTAACATCAGATAAATTACTAACATTGTTTTGTGAGCTCTCCAGCCGCCTATTTTCAATTTGATTATCCTTTGGCAAGTTAATCACTTTTTCTTTATTCGAAATCAAATAAACAGCTGCCTCCGAATCGCTATTATTTATTGAAGAAACAATCTTTTTTTTATTTATCAATTGCGATGGATAATTATGTGAACTAGTTTCTTTTTTATTAATCAAATCTTGCATTTCGTTTGACCTCGAAAAAACATCACTCTTAAATAATGTATTATCCTCTCCCGAAATTATTTTTTTATTACTACATTCATTTTCGATATGTAACAGCGATGATTCATTTAAATTACTTTCATTTCCTGCCTCATAAACATTTTGCGGCGCCAACAGCGTATTAGAATTTTCTGGGATAAACAAATCATTTAATATTTCTTTTTGATTTACTAATGTATTATAGAAGTGTGGAGTGATTAAACATGGAACATTTAACTTGTCAGTTATTGCAAATAATGAATTCGCGTGTGTAAATATACAAGTGTTAGGATTTTTATAATAGACTGGAATTACAGCTAATCTCGCCTCAACTATTTCTCGAAATGCAGATTCTAACAGAATCTTGCCTTTGCTTTCTATGTGAAGATCAGGAATTAGAGCGCTATTTAGAACACAAATCTCAGTACCTGAATCGATAATTGAGGGAACCTGTTTACCTGCGATATAAATATTAACCCTTTGTAAGGGGTATAAATTAAGTTTTTCCGATTTTCCACATTTCTGTAAATGTTTCGACATTACGTGGGTCACTACAGATTTTTTCTCTGTCGCTTGTGCGTTACTTTTAGATTTTTTTATTTCCTCACTTTGTTTGTTAATTTTATCGAATCTATTTCGACGATTCGGACAATCTTTAGCTACATGAGAAATATCAGAGCAAATATAACACTCCCGCTTAAAAGAATATTTACTCTCATTATTAGAAGAATATTTTCTCAATGGAGGTGGGACGTATTTTTTATGATTTTCTGTGACCGTTTCCCGATAGACGCGTTTTTCATATTTTGTTTCCTCAAATGATCTACCTTTAGCAGTGAAATATATATCACACGTCTTAGCTAATTGTTCTGGGCGTAACCAATCTTCACCCTGTGTGACTGCAGCATGCATTGCCAGATCCTTATCTAGATTTTCAAATATTTTATCAGATATAATGAAATCTACTAACGACTCAAAATCATTTACATTTCGAATTTTACAATAATGGAGCCAACTGGATCTTAAACGAGAAGCAAACTGTTGGTGTGTCTCCCCAGATATTCTTGTAGCTTTCTTATAATTTTCTAAACAAATGAAAGGGGATGGTGCATATTCTTTTAGAATTAAGGATTTAATTTTCTCATAGTTCTTTAATTCTTCTTCGCTTACATAAATCAGAATATTCGCGGCTTTATCGCCAATTACTTTCAGTAAAATCTCCGATTTATATTCTTTAGGTACATTTTTATGCTTAAAAGCTCTTTCAATGGAATCGAAAAAAAGATTCCATGGTTCATTCTTTTTAGGTACTGGTATTACCAAAGTTAATATAGCTTTCAAAAGCTTATCTAATGATAATATGTTTTCTGAGTTACTAGGATTATGCAACACCTCATCGTTACTTTCGGTTTGCTTTAACAAACACAAACGATTTATTTCTTCCGATTCCTTTCTTTGCGCAACTGTGGTTGCTAAAAATTCGCTCACAAATTCTTTATCTTTAATGTATTCTTTAGATTTTAACAATAAATCTTTTAATTCAACTACCTTTAAATTAGAGTCAGCTTGTTCGCCTATCTC
Source organism: Salticus scenicus (assembly GCA_963930645.1). Taxonomy (NCBI): domain Eukaryota; kingdom Metazoa; phylum Arthropoda; class Arachnida; order Araneae; family Salticidae; genus Salticus; species Salticus scenicus. Next base: position 236,006,263 of record OZ005658.1, read on the forward strand.
TTGCAAAACGGCAAGTAGATCGGCCTTCGTAACACTTTTAAACATTGCTATTTAAAATGTTAATTCATATCCTATCACCATAAAATAACATTAATTTCTCACCTTTATATATTGCGTCCATGGAATTTATATTATCCTTTCTGAGAACACTATACTCTGGTTCGACGTTTGCAGAGCGTGCTGTGATAAACCGAGTGTTGACACTTGAGAACAGAAAATTCCCTGTTGTATAAAATTAGCTCTTTAATTAATTAATATTAAATTAAACATGAAGATGAATATATACACTGAGATATTTATATACATATGAGTACCCATGTACTCATGTAATAATAAGAATAAACCAACGGAATAAATCCGTTACTCGGGCGCGCCAATTGCACCCTACGTTTCAGGCCGAAGGCCAAAGTTTTTCTCTCTGCGAAAATACCTTCTCCCGCTCACGGCGGCTTCCAAGGTTGGTTGGTTGCATAAAATAAACTTAGGAGTGGTTGGTTGCATGACAATATCATTTAAGTTTTTTAAACTATAATTAAGCATTACACCTTTTAAAACTAAAACAAAAACGAATAATTAGGAGGTACACATTGGTTATCAACACTTTCCAACTGTACGTACTCGTTGTATCGTATAACATTCTATGTTCTTTGTCTATATTATAACACAATGGACAGACAAAAAGACAGACATATAGAATAATTGAATTCATAATCACTCTGAAACATTGTTGGAAAGAGTTAAAAAGGCTTAACACAAACAGAAATGCTGCTCTTAATTTCCTATTTGCACCCCTTAATATTTCGAAACTTTTTGCTTTGCCCTGTAAATCTGGAGGTTAAGCATATTATAGTTTATACAAAACATTTTCTTAGCATATAAACAATAAATGCGAAATTCTTTATAATTTTTTGATGAAGTTATTTAAATGTGATTTATAAAAATGTCTCCCCTAAAGCGCAATGCACTGGCACTTTTTGGATGTCCATCATGTACACAAACCAGTGGCATAGGTTCTCTTAGAGCCATTTTAAGTAGGGAAATTCAATAAAGAATTTGAATAACACATATCATTAATAAAATAAAATAAAATAAAATAAGAAATAGTATGCTGTGGCCAGCATTTTCCTATAGAAATTCACTAAGTGCAAATAATTAATTTTCATCTTAGAGAAAACTAAGACTAAATATCCAGAGAAAGACAGTTTTATTAGCTATAAATGTCATCTTAAAAAAATGCATCTTTATAATAGTTATCTCACATATCAAGTTTCGTACAGTTATATGCTATAGAAGTTGAGATATAGCTTTCCTGTTATGGAGAAAATTTGCAGTATAGCAGCGCCACCTATTGGCCGATAAGCATACAAATTGAATCAGCATAATGACTGATAATGGCCTTCACATATATCACGTTTTGTTTGATGATACACAATAAAACCTGAGATATAGCCTCCTCTTAAACTGCGGAAATCACTGTATAGCAGCGCCATCTGTGGAGCAGTTGACACCAAAAGTTGACAGACACTCATTTAGGTTAAGGTGCATCAACATATAAATTTATATGGAACTCTGTGCAGTAATTCCTGAGATATAGCTTTCCCTTAAATTGCAGAAATCGCTGTATAGAAGCGCCACCTGTCGGTCCATAAGCATTCAAGCTGAATCAGCATAATGTCTCATAATGGCCTTTTCTTATATCAAATTTTGATTGATTATACGCAATAGAACCTGAGATACAGCTTTCCCTTAAATTGTAGAAACCGCTATATAGCAGCGACACCTGTTGAGCGGTTGGCACCAAAAGTTGGTAGGCACTAATTTAGCTCAAGGTGCATCTACATGTAAATTTATATGTAATTCTGAGCAGTAGTTCCGGAGATACAGTTGCCACAAAATTTTTGTCACACGCACACAGAGAGAGACAGACAGGTGGACAGTCAGACATTTTCTAAAAGTAGTCAAATGGTGTTCTAGACCTCTCAAAACGTATAAATCCGTCGAAAACCGGAAGTCGAAAATTTTTACGAATCCAATACTTTCTTCTATTGAATATAGAAGAACGTAAAGATAAAAAATTCATAAAATATTTATGGACGCTGGAGGCGGACAAACGGACAGTAGAGTAAATCATATTCACGTTTTAAAAAATGGTAGAATAAACGCTTAATGTAAACGAAAATGCAATTCAACAAATTTCCAGTAATAACCCTCAGTGTCAACTGAATATTTTTGTTTGACTCTGTAAATCTAATGCTAATCATACTACATTCTATAGAAAGCATTCTTTTGTGCATTTGAATAGCATATTTCAATCTGCCACACGCACACCTTCTTATTTCCGCTAAGGGCACGGCTTCTTCTATTCCTATTTCTTTCCTTTCACCCCATTCCGCTAAAGGCACGTTCCGCTAACATTACCTTTGGCGAAGTAAAAGTTGGCGACATTTCTCATGCTAAAACTTCAGGCATTCAAATTTTGTTAAAAATAAATACATAAAAGAATGGTAATAATCCATATATTAATATACAAACATGAAATTTGTCGTACACTTTTAACATATTAATTATAGGGATCGAGGATTGAAAGTGGTATTGTTAGAAAGTTATGGTTAATGAGAATTTAACGTAAAAGAAAATCTCTTATTAGAATGTGAAAAAAGCATTCAAAAAAATCTTTATTTTTATGCACTTTTTGATCTTATAGACGTAATCTTTTGTACTAAAAATTTTTATAGAAGAAAGTTGTTTAATTTGTCAATTTCTTAAAAAACCCATAGACATAGTAAAACCCATAGACACAGTAATTTGTATGGGTGTAGCTTCCCTATATTTCTCAACTACAGATTTTTCATTTTAAAAGGCAACAACCTTTAGTGTTAGAAATGCTTATTGACTGAACGAATGAAAAGTCGTAATTTAATACTATTAAACATAGAAACAAATTAAAATAATAATAATAATAATAAATAAAGATTTGATTTATAAAAATTCTAATTATTTTTTTCTAATTTGTTTAAGATGTAATTATTATTATTATTATTGTTGTGATTTGCATCAATTATAATTTGAAAATATATTTAAATATATATATATATATATGTGGAAGTAATGAACAGAGAGAGAAGAAAAGTAATAAAATTAATTACCCCAGGTGCAAGCGAAACAGATTGCACCATTCAGGAGACAGACGGTCTGGCTACGATGATGAAACAGAACTCTTTTTTTTTTTATTTGTTCTTTTACTTGGTTTGACTTTTCTATGTGAAAAAGAACGAGCTTGATCTCAGTGAACAGTTAAGCTTTGGATATGTAATCATTAACATACCAGCCTAAGTGGCTTTGATTATCTACGTGCTAATTAATCTGAAATGCGTCCTAAGTGGACTTAAATATGTTTTTTTGGACCTATGTGGTCATTTGTGTAAATAATATTGTACATAGTTATTTTTTTCATTAAACTTCAATTAATTTAATAATTAATTCTCAGTGCTCTTTCTAGCCTCTCACTACATTTGGGGGCTCAGCCGGGATAATGAGCGAAAAAAAAAAGTATTAATTAATTAACACAGTATTTAGTAATTAATTATTTTATTATTAGTATTCTAAGTGAATATCTTCAGAGACTGACTTAGTGTCGTAGGAAGTAACTTGGTGTTATGATAATGACTTTGTGTTTGGATAAAAACGAAATTAAATGACTTTGTGTTTGGATAAGGATAAAAAACTTTGTGTTTATGAATAGACTATGTAATGGGAAAACTTTGTGTTTAAGTTTATTGCAACGGACGGTGGAAAAAGTAGCATCTTGTGGATTTATAAATCTGGATCATTAAAGCCGATTCATCGAGTGGATTATTATTCGTCGAGTGGATTACAGATTCGTCGTTTTCTTCGTCGGTGAACAAGAACTGTGAGTACAATTTTTTTCTATATTTATTTGAAAAATGTCTTTTCTTGGGAAAGCCCGAAAGGAAGATTTGTTACGAGTCGCTGCAGAGTTGGATCTAGAAATCCCAGAAAATGCTACTGTAATTAAATTAAAAGAATTAATTGTGAGTCAAAAAAATTTTGATGAAGAATTTTGTAAAAATTTAGTAGATAGTGTGATCGCTGAAAGAATAGAAAAAAATGAACGAGAAAAACTACTGCTCGAACAAGAAAGAGAGCAGAAAGAGCGCGAATTTGAGCTAGAAAAACTGAGATTAACGAGTAATCGAAATGATACTCAGGGAACGAACCCGAACACTTCAGAATCTTCTAGTGTTCCAAACAGAAGTAAAGAGTTAGCGAAGATAATGAAATGTTTTGATTCAACAAATCCTAATAATGATATTAGTACATATCTTGAGCTTTTTGAGCGTCAAGCATCAAGAGTAAATATAGAGAAAAAAGATTACGTAACGCATATTTTGGGATTGCTTCCCTTGGAAATAGCACAAATTGTAACACGAGTACCAGTTGAATCCGAGAATGATTATGATTATATTAAAAGTATGTTATTAAAACGATTCAAGCTTACACCGGAACAATTTCGTCAGAAATTTTTATCGCATAAAAAAGAGAACAATTCGACTTGGCGAGACTTCGCCTTTGAACTTAATCATTTTTTCGAAGAATGGATTGAAGGTTTAAAAGTATGCGATTTAAAAGAACTGATAGTTTCAGATCAGTTAAAGAGAAGAGCTCCGTTAGAAATTCGGACCGTTAGAATCGGGAAACCGGAAGTAAATCCAGAAATGAAACAAAGCAAGATGTACGCACAAAATGTTAAGAAAAATGTATCGAGTGACTCGAACCAGAGAAATAAACAATCGACCTTACGTGCTTACCCAAATAGTAATACTGCTAATAATGATTATTTTGCCAATAAAAAGTGTTATTTTTGTTTTAAGTATGGTCATATAAGTTCTCAATGTAAAGTTAAATTTAAAAAAGAACAAAATAATAGTAATGATAAAAGTGTGAATAATTGTATTGTAAACCAGGCATATGCTAAGATAGAAAAGATTATAAAGATTAATGATATTTCTAGGCCAGCTGTAATTGATACTGGCTCCGAGATTACACTGATTAGTGAAAGTTTCTATAAAGATCTAGGGTCACCACATTTAAGAGATAGTAAAATGTTTATTAAAGGTATAGGGAAAAATACTGTCAAAGTTAAAGGATATTTTATGGCAGATATAGCTGTTGATGACATTTTACTTAAAACTAATGTTTTTGTTGTAGAAGATTTACAATATTCTGCTATTATTGGTATGGTTGTATTGTCCAATTTAAAGTTTAATTTTTCGAAAGGAGAAATTGAATTTAATTGTGTAAATGTAATTGATTTGGTTCAAGATAATGAAAAATATTGTGTTTCTAGAAATGTTATATCCCCTTTTGAAATATATAACCCAGAGTCAGATGTGCGTAATGTAAAAACAACAAAACCGAAAGATGTTTCCTCCGGTCAAAGTGACGATTCATCTTTCGACCCGAAGATTTTTAATTATTTAATGATTGATGTAATTGATGACTCTAGAGAAAGTATTTTAGATACTAGCCATATATTAAATGCTAATGTACGTGAACAATTGATTCGCATGATTACAGGGTACACTCCACGTAAAATACAAAGCACGGATGTAAAAATGAAAATAATTTTAAATGATGAAATCCCGATATGTCAGAGAGCTAGGCGCCTCCCCATAACAGAACAAGCTATTGTAGAGAAACAAATTCAAGAATGGCTTGAACAAAAAATTATAAAACCTAGTTGTTCAGATTTCGCATCGCCAATTGTACTAAGCAAGAAAAAAGATGGAAGTACTAGAATTTGTGTGGATTACCGTAGGCTGAATAAGAAAATCGTTAAAGACAGGTTCCCGTTGCCCCTTATTGAAGATGTAATCGATAAGTTGGAAGATTCATGTGTATTTACGACACTAGACTTAAAACTAGTTGGCATAGGTGGACTCTGCTCAGTTCCCCATCCTATTTATGTTCTCATAAAATTCTAGTGGGAGACATATTATAATCATGTTAAAAGAAATGAATTTGACCAAAGCTTGATACAGTGACAGAATGAAATACCCGCCTAATAGGCTATCCACCGTTCACTTCGATATATTTATCTTATTCTAATCTATTCATTTATTTCATCAGGGTCAATTCCGTTGTTTAGTTTTCATGCTACTATTTCCAATGCAATAATCCTCAAAATTCATATTTATATGAAAAATTTACAATTTCGCTATGTTGATAAAATCGTAAATTACGAATGATTTACGAAATTTTCCTATTAGAATATTTGTATTCAATCATGTTCAAACAAATATCATAAATGTAATTTTGAAGTTGTCTAATGTATTTACGATCCTCAAAATGGAAATTTATGCTCAATTTTGCCTTATTCTGACATGTTAAGTAAATCGTAAATTCCAAATAACTTACGAAATTTTTAAATTGGAAAAATCGTAGTCAATGATATTCATGCCGGTATCCTAAATAATATTTCGAAAGTGATTTGACATCTTTACGATGAAAATATCCCTCAAGATTGACGTTTATGTGAAATTTTGCTCTATTCAGCTATGTTAAGAAATTCGTAAATTTCCAATAACTTACGAAATCTTTATATTGGAAAATTCATAGTCATTAATAATCATGCCAGTGTCCAAAATAATATTTCAAAAGTAGTCTGACATCTTTACGATGAAAATATCTCTCAAAATTGACGTTTATGTGAAATTTTGCTCTATACTACCATGTTAAAAAATTCGTAAATTTCCAATAACTTGCGAAATTTCCAAAGTAGCATATTTATAGTTACTGATGTTCATTCCGGAATCAAAACTGATATTTTAAAACTGGTCTGACATTTTTACAGTAAAAAGTTTCCATTAAATGCACGTTTAAGTGAAATTTGGTCCTATTCTCCCACGTTAAGAAAATCGTAAATTTCTAATAACTTACGAAGTTTTTAAATTCGAATGTTGCAAATGAATAGGGTTCTTGCCAGTGTCGAAAGTAATATTTTAAAACTGATCTGACCTCTCTGCGATCATTTGTTCGTGAGATATCGTGTTAACAGACTAACAAACTAACGGACTAACACACTAACGGACTGACACACTGACACACTAACAGACACCCTACAGACAGACACCATAGAAATTTTGTCATTTTCGTATTCCTCACACCTGAAAACGTGTAGAAAATTCAAAAAACCGAGGTCGAAAATTTTCACGATTACCTAAGTTCCCCATACCTATAGTATGATGGGGAACTAAAATGGTTTTTTTCATTTTGATATTGAAAAAGATAGTACGAAATATACATCATTTGTAACTCACGAGGGACAATACGAGTTTTTAAAAGCACCATTTGGGTTGTGTACAAGTCCATCAGTATTCGAGAGATATATTTTTCATATTTTCAGAGACTTACTTAGGGATAAAACCGTAATAATTTACGTCGATGATCTGATAATACCATCAAAAAGTGAATAGGAAGGGCTACGTAAACTTCAATTAGTATTAGAAACAGCTGCTAACTACGGATTAAACTTAAATTTCAAGAAATGCCAATTTTTAAAACGCAAGATAGAATTTTTGGGATACCTAATTGAAAACGGTACTATTAAGCCTTCGCCATCAAAAACTCTGGCTGTAGAAAATTTTTCCACCCCTAAAAACATTAAACAAGTTCAAAGCTTTTTAGGTCTAACAGGGTATTTTCGAAAAATTATTAAAGATTATTCCAAAATCGCGAAACCATTGAGTGATCTCCTTAGAGAAAATAACGAATTCCATTTTGGCCATGAACAAAAGAAAGCTTTTCAGGATTTAAAGAAAATACTGAGTTGTGAACCAGTACTTCATATTTTTAAACAAGGGCCTAAATTAGAATTACTCACGGATGCTAGCAGTATCGGATTCGGTGCAGTATTGTTACAATTAGGAGATGATGAGAAAATGCATCCAATCCAGTACGTGAGCAAGAAAACTAATGCGCAACAGGAAAAGTATCCTAGTTATGAATTAGAAATTTTAGCAGTGATTGAGGCTTTGAAAAAATTCAGAAATTATTTACTAGGAACAAAATTTAAGATATTCACAGATTGTTCGGCATTTCAGAAGACTATGTCTAAAAAACACTTATCGCCTAAAATAGCTCGTTGGGCACTACTCTTAGAGGAATTTGACTATGAAATAATGCATAGACCCGCTTCACAAATGAAACATGTAGATGCTTTAAGCAGAAATGTAAATGTTGTCGACATTCAATCCTTAGATGACGAGATAACACATAAAATAGCAAATTCTCAAAACAATGACGAAAATATACGGGTAATAAAAGAATTAATGGAAAATGGGAAAGAAGACAATTATGTAGTCAAAAACGATGTACTGTACAGGTATGATGCGGGTAGAGAATTGTTAGTTGTACCAGAAAAGATGCAGTCAGAAATAATAAGACAAATACATCAAAAAGGACATTTTGCTTCAGCGAAGACAGAAGAAATAGTGAAAAGAGATTTTTACATTCCAGGTGCGAGAAAGAAAATAGAAAATGTTATAGCCAATTGCATGAAATGTATTCTATGCAATAAGAAAAGTGGAAAACCTGAAGGATACTTGAATCCTATTCCGAAGGAAAATGTACCGCTAGGCACCTATCATATTGATTTTATTGGACCGTTACCATCTACCAATAAAAAATATCAGCATATTTTCACTGTGATTGACGGATTTACAAAATTTGTTTGGTTATATCCGGTCAAAACCACGAGTGCGGAAGAAGCTTTAGATAAGCTGAAACTTCAACAAACAACCTTCGGAAACCCAGCACGAATTATAACCGACAGAGGAAGTGCATTTCGATCTAATGAATTCGAAGAATATTGCCATGCGGAAAACATCGAGCATGTTCCAATTACGACAGGAGTGCCAAGAGGAAATGGGCAAATCGAACGTTTGCACAGGACTCTAATACCCGTCTTGTCCAAATTATCCATTGAAGATCCTACTAAGTGGTACAAGAATGTCAGTACTGTACAAAGAATATTGAACAGCACGACGACAAGGAGTACAAAATTTACACCTTTTCAACTACTAACAGGAGTTAAGATGAAAAACAAAGAGGATCTCATCGTCAAAAGTCTTTTATAAGAGGAGTACAGAAAAAGGTTCATGGAAGACAGGGAAGAATTAAGAGACTATGCTAAACAACAAATCGAGAAAATTCAGGAAGAGAATAAAAAGCAATATGATAAAAAGCGCAAGAGAGCACATAAGTATCATATAGGGGACCTAGTTGCCATCCAACGTACCCAATTTGGATCAGGTCTCAAACTAAGAATTAAATATTTTGGTCCCTATAAGGTGACTAAAGTTAAGGCAAATGATAGATACGATGTTCAAAAAGTTGGTCAGCATGAAGGACCAAATATAACATCAACTGCCGCAGATATAATGAAAAACTGGACGAGGTCCAATTAGACAAAAAAAACAAAACATTTTATTGTATATGTATTGTTTTCCACATTTTAGAATCTCTCTGTCGCTTGTTTTTTTTCTTTTTTGTATTTTTCAGATCCTTGGTGGATGAACTTGATGTGTCCCAGACTTGCAACTTCGAGGTCGAAGCTGGCGCAGGATAGCCGAATTATGTGGAAGTAATGAACAGAGAGAGAAGAAAAGTAATAAAATTAATTACCCCAGGTGCAAGCGAAACAGATTGCACCATTCAGGAGACAGACGGTCTGGCTACGATGATGAAACAGAACTCTTTTTTTTTTTATTTGTTCTTTTACTTGGTTTGACTTTTCTATGTGAAAAAGAACGAGCTTGATCTCAGTGAACAGTTAAGCTTTGGATATGTAATCATTAACATACCAGCCTAAGTGGCTTTGATTATCTACGTGCTAATTAATCTGAAATGCGTCCTAAGTGGACTTAAATATGTTTTTTTGGACCTATGTGGTCATTTGTGTAAATAATATTGTACATAGTTATTTTTTTCATTAAACTTCAATTAATTTAATAATTAATTCTCAGTGCTCTTTCTAGCCTCTCACTACATATATATAACGTAATGCATTGCAATTAACTGAAACTTGATGACTTATTTTTAAAAAGTGTATTTATTACTTATAGGCTATACATTTTGAGTGCATATTGGACGAAAAATAACACTGCTATGCTGCAGTTTAATTCCATTTACGGAAAGCTCAGCTTTTAGGTTACATACCGGCAACAAACTTGCTATAAATATGTATCATGAAAGATTATGCTGATATAAAATATGTATCCTGAAAGATTATGCTGATTTTATTCTGGTGTATATCGACCGATAAGTGGTACTACTATTACTTTCTACGATTTTCCAAATGGGTATGCCTCAGCATCTCTTGGTAAAAACTGCATCAAATTTCATGTATAAATTGTTAGTACTAAAAAATAAATAATAGCAAAGCCACTTTTTTTGTATAGTGTGTCTGTAAATCTCAATCAGCATATTTTTTTAGAATTTGCACATCTTAAACCAAGTTTGGAGTGTCTTTATAACAACATAGAATCTGGGATATAGTGTTCATGTAAATAGGATAAAATTTCAGTATAGCAGTGGCACTTGTCGACTGGTATGCGATTAAATTAAATCAGCAGAATATTACATGATTATGCATCTCACATGCACAGTTTTGGTGCACTTTTACACTGTAGAAGCTGAGATATAACTTTCCTTAGAATAGAGAGAACTGCTACATGACAGAGACACCTGTTGAGCAATATACCTCTAAGGTTAATTAACATCAATTTTAGTTACAGCTGTTACCAAATATTAAATTTGAGCAACATTTTATAATAATCAATCTATCATTTATATTACTAAAACACGTCCATTTAAAGGAGTTATTTTCGGATATTTCTGTTCCATAATTTCTATTTTCAATCGATCCAGAATACCATTATAAAAATCTTTATACATTAATACGTGTGCTCGTTTTCTGAGAAAATATTTTTCATGGTAATTTTTTTTTTTTTTTTTTTTTTTTTTTTCCCAGAGTGATTTTTTTTTTTTTTCTCCCAACAAAATCTGCTATGTTACTAAAAACTAGCTTCTGAATGTTCCTCCAATATCAAGTAGTATGTTGTAACCACCATGGAACTTTCTTCTATACTTTTTCTATACAAATTCACGTATTACAAATTATTTAATAAAATTATTATTTATTAAAACTATTTGCCACGATATATGCAGATGGAGACGATTTTCATCGCAAAGAATTATTACTGTTCTTTATCACTGCTGAATAAAAAATTAAAGAAAATAAGTAAAGAAAATTTCATGTAAGTAAATATAAGTTAAGTAATATATATTTGAATATTACGTTAAGTAAAGAAAATTTAAATTCTTATTTATCCTTTAATAATTTTGTAAATGTAATTGGAACAATTTGACTAAGACGAAAAATTTTCTTAAGCTAATTGAGCTACACGATAATTAAAAATAAATTTATTATTACGATTAAATAATTATTAAATAAAAGAACATATAATAATAATAATGAAAAATAAAATTAAATGCATGTTTATGAGTACAATTTTAAATTCATATTTTAGTTAAAATCTACTTTATTTTTACTTAACTTTCCAAAGCAAGGGGGAAGGGCTCTTATAATGCTAGATGTGCCGCCAAAGTTTGAGGCGTCGCCAAAAATGGAAATACTGCAGCAGACCCCCTCTTCTCGTCTTAGGAAAATGGCGCGGCGGAGTTGTCCTATGCGGGAAAAGGGGGGTTAAAATTCTCGGCGGAATTGTCCTATGTGCGGAATAGGGGATTAAAATCTCGACGGAATTGTCCTGTTCCGGAATAAGATGCACTTTCGAAAGTGGAGTGTTAAAAAAGATGTAGACTTGAAAGGAAAGGCACTTTTACGGTGTCTTAAAATTTATTATGATTCTGTTTTATTAAAGGAGAAAATTGAATATTTTGAATATACAGAAAGTTATTCATTATGTGAATTAGAAATAATCTGAAGAATGTTTTATTAATCGTCAAATTTTGTATATATATATTCATTGTAAATAGTACCATAGCATCATCATTTAAGTAAATATGTTGAAAACCAAAGTTCCAGAAATATTATTTTGTGTCATCGATATTCTCTTCTAATTCTCTACGTTTTCAAGTCGGCCGAGAAAAGAAGAAAGGGTGAGTACCTTTTCGATAATTAGTTGATAAATAATGAATATGATTATAATTTTAAAGATATTTATCGCTAGTTATAATCTAATTTAAAAAGAACCCATGAATATAATAAAGATTATATTAAATTAGTGGCGCCCCAGAACAGGGACGGCCGACTTGGTTTACTTTCTCCAACATCGAAATAAATAAATATAAATGTTATTTGAATTGAATATTTGAAAATTTGTTCTTTTGATGATGATATAAATAAAGAGAAAAAGTTTTGGTTTCAACGAAAAAGTTTCGTTTTCATTTACATTTGAAATAAATAATAAATGATATTTATATTATTCGTTTTGTTCTTGAAATTTGTTCTTTTGATAAAAATGAAATGAAAGAATAGTTTTGGTTTGTGCATTACTTTCTATTTTGAATTATTGCATTACATATTAATATGATGAATGCATAACTTTGAAATGTTTTTGTTTAATAAACAACTCTGACAAGAAATTTTATTTGATAATTGATCAAATAATAATATTTTTAAAGATTTGTTATTTGTCATTAGCATAATGAGTGTAATTCAAAAACAAAAAAGAAGTGTTCTTAGAGCGCAAACCACGAAGTTAATAAATAAAATCGAAGGCAGGTTATTAGAAATTGATGTTGGAGAAGAAGAGTTAGAACAATATTTAGAAGAGTTAAATTTAAAAGATAGGGAACTGAATTCATTAGATGATGAGATACAGAAAAATATCAAAGTAGAAGAGGTTGAAGAGGAAGTTTTAAAATGCGATGAATATAATTCAAATATTTTGATTTGGAAAACTAAAGTAAAATGATTAAAATAAAAAATAGTAGTAATTCTAACATTTTATCGACTAGCCCCTTAATTGAAGCTAATAGAACACCAAAATTAGATCAAGGTTATATTAATCTTCCTCGATTAAACATTGATAGATTTAACGGTGATCCAACCGATTTCCAAAGATTTATGGATCAATTTGAAGCAGCAATCGATAAGAATTCAGTTTTATCAAATATTGATAAATTTAGCTATTTGAGATCATATTTAATTGGCACAGCTGCTGATGCAATAAAAGGTTTCACGCTAACAAACAATAATTATTACGCGGCTCTGGAAACATTAAAAGATCGATTTGGTAAAAAAACATTACTAATTAATTCACATTTAAATAAATTATTAAATCTATCTCCTGTGAAAAAATCAAGCGATATATTTGCACTAAGAAAATTACTGGACACATGTCAGACAGAAATAAGAAATCTAGAATCCCTAGGGATAAAAGAAGAAAATTACAGCACGTTATTTTGCCTAATTTTCATAAAACTTTTACCACCAGACATAGTTTTAGAAATAACGAAAAAATACGGCGATGATGATCAGTGGAAAGTTTCAGAAATGATTGAAATTTTAAAAACAGAAGTTGTTAGTCGCGAAAAAGCTACTGCACTAATTTCAAATGCCCAACACTCAGAACATATTTCCACCACATCAAATAAGAAAGAAAGTTATGAATCACCAAAAATAAACAAAATTCGTCCCTAAACTGCAGCTGGCCTTTACAATAATAATTCAGGCAATAAACGACATTTCTGTAATTTTTGTAATAGCGAAAAACATTTATTGCAGGATTGTAAAGAATTCAAAACTAAAGAATTCAGTGAAAAAAGAGATTTTTTGATGAAACGTGGTCATTGTTTTGTTTGTTTCTCTAAAGGTCATTTGGCAAAAAATTGCCGCTGCTTTGTAAAATGCCGTATTTGTTCTCGCCGTCATCTCGATATAATGTGTCCAGAAAATAATTCTGAAAAACAAGTTACAAATGAAAATACCACCTTGTCCAACAAAACTTGCAATCAAGAAGTGTTACTCCAAACTTTAACGCTACGGCTAATCAATAAAGATAAAGAATACACTATCCGAGCATTAATTGATTCAGGATCTCAGAAGTCTTATTTAAAGAAAGAAATAATAAAGAAAATTGGTTATACACCTACAGGTCAAGAAAAATTAAACCATATTTTGTTTGGTGGGTTACAACAAACATACAATCATTTACGGTATAGAATACATTTAAGTGATTTACATAAAAACTATTTGTGTAATTTTGAAGTTCTTGATCAAGAAAAAATTTGCGCAGAAGTACCTAAATTACGAAATGGGCCATGGATTAACGAAGCAAGAAGGCGGGGTATTCAATTTTCAGATTATGACAACTCAACAAAATTTAGAAGAAATAAAAATAGAGAAATTGATTTGTTAATTGGTGCAGATGTATGTGGGAAACTTTTTACAGGGAAAAGTAAATTACTCTCGAAGGGTTTAGTGGCCTTTGAAACAAAATTAGGTTGGACATTGATGGGTAAAACTGAAGAATTTAGTTCCAACGATAGTACAAATGTTGTTTTATCTCTTCATGTGGCCAATGCACAGATTTCAGATCTTTGGTCCCTGGATACTTTAGGAATTTTGGATTCAGAAAATAAGAACACGAGAGAAGAATTAGACATAGCTGCTGAAAAATATTTTAACCAAAATATTAAAACTGTTGAAGATGGCAGATATGAAGTAAGCCTTCCATGGATTGAAGGCCATCCTCCACTACCTAGCTGTAGACCAATTGCTGAGCGAAGATTGAAGAATTGCGTGGAATCACTGAAGAAATCTGGAAGATTAGAAGCTTACGAAGCAGTTTTAGACGAATGGCTTGCAGAAGAAATCATTGAAGAAGTTGAGCCATACAGTGATAATCTAAATGAACATTTTCTGCCCCACAGAGCAGTTATTAAAGAAAATTCCACAACTAAAATTCGTCCAGTTTTTGATGGGTCAGCGAGAGAAAAGGGCTCTCCTTCTATTAATGATTGTTTGGGAAAGGGTCCCAACTTAGTGGAACTAATTCCCTCTGTAATTAATAGATTTCGCTTTAAAAAAATTGGGGTAATTTCAGATATTCGTAAAGCGTTCCTACAAATTCAGCTCAGCGAAGTAGACCGACCGTATCTTAAATTCCTGTGGTGGGAGGAGGGTGATCCTTCAAATATTAAGATTTTTCAGCATAGAAGAGTACACTTGCAACAGGTTAACGACGAACTAAAAGAAACTGCTGATAAACTAGCAGAATCTTTTTATGTAGATAATAGTGTTACTAGTGTAGAAAGTGTCGAAAAACTTGAAAAATTTATTTCGGAGTCTAAATATATCCTTAGTGCTGCAAAATAAGTATGGTGAATTCACGACCACTTACATATGTATCTGAGGATACTGAAGATTTAACACCTCTCACACCTGAAATGTTTCTGAAAGATCTCCGTGAAACTGGAGTACCTGACTTGGATTTTATAGAAAGAAATAACCTGATAAAAAGATTTGAATACCGACAAAAACTAAAAGACGATCTTCGCAAGAGATTTAGAACTGAATATTTGGGATCTCTTCGTGAATTTAACAATGTAAAGAAACCTCCTAACAACAATATTAAAATTGGAGATTTAGTTTTAGTGCAAAATGACAACTTAAAACGCATTCAGTGGCCATTGGCCAAAGTGGTGGAACTCTATCCTGGTAAAGATGGACAATTTCGTCTTGCCAAACTGAAAACCATGAATGGTGAAATTTTACGACCACTACAGAGGATTTGCCCTTTAGAACTTAGTGATACAATTGCAAACAATAATCAAATTCAGACCTCTAGATTTGGTAGAATTATCAACCCAGTGAAAAAACTTTAATATCTAAACTGACTATAAAACTTTTAGTCCAAAATGACTTGAACATTTTTCTGAACTATTTTTATATTATATTGTTTATTATTATTATTATTTTATTATTTTACCAAGAATATTTTAGAATGTAAACAGTTTTCCTTCTTCTTTAATATTTTGTTGAGCATGTACAGAATCTTTCCATGCTCAAGGTGGGAGGATGTTGCAACATCAGTGCCTTCCCCCCATTCTTTTCCCTCTGTTTTTCCGCCACCTGTCGCGACAGCGGGAATGCTTTTATTTTTATTTTTTATTCTCTTTTGGTTTTATTAGAATAAGATGCACTTTCGAAAGTGGAGTGTTAAAAAAGATGTAGACTTGAAAGGAAAGGCACTTTTACGGTGTCTTAAAATTTATTATGATTCTGTTTTATTAAAGAAGGAGAAAATTGAATATTTTGAATATACAGAAAGTTATTCATTATGTGAATTAGAAATAATCTGAAAAATGTTTTATTAATCGTCAAATTTTGTATATATATATTCATTGTAAATAGTACCATAGTGTCATCATTTAAGTAAATATGTTGAAAACCGAAGTTCCAGAAATATTATTTTGTGTCATCGATATTCTCTTCTAATTCTCTACGTTTTCAAGTCGGCCGAGAAAAGAAGAAAGGGTGAGTACCTTTTCGATAATTAGTTGATAAATAATGAATATGATTATAATTTTAAAGATATTTATCGCTAGTTATAATCTAATTTAAAAAGAACCCATGAATATAAAGATTATATTAAAACGTGAACTTTACTGCACTTGTAACTTTTGTATAGCTTGTTTAAATAAAGTCAGTCATGGTACCTTTACTTCACTATGACTGGCTTTAAACCACCTAAAATTTTTCATATTATTTTGCTGAAAAAATTAAACAATGGCACATAAACATATTTAGTTATAAAGAGCTTTTTCTAGTTTTCTGTTATAAATTTTAGAAAAACAGACATGATTACTCTATACATCTGTCTAATGTATTTTAAATTTTTATGATGTCATGCTTTTGCGAAGATGTATTTAAGTGATGTTTAAGTTTTTTATTGGCCGTGATAATTTAATTTTAATTCGTATATATTTCGAAAATGATAAAATACAAAGGCTTAATTTTATAGTCAGCATGACTGTGAGTCGGTTCAAAATTATGTTAAGGCCTTTTTTGTTATGTTAGATGCAGGTGAATAAAAACTTATATAGAAAATATTAAACATTAAAAACATTTCTTAAGCAAGTTTTCTCTTTATACATTATATTAATTATGTAAGATAAACAAATAGTTAAAATGTTGATCAAAATTACCCTGTTAACTGTTGTTCTTAAATAATTAAAATTGTAAGATAATATTTGATAACATTAATTAACATTAACATTTGATAACTTTAATATCCATAATATTTGATAACATTAGCTTGATGTGTAGAATAATACTAGCAAGCTTTGCCACCTTCGCTGGTCCCTATATTTAAATAAAATAGGAAAAAATCCCTATCATTAGCAAAAAAAAAAAAAAAAAAACCTTTGAAATCAGTCGAAACCGCAGTTAATGTTCCCGCTGGCTTCTGTAATAGCTTTCCGTCCTGCAATATGATGATTGGCTTCTACTGCCTTTGGCATAGACTTAACCGCTTTTTATTCCCCCCTCTCCCAAGGGTAAATTTAGAATTTTAACGACATATTATCAAATTACATATTGCGTACTTTTAACCAATACCCACACATCAAAACTCGCCTTTCTGAGTTAATTTGGAGTAGAGCTAAGGTTAAAAACGTGTTTTTTGTCCGCCCGGCCGAGGGAAGAGGGGAAGGGTAATTTTGCAAAATCGCCTTATAATGCGTGTAAGGTACACACACACAACCAACCAACGCATAAAAAAAATCCCCTCCCGAAAATTATTTGCAGCAGAGTTAAGCTTGAAAATATATATATGTATATATAAATATTTTTTTTTTTTTGCCACCCTCACATAGACGAAAGATCTTCGCAAAATCTCTTTATACTACGTGTTGGATGCATATGACCAACTCACACATCAGAAATCGCCTTTGTAAGATTATAGAGCAGAGTTATGCGTAGAAATACGTTTTTGCTACCCTTTCTCAAAATTTGGTCGGAAAGAATTACGCAAAATCCCTTTACAGTATTTTTGGGTACGCATAACCAATCAATGCATCAAAAAAACTGCTTTCCTGATATCATTTGGAGCAGAATTACTCTTGAAAACGTGTTTTTGCATCCACCCTATACTTAATGAGGAAGGAGATGCGAAAGATTTCGCAAAATTCCTTTATAGTGTGCGTCAGGTACGCACAATAAACCCATACGTTTTAAAACAAATAATTGCAAGTTAAAAAGAACTTTTTATATACCATGTTTTTAAATTTTCTGTTGAATCATATAAATGCTACCGAAGGCAGCGAGAGCCCGAAACAATTGGCTAAAAGTATTTTAAAACTGCATTGTCACTGTGTTCTGAGCTATTCTGAAAATTTTAAAAGTCTAGCTAGTCGGGAAAATTGATGATCGGGATGAGTATATGATTGCTGAATCATATAAATGCTACCGAAGGCAGCGAGGATCCAAAACAATTGGTTAAAAGTATTAAATATGCATTGTAATCGTGTTTTGAACTATTCTAAAAGTTTCAAATGTCTAGCTAGTCGGGAAGTTAGTTAAATAAATTTTCTATTGAATCATATAAACGCTACCGAAGGCAGCGGGGACCCGAAACAGTTGCCTAAAAGTATTTTAAAAATGCATTGTCACCGTGTACTGGGCTATTCTGAAAGTTTCAAATGTCTAGGTAGTCGGGAAGTTAGTTAAAAATCAATTGCAAGTTTTGTACTCGACAAACAAACAAGAATACGAGTTATAATAAAAACATGGTAATATCAATCTTACTGCGATAATTAGGAACAAAGTCACTCTTAAAAACGAGATTATGTAGTGACAAGCCCTTACTTCTCCTAACATTGGAATCCAAAGCTACTCAGTTTTCCTTTGCCGTACCTGGAATCTAAAACAGCTGAGTTTCGACGGAGAGCGCAGAATATTAGCGGAAAGATGCAACTATGACGTAGACGGGTGCTGCTTCCGGAACGCACGGCTGATAAGAGCGTTTGAAGAGAGAAGTTCAGAGTCGACGGCCGGATGAGAAGGCATGCACATTTGACGAGTACGCCTCTTGCTTTCGATGATGTTTAGCAGTCCCGGAGCTTGGCACTTTTTGCGTACTTTTTGTTTTGAAGTAACTGAAAAGTGAACTTACGAGTGATTTATTTGTGCCACGAACTATGTTAGACGAAATGTTAAGCGAACGTTTGAGCAGTACAACTTCAATCCATATTAACGTTTTGTATATTTGTATATAGTACCTTAATTTTCTATTAAATTTTAAACGATTAGTAATTAATTGAATTAGTAGTTTCTGTTTAGAAGGCCCATATAAGTCGGGTCCTACATAAAATTCAGAAGTGGGATAGATCGTGAATTTTTATTTTAACGTAAATGTTTAAATAACGTAAATTTTGATAGACATAAACTGTTCTTAAAACATAGACTTCTAGACTGAAAAAGAATTATTTGATAATTCATTGAACTTTTAAATTATAGACTGAACTTCAATTAAAATGAACTTTTAATTAGACTTTCACTTTATTAACTTTAAAAGAACTGTGTTGGAATTTCTTCGCATGCTTAATCATGCTATAAATAGTGGTCGAAGTGCGGAGTGTTTCGCATGATCTGGATAAACAAGTGCATAATGTGTGAAATATGTTCTGCAAAGTGTTCAAGGATTAAAAAGTAAAAAATCAACCAGACGGAAATTCGAGCCAAAATTTAGAACAACAAACCACCTGCTGTTTCTCCTCTACGAAGGTACGTAAATTTTGTTTTGTTGCATGATGGTCTGTCTTGGGGACATTCCTAAAATTAGTGTTGCACTGGGGATGGAGAAATATAGTAAAATTAGAATTCTGCATCGGTTTTTATTCGATGACGACGGTGATCGGAGGAACAGATGCAGAATAAAAAAGTTTACAGGATTCACTTTCGCCGTTGGAGATGAAAATTATATTCAAAAACAAAAAAATATAAGTGATAACTTTTCTTTGAATGAACTTATCATCATCTGTAATATATTAAATGTCCCTTTTGATGGGAGTAAAGATGAATTAAGAGACAGGTTATTATTAAAATTATGTGACTTAGAACTATTAAAACAGGAAAATTCTAAAAACAATTCAGATGATGAAGATTTTGAAAATGAATCGAGCAGCGAATCCGAAATTCAATCGGAAAGTGGCGATAATGACGTCGAGAAAATTGACTCCTCGGTGCAATGCCATAAAAATAATGATAATAATGATGATAATGTTATTGATGATTATGATAAAAATAAAAAGAGTAAGAATATTGGAACACATGTTGCAGTAATATCATTTAATGATTTTGAAAATAATATCTCAAAATTTAGCGGTGAGCCGCATGAAAATATAAACTTTTGGTTTAACGAATTCGAGGAAATAGCTGAAATGTTTAATTTCAATGAATTGCAAAAAATAATTTTTTGTAAACGATCTTTGAGCGGAAACGCTCTGCTATTCATCAAATCTGAAAAAGCGCTATTTACATATAAAAAACTAAAAAAAAGCGCTTATTGATGAATTCAGACTTGAGATTAACTCTGCCTCATTGCATGATATCTTAAGTAAAAGGAAAATTAGAGGCAATGAATCCGTTACGGAATATTTCTTTAAAATGCGTGAACTGTCTAAGAACGGGCACATTGATGATGCTGCTATAATGCACTATGTGATCCAAGGAATTAATGATAGACCAGAACACAAAATTATGCTTTATGGGGCTAAAAATTTATGTGAATTTAAGGGAAAAATTAAATTATATGAAATTTTCAAAAAAGACAATGAGAAAAATAAATCTAGATTTGATAAAATAGATAATGCAAAATTGAAAACTGTACAACATAATGTATATGAAATATTTAGTCCTAAAAATGAAGGGAACAAATTTTGTTATAATTGCGGTGATAAAAACCACTTGTCTAGGGACTGTCCCCACAAAGCAAAAGTCTGAAGTGTTTTTCATGCAAGCAATTTGGGCATAAAAGTTCGGAATGTCCAGGTTCAAAACCCGAAGTTGAGGCATTGTGTATCGGTGTAAATCAAAACATGAATAAGACTATAAAAATAAATAATGTAAATTTTACTGGTATAATCGATACAGGAAGTGAAGCAACATTGTTGCGCAAGAATGCTTTTGATAAATTGAATATTAATAGATTAAATCCTATGAGTACTACTTTGAAGGAAATCGGGAAAAGTTCCACAAGCCGTTAGGTTCATTTGATGTTGATCTTAAAATTGACGAATTTCAAAGTAAAACTGATATTTATGTTGTAAAAAATGATGTGATACCATATGATATAATTATCGGCATGAACGTGTTAATGTTGGGTGAAACGACAATCAATGAAAAAGGTATCTTTGTAAAAAATAAATCTAACTCACTTGAAGTAAATCTAGTAACAGTTCTTCCAGTAAATGCATGTAAAAAAGAAATTAAGACGAATGTTGTTATTGATGCCCGTATTAATTGTAAAAACAAAATTTCTGAGAAATCCCCAGAAATAAATGAAACATTAATTAGTGTTGAAAAATGTGAAAATAAAACCCCTCAATCTGTTACGCTGTCAAAAAAATCATTAGAATCTTCCGAAGAAGCCGCAAGTGAAAATGACGATGACGACGAAAATGACGAAAGTGATGACGATAAGATGCTTTCAGAGGACGATAATAGTGTAGACGATGGCAGTGAGGATGAGGAGGAGCCTCGACGAAAGAAACAAAGTCAGACGAGTATTTTCCAAATAAAGGATGATAGTGAGGAAGAGGAGGAGCCTCGCCGAAAGGGACGAAGTCAGACGAATGTTTCTCGAATGAAGTCGTTAAATCAAGAAAACACTTGTTCAAAGAGAGATGAAAAACGAATCCTACTTGAAAAAATTTCACAGTTAGCCGAAGAGTTGAAAGAGTTAAAAGGAAAAGTTGACGAAAGTTCCAAACTCCTTAAAAGAAAGAAATTGAGAAAAAAGACTGTGACGATAGATTCCATTGAGTGTAAAAGACTATATATCCCAAAAGAAGAGACTGCCAGTATAAATTTAAGAAAGTTGTTCATTCCATCACTTCCATTGAAGACCACAATTAGCGAAATATAGCTGCATTATTTCCCAAAGCTATGCAAATACTATTAGAAGTTTTCCCTGCCTATAAGACTGCTATTATAGACTTTTTGACCGAACAAGATGCTGCAGAGGCCTTAAAAGACATTAAAACTAAAAATGATCAATTAGAGGTTCTCGAGTTCGAGTCCCAAAATAACTTTGAGTCCCAAAGTAAAGATTTGCGTACACATGTCCAAGAACAATTAGCCAAAGTTAAAAAGAATAATAAAGCAAAATATAAATTGAGTAGACAACCACCAAAAACTGTTACCGTATGCAACCAAGCTGCCGTAAAGCCAAAACTGATTTTCTTCTGTGACTGTGAAACAGTGAAAATTAAAAATGAAAATATTGATGAAAAAATTAGAAATGGATGCCATGAAGGCTCCCATTGCACATCTACTCCTGCTAAGATCCTCAAACGTGGGATCACTTAGTTTAAAAGCAAAAAATATGAAGATTTGTACATAAACTGTAAATAAGCTTGTTATTATTTTGTGTTGCTTTTGTGTTTGTTTTTTTCTTTTGTATTTTTTAGTGTGGCCGCCTGGAGGACCAGTCGACGCAGGATGGCCGAAAATGTAGTGACAAGCCCTTACTTCCCCTAACATTGGAATCCAAAGCTACTCAGTTTTCCTTTGCCGAACCTGGAATCCAAATCAGCTGAGTTTCGACGGAGAGCGCAGAATATTAGCGGAAAGATGCAACTATGACGTAGACGGGTGCTGCTTCCGGAACGCACGGCTGATAAGAGCGTTTGAAGAGAGAAGTTCAGAGTCGACGGCCGGATGAGAAGGCATGCACATTTGACGAGTACGCCTCTTGCTTTCGATGATGTTTAGCAGTGCCGAAGCTTGGCACTTTTTGCGTACTTTTTGTTTTGAAGTAACTGAAAAGTGAACTTACGAGTGATTTATTTGTGCCACGAACTATGTTAGACGAAATGTTAAGCGAACATTTGAGCAGTACAACTTCAATCCAAATTAACGTTTTGTATATTTGTATATAGTACCTTAATTTTCTATTAAATTTTAAACGATTAGTAATTAATTGAATTAGTAGTTTCTGTTTTGAAGGCCCACATAAGTCGGATCCTACAATTATTAACCCCTCTTTTGCTACTTACTCTCTGCTTTAAGTAAAGATATTTTTGAGAACGAATAAAATTTTGAAAACTTTTCTTAAAAGCAAAGAATTTTCAAATTATTTCACATATGAATTTGTTTTATTCGCAATATGTTGAATTTTACCATTTAATGTTTTGTGTTTTAAACCATAAGAATGGATTTGGGTTCTAAATATGTTCCAAAGATATTCTGTTTCATTTAATTTTGCAAAAACGCAATTAAAATCAAACTATTGAGCAAATTGTTGCGTTTTGTTTACATGACGACTACTGGTGCAAACACCTGATGACTACTGGTGAAACGCAGTTTTCAAGTGACGAGCACTGGTGCTTTTTTATAGGTTTAATTTTTATTATTTTTAAAAATTTGGCTTAACGTATTGAAAAATTGAAAGTGTCTAACAACAACTAGAAAAATCAGTGTATAAAATAGACCAAAGTATAATATTGATACATAAATACCACATGAATGCCACGCGAAAAAAACAAACATTTTAAAATAAGGCCTTAAGAGTGACGAGCACTGATGTCGTTACCTTAGTTTTTATAATTTTTATGTCACAATGTTTTTTTACTTTTAACAATTTCCGTTTCTTTTATTAAATTAATCCTCTTTGGTCTTTTTCATTTATTTTAATTTATTAGAAGTTGCCATCATTATTTTAACATTATTAAGTTAACTTTCCTTGTATACATATAAAAGAACAAGAAAAATTCCGACATATAAGAAAAATATTAATACAAAATATATATCGTCCTCTATTAACTCTGTTCACTTTTCTTAGCACGATTTTTCTAATTTTTATTTTAATTATTAAAAGGGAAAAAAATGTGCAAGCGCATGCACTCCCCCCCCCCCCCCGGGCATTGAAGGTGTTAGTACTACAAATGGCGACACCGCAAAATCCCAGATTTAAAGAAGTACGACCTGTCGCACTAATAATAGGAAGACATTTTCCTGTGATTTTCTACTAAAAGAAAAATAGAATAACTAAACATTTTTATTAAAGAAAAAAGAATTCTCTAGATACAGAATTTAACCTATACGATTAGATTATTTTGTACATAAGAAGACTTTTATTTATTTATTATTTATTTATTTTAATCTATTTTTTTTCATATGTTATAACTGCTCACAGTCGTCACTCGTATAAACCCCTCATTATATTACCTTTATTGGAAAAAAAAAATCATTTGTTGTCGTATGGCTGCTCGTTATATTGTAATTTAGCTTAGTTCATAAATCGCAAATCATTATCCATAATTTTTAATCCTGCGATGATTTTTTTTTCCACTTGCTAAATTAAAACCTACATTAAAATCTCTCATCAACAAATAAACGAAATGAATCAAATTTAAATTAGTTTATTTATTATTTATTTAGATGTAAAAACATATGATCAGTATACTCCATGATTTTTAATACCACCGTCAGCAAGAAGATTCATATTAAATGAAAATAACAACAGGAGGATAATTCATGAGGCATGTAAGAAAAATAAGTAATTCAAACATTTTATTTTTATTATTATTATTTTTAATCTGTGAATGGTTTTTATTATTATTATTATTATTATTATTATTATTTATTTATTTATTTTTATTTATTTATTATTGATAAAAAGTGTTTGAAATTACTATTAATTAAATCTTATAGAGATAATTAAATAAATAAATTCAAAACATATACTTTGAAGGTAAGACTTATAATAATAATAAATTCTTCACTTACCTTCTAAGCAGCAATCTCAGCGCACAAGTCTTCTTACAACAGAGGAATATCCATAAGGTTTCGGATCTGTAGATCCTGCTATCTAAAATGTGTGATACCAGAAGCGGTTGAATAATCCACTCTAAATACTAAAGGAGTATTTTATATGTATTAGAAATGAAATCATTTGAGAATTAACTTAATCTTAGTGTTTATTTTTAATTTGGGATTCATCTTGTTCTGCATCCTTCAAGTACGAAATCAGAGAGAGAAGTGAAAGAGATTACAAACTGAAAAATATAATTAGATATAATAAAATAATAAAAAGTTAATTAATGTTTATAGTTCGCGTAGAGCAGTCAATACGTATTTCTAATACAACTCCTTGAGGAACAGCGAGCAATCCTCATTAGTGTTAGTCATGAGATAATCAGAATCACGAGTGGAGAAGAAAATGCAATCCAGATTTTTATTCAGGCGTAATTGAGAGTTCGTAAATAAGTAAAGTATGATTTCAGTTTTTGGAATATGTCTTAATTAGATGAAGTGTTCATCGATGATAATATGTCAATTATTTATTTATTTGTTTATTTTTGAGATATAGGAGACTTTCGTTTAACTTAATTATTTTATATCGTGTCAGTTCAAAAGTTAATGAACGATTTTTAAATATGTAAAAGTTTTTACAGTTACGTACAATAATTGTCTTGTCCCTCATTTTAAAAGAATAAGAAAATTGTTACTCATTTCTTTATGTATATATACGTATATATAAAAAAATGTATTTATTACAATCGTACAATAAATTTATTTACTTTTATAATGGAAAAAAAATCACATTTTTTCTTTTGCTTTTATGGGGGTGGGAGGGCCAGCATTAACATGTTTAGCTTTTCTAATAATTTTAAATTTCAAATGCGGTTTTTATTTAATATATTTTAAACACTTATCTGATTGAACTAAAAGGAACAGCGTAAACCCAGACTTCTTTGACATGTGAATAATTTGCAAACTGAATTTTTTTTAAATTATTCTCTTTTTAATTTTACTAATTAAATTAAAGAATAAAATAATATTTTGTTTTATAATATATATATATATATATATATATATATCAAATATTAATACTGGAGCAGAGGTTTTATTCCAAAAATAAACTTCACAAAATTGCATTGTAATACAATCCTTTATCTCCATACATTTCACTAAATGTAAAAGTATTTTAACAAAAGATTAGATGAATTCACTTTCAAAGAACAATTTATATAGTGAATGTAAAGTGGTTTACACAAAACAATAAAAAATAGAAAAATAAAATAAAACTGATCATGAAAGGGAATCGTGGTTTGCACAAAAGAAATTTAGCTATCAAAACTGCATCTTAAGATAAGAAGCTGTGGCATCAGTTTGATATTATCTCATACATGTGATAAGAAGCCCACAAATAAAGAAAAATTTTCCGTTGTTAATATGGATACTCTATTAAAGTAAATGATATGACATTCAGACAGAACGAAAGTCGGACATTTTTGTACGATCAGTTGGAAAAATATCATACCTATGATTATCATGCTATCATATGTTTTCCAAAGGGCTGTTTCATTTAGTCTTTAAAAACAATTTTGGATACGACTCACAGTAATAGAAACGGAAAGTGCAATATCAGTTTTGGTATCATCACATCTGTATAATAATAATCACACAAACAAGGTTCTTAGTGTTTTTATTATGGCTCCTTATATTGAAATAAATATAATCACATTCGGAAAACACAAAAATCTGGCGTTCTTGTACAATCCCTAACAGAATAATACAAGGTTGGCTGAGTTGGACGTAATTGGGTATGACCCAATTAGAGCCCCTTAAATAAAACATATAGGCCGGCGCATCGCCGCCATTTGTTGCCTCGGATGAGGGCAGCATTCCCGCTTGGTGTCCTTATCTCTGAACTAACGATTTTAAGAAATCTTGGATCAGAAGCTACGATCGGTCAAGACGGTCAATAGCAATAAGCAACAAATAACACCCCTAACAACACATTTATACACAGTACATTCTTGGTACGTTTTTACATCCTCAGGATATTGTGTCCATGTACTGAGGATAAGATGTGTTGTTAGGGCTGTTTCTGTCTGTTTCAAGTACAAATCATAACTTAAAAAAAAAAAAAATGAGCTTACTGTTTAAAAGTGGAAAATCTTTATTTATTTATAAATAAATAAAGATTTTTCACTTTTAAACAGTAAGCTCAACTTTAAACAGTAAGCTTTTTTTGCTGTTTCTAGCATATACTATTCATTTTGAAAAAACGAACCTTAAAAAAAATGTAATTACGACACGGAAACAAAACAACTTTGGCGACCCCAGAAATTGTCGCCAAAACTCAAACGCACAGTAATAAACGGTCCTCTTCAATTAATTTATGGTTATTAACATAAATATTATGATTAAAATAGCACATTTTTTTTTTTTTTTTTTTTTTTTTTGTATTATTAAATTTTAACAAGACAATTTTTACCAAAAGTTGATAGGCACTAATTTATGTCAAGGTGCAACTACATACCAATTTGTATGAAATTCTGTGAAGCAGTTCTTGAGATACAATTGCCACAAAAGTTTGTCACACACACACAGAGACTGACAGACAAACAGACAGACATTTTCTAAAAATGGTCAGATCGTGTTCTACAGCTCTCAAAACGTGTAAATCCATCAAAAACCGGAGGTCGAAAATTTTTACGAATCCAATACTTTCTTCTATTGAATATAGAAGAAAGTAAAAATTTGGTCCCACAGGCCATAATGATAAAGAATTTTTCTATGTGTCCCTGTAAAAAAACTGTAAGTACTAAATTCACCAAAATCTATACAGTTCGTGCAACTGTGACCTATAACATGAGTACAAATTTTTTGTTCGGATTAAATAAGCGTTTAGACGTTATCGCACTTTTAAAAATTTCGCCCCATGGGCCATAATGATAAAGAATTTTTCTTTGTGCCCCTGTAAAAAAACTGTAAGTGCCAGATTCTCCAAACTCTATAGAGATTGAGTAACTGTGACCGATAATATGTGTATAAATATTTTGCTCAATTGAATAAGGCGTTTAGATGCTATCGGACTTTAAAGATTTTGGTCCCATAGACCATAATGATAAAGAATTTTTCTTTGTGTCCCTGTAAAAAAACTATAAGTGCTAGATTCACCAAAATCTATAGGGTTCGTACTATGGTGACTTACAATATACGTACCAACTTTCAGCTTATTCGAACAAAGCGTTTAGACGCTAGCGTGTTCACTCACAGACATACACACATACACACACACATACATACACACACACATACATATATCATCGTAAAAATATTGAAAACGGACTCGTTGGACCTCGAAACTGATAGAAACATCAAAATCTCGAATTCGGATTTTTGACACGATTACAATACTTTCCTCACTATAGTGTTCGGAAGGTAAAAAGTAACTCCAAAGTAATACAAGACGATAGAAATAATGGGTGCCGTTGGTTATCTACGGAAAACACTGGGTACATGTGGCAACCCTAAGGCAACAAAATGCCTGATGCGCAAGCTCGTATATATAGGAGCCTTAGACCCAATGGGTCTTTTCTAAAAAACCCACATGCTTGCCCACTTTTTTTTTTTTTTTTTTTTTTTTTTTAATTTCTAAGATTTTTTTCGATAATAAAAAAGCAAAATAGCAAGCAATTGAAACTCAATATTTATTATTTATTTTCTAACAGAACAGTTTACATATAAAATGTGTTTTATTTTGAGTTATAATTTTTACAAACAAAAGACTTAGATGCTTACAAACACATATTTAGATGTTTACTACAATAGTGCGGCAACTAAAAACTAGCTGGCAAAGGTAATATCTGCTCAATCTTCCGTCATATATTTGCTCTTGTAAATATTTACTATTGACCATACTATATTCATGATTAGAGCAATAAACACTGCTGGTGGCCATTTTCTAGTCACAGACAGAAATGCCCCCACCAACTAGGCTAATCTTATACATGTCAATTTTGTATTTACCTTATCATGCAATAATTTTCATAATGCACATTTAGTATATGAAATTTTGCCCTATTCAGCTATGCTTATGAAAATTTTGAATTTTGTATCAATTTACAAAGTTTACAAATTAGAAAACTGAAATCAGGGTTCTGTCCAGTATGATTAGGGATACTACTTTAAAACATCACCTTATTTTTTTTAAATCATTTTCAAAACATCATTTTATTTTTAATCATCATTCAATTTTAATATATGGCAGTCTATACAAACTAACAATAAGCTAACTAACCTTAACATGGACACTACATCTTTTTTATGTTTTAAATTTCCTCATACCGCAAATTTTATAAAAATGTCAAAAAATTGGGGTTGAAAATTTTTATGAATACCATAGTTTCTCATACGTATAGTGCAATGGGAAACTAAAAAAGTTTATTTAACTATGAAGTATAATAAAAATATAATATAATATATATGTGTTAATATAATGTCATATATAATGTTATACAATAATATATTACATTATAACATAACATAGTATTATATTATTATATTATTTATTATATAATGTTATATAATAATATTATATAATATAAAAAGGTTTATATAACTGTACAAAGGGAAATTAAAAAAGTTTTTTTTTTTTTTTTTTTGCCTCTCAAAGATGAATACATAAATTGCTTGTTATTTAAAACTAGTCAACTAATTCGAAATCTTTATATCAAAGAGTCAAATATTGCTTTATTTTAACATGAATTATATTACGCAATATATTTGAAGGTTTATAGATAGAAAGATTGCATATCCATAAACCATCATACGTAAAAAATGAAAACTGTGTGTCAGAAATCAGGAATTTCAATTTAATATACTTTGACTTTGATATAAGGACTTTCTGTTTTTCAGCAATTAAGATAAGTGTATGATAGAAATTTAAAAAACTCTTTTATAAATAATCCGTAATTTTTTATCAATTTATTTATTTATTTACTTTTGATCACGAAATTTAGTACATGTGTTTTATTGGTTACAATTATAAAATAATAATAGTAATAAATAATAATAATAATAATAATTGCATCCTGACATTTTTTCTTCATGTAATTTCAGAATTTTTAAAATAGAGTATTAAACAAATTTAGAGAACAGCTGTTTTAAATTTTATTTTTTCATGCCTTTCTTTGTCTTTTCTTAAAAATGAAATTTAATTAAAAAAATTTAATTAGTTAAGGAATTACTTTTGTATTAACTGCCTATCACGAATTTTGGTTAACAAATGTCACCATAAGAACAAAACAAGTTGTGATAATTAGAACATTAAAAAAAAAAAAAAAAAAAAAAAAAAATTAATATATTTTTTCAATATCTCTTAAAAGTTAAATTTAGCCCCTCTCCCATTATTTTTTCTTGAAAAACCCCTTATTTTCTTGAATAAAAACTCAAATAAAACTGCCTTTTTCAGGTTTTATTCTAAGAAAAATACGATTTCTAAAAAACCCGGATTTTGGCCAAAGCTGCAATAATACCAGGCTTGTCTTTAAGGTCATAATCTTCTCCAAAGAATTTTTTTCGTAAGCAATCACGTACATGAATCCAATTACAAACATGGAAACTGATATGGTAGTTTTGATGTCATCGTATGTGTAAATAATGAGAAATCCATAAATTAACAAAGTTCGTAGAGCTGTTAACCTGGCTCCTCTTTTGAAATAAATGGCATCACATCCTGGTAGAACAGAAGTCGGACGCTCTCGTTCGACTGTAATTAGAAGAATACCAATTTGCCCATGATTCCATCACATCATCTCCAGATAATTTTTTCGTTTAATTTTTGAAATATTACGAAGAGGATTCATGGTTATAGATATCTGAGCTACAAATTCTAAAATCGTTATAACAAGCAACACTGAATTCAAAATATAAAATAAAGTTGATGATCAGACCTCGTTTCAAAAATTATCAAATTACCTGAACAGATATTTATAAACAAGGCACTCGGACGATTTTGCTTAGCGATATATCGTTGAACAAAAATGAAAAAAAATTTGGAATGACTTTTTAGTTGATTTACAAACAGTGATATCAGTTCTGGTGTCATCGTATCTGTATTATGAGAAGCCCGTAAGTAAACAAAGTTCCTAATGCTGTTAAAATGGCTCCTCTTTTGAAATAAATGATATCACATCCCGACAGAACGAAAGTCGGACGCTCTTGTACAATCTTAATTGGCAGAATATCAAACTTATCCATCATGCCATCATATCTTTTCCAAAGGACTTTTTCGTTCAATCTTTGAAAGTAATTACGAATACAACTCACTGTTATAGGTATCTGTGCTGCATAACCAATAGCTGCTGCGAGAAGTAAAACCGAATAAACAAATACAAATACATTTTCCGTTGTTTCAACTGGCGTTCTTTCGTCCTTACTGACAACTAGTACTGACGCAAGGGTTGAAAAACTAGAAAGAAAATCCACAAGAACGAGAAAAAAAGTTGGTAAAGAAAACACGCTTTGTAATGATTGTAATATCTGTATGATTTTTGAATAGTCCTTGGTTATTTGTAACAGATAAATTGTTGGTTCTGCAGTATTGAGTAAAAGTTTTTCCAGTCGGTGACTGCATTCCCGTAGCAACAGATAGCATCGATGACACATTGTACAGTACAGCACAGTTACAATGCTTGTAAGCATTGGATCCAACATTACTGACAAGATTGTTTTCGCAAACAAGTAAATTTTTAAAGTTAAAGTAAATTCCTTCACTTCATAACCATAAGTGAAGAAAGTGTGATAATGACTTGGATCACCATGACTCATCAGAAAAACGGATATGCCAGAGTACAAAATCGGGATAAATATTACTACAAGCAAGATTACAGTATTTATACATATTTTTTGCGGATTATCCTCAAGAATGCCATTGCATGTTGATTCTATTTTCCTTAATAAAGTTTTAATATTCTTTGCTCGAATATATAAAATGTGCCACAAGAATAGACATAGAGTATTACTAGCAACATAGGATATTATAACTTGATATTCTTGCCAATTATGTTTCAGGTTTCTGTATGACATAATCCAATAATCTACGTAAGATAGGTATAAAAGAACTGGAATTATAAATCTTAAGAGAAAGAATAACGAATTTTTAGTTAAATGATTATTTTTATAGACATTTATTCCTGACCAATACAATATTTTTAAAATAATATTATATGTTGAAAAAGGAGCATTCATTGTATATTTATATTTATGGTAATTTGTTTTATTTTTTACCTTGGCATATTTGCACATTTTACATGAATATTGTTGAAAATAGCATAGGAAAAATACTTTAGTTATATATATGTATATTATGAAAAATCTATATCTTTAGTAAAATATTCGAAATATATTTTCTTTTTCTTTAAACTTTTTAATTTCAGCTACCTATAACTTGTTTTTTCAAAAGTACGCTATTTGGAGCAGAAATTGGGGAAATTATAAATCATAAAAATTATTATGCAATATATATATATATATATAGGCCATTTCTCATAATAAATCCAGTTAATATATCACGTTTCTCTTAATTATCTCGTAGAACAAGTATCACTTATAAAAAAAATTAATTTCATATAAATATCTTCTTAATTTATTAATTAACACCACCGTGCACTTTTATGTCATTAATAAACAGTGAATTTCCTAAAGTTTGCCTAAACTTTCGTTTGAAATACATTTATTTATTGATTTGTTCAAGGAAATGTGTAAAAATAAAGGTAAATATGAAAGTAAGTTTTTATTTTGCAAGGAAGCTAAAGGATTTTCATGGATTTATGTAGTTTTAAAAATAATTTTTGTATCATTTTTTTTTCTTATACACTTCTAATACATCTATCACATTAAAACATTTCAAATGCATAATTTTTTCGATATATATTGCAAAATCAAATTTGTATTTCTATATATACATTATACAGTATTTAAAACAAACAGAATGCTTTGCATTTTTACTTTTCAATTTTAATGCGATTGTTATACTTTCTGAAAAAGTTTCATTTGGACAAATTTTTCATTATCCATAATAAATATTGATTTTTTAAGGATTCTGCATTTGAATTATTTGAATAGAATTGTTATCTATTACTATTACTATCTTAATTATTTTTATTATCTACCATTAATTTGTGTATTGTATATATGTGTATATATTTGGCAAAGTATATAAATGTTACTGTTTCACATTTTTTAAATCAATTATTTTCTATAAAAAGATAATTTGTTTTCCAATAATTAAATAAATCGGAAAAAATATCACAAGTACAATGATTGCGAAAAACTATTTTAGTAATCGATTTTCTTGTAGATTATACAGCTTCTGAAACATTTGAAATTTTGGTATCTGGTTTTCAAGTGCAATGCAACTATTATTAATGTTTCAAAAAAATGTTTCAAATGTGCGAATTCTTCATTATATACACAGCAAGTTTTATCACGAAAAATGAAATCATAAAAACATTTGGACTAATATACTTAGAACAGTTCGAGTGGATAAAATTACTTCTCTCAATATATGGCAATATGCGCAACACATATATGATATAACATGCACGTATGAAAATTATTTTTTAATTTTATTATCCATACTAGAACTTTTTTCCGAACAAAATTCTTAATCGTTTCCACATGTGCGTTTACATCTAGTTTCTTGTATCTCAATGTAGACTGTTCTTCGGAAAGGTCATTTTAGGAAATATTTTAACATGCTAATATACATAAATAATTTCTCTTCATATCTGTAAGGTCGTTAATATTGATAAGAATGGAACTGTCTTAATTATTAATATACTGGTTCGTAAATAAATTCAGAAGAATTTTTTTTTGCAAGGAAAATGAAGTCACAAAAACTTTTAGAACGAACTACGTCGTATAATTCAAGTAGGTATACTTAATCTTTTTTCAAACTTATGCCAATATATTTATGTCTGCGAATGAAAATTAATATTTATTTTTTCATCCGTGCTTGAACTTGAACTTTTTGCTTATACTAAAATTCTGAGTTTAGATTTTTACAATAAAGCTTATTTTAAAATATCTGCTGTCTGTTCAATTACTGCACTGTTACATAATTGTTTTGGAAAGAGATCAATTCCCAACATAGGATTTTAATGAGTTCTTTTTACTTTTATTTTTGCATGCTATTATTATTAAATAAATAATTTTCAAATCTGTAATAAAAAAAAAAAAATAATCTGTAATGTAAATTAATATTAATGGTTATCTGATAGGCTGGAAAAAATTTCTGTTAAAAATTAATATGCAAATACAAACTCATCATTTTTTCTTTCTTTTAGAAGAATAAAGACATAATACCATTAGAAACGAACTACATCCTATAATTCAAGCAGATATAATTACTTTTTCCTATCTTCAGCCACTGTATTTACAAATTTAAATATTAATCTTTTTTTTCTCCGTCTACACTTAAATATTTTTCTTTTAAAAAACTTGTATCAAAAATTTCATTTTAAAATTCCACAGATGAGTTTACCTTAAATTATCTGCTGTGTGCACAATCTTGTGTGTATACGCACAATCTTAGCAATCCTTTCTTATCAATCCTTTCTTTCAAATCCTTAGCAATCGATAGCAATACTTTCTTGTATATAAGCACAATTTTGTGTGCATTCAAAATATCTATTGCCAGTAGTATCACACTAGCTGTAAAGCATTCTTTTACATTCCATTTTGAGAATTTAAAGCATTATTTTTCTTTCACATACAGTTATAGATAATCTTTAGTAAAAGTGCAAAATAAACTTCTATATCAGAGAACAGGACATGGCGGTTTTTGCTAAATCAGTTTTCTTCATTTCTGTTAGATCAGTAATGTTAATGGCTCACTGATAAATTAAAGTTAAAAACCCCTTCCCTTTTTTTATATTAATATACGAGGCCTATATGAAACTATTTATCACAAGTAAACTGTAATTTCCACATACATATATTTCTCTATGCGATCTCCCGCTTTAAAGGTTGTAAACGTTTTTGGAATTAAGAACATATTGATCTAACAAGTTAAATGTCACACACTGATGATTGATAGATGTACAAAAGTATCGCCTAAGTGTCCCCGTGCCATTTATATATATACGTGTCATAAATTTCAGTTTCTATGATGTTACCTTTATATAACCTCATTCTAAGGTTAAATTTTCGTGGTGATGTTTCAGGATTTATGTAATAATATATTCTCAATCCGCTGTTAAATTTCTGCATGGTGTTGTCAATACATGGCGACTGTTTTCAAGACGGGAACGTTATTGATGGTTGTCAAATTCTACAAAGTCTGTAGACGTCAATATATTGAATAAATAAATCATTATGAGCCTGCACATTCGATACTTGATGTATAGATAAAATTTCTTTATCAATAAACCATAAATTAAAATTATTTTTCCTTTTAAAAGTTACCCTTCAAATATATAGATGTTTCCTTTAAATAATAATACACATTACTCTTGAATTTTCCTAAAAAACTGATATAAAAAATATATTAGGAAGTTTTTTTTTAATCTAAAATGTCAGAAAAATAAGTAAAAAAAATAAAAAGAACATCCTTATTTCTTATCTCCCTCGTCGTAATTTTTATATGTATATAATTGCAAAATTCCGCGAAACAACAACAGCAATAAAGAAATAATACATACTAGAAATTGTAATTTCTTTAACTATTTAACAATAAGGGAAAGTTTGGTATGAGTGTGTGTGTATGCGGGGGGGGGGGGGGGGGATTAGACTACCCGCTGTGGTTTAATACAACCACAGATCAACATTAACGTTCTCAAAACCAGCATTTAAATTTAAGATCATTTTTCGATTTTTCTGTACTGTAGAACGTGTTGTTATCAGTTATTTATTATTATGATTTATTTTTATTCGTCTTCATTCCCTTTTTAATTTATAACAAGAAAGAAAAATCATGCAGTACGCATCGAGTAGTAACACTTTCCAACTGTACGCAATTGTTGTATCGAATAACTATTAATATTATTTACCTACGTTATCGCACAACAGACAAAAGGACTGAAAAACATACAGCTAGAATAATTGATTTTAAAATTACTCTTAGGCATTTTGGAAAGTATTAAAAAGGCTTAACGCAAAAGAAAACGCAGCTGTTAGATTATAATTACAGCTTTTAAACACTCTGAATATTTTACTGTAGCCCTGTAAATCTGAAAGTTAATCATATCATATTCTATACAAAACAATATTTTAGAATATTAATAATACATGTCAATGTTTTTAAGATTTTTGTAGTAGAAAGTTTTTTAAATATAACTTTTTAAAAAATTCTGTCTTAAAACGTAATACATTAGCTTTTTTTTTTATTATTGTTGTTGTTGTCCCTGTAAACAAACTAGTTGTACAGGACCTATTGATGACATTCCAAATAGGGAACATTCCATAGGGAACATGAGTGTATAATTATTAAAAAATTCTCAAAATATTCACGGATGATAGGAGCCGGAGACAAACAGATAGAAAGGTAGACAATCGGACAGACAGATGCACAAATTGAAATCATATTCCCACTAAAATTATAAGAAAGTGTTAAAACGCTCATGTAAACAAAAGTGCAATTTCAGCAAATTTTTATTAATACCTCTTAATGTAACTGATTATTTTTGTGTGGCCCTATAAATCTAATGCTAACCATACTATATTACATAGAAGGCACACTCTTTTCTGCATACGAATATTACGAATAATATATTTCAATTGCATTAAGCTTTGTGGAAGATAAAATTATTAAAATTTGGTTTATAAAAATAACTCTCATACAACACAATGCTTTGGAGTACTTTCAAGTGCCCCTGTACACAAACCAGTTAGAAATGTACTCTACTTTACATAGGAAACATCCGATAGGGAATTGAATAACATATTAAAATTTCATTAAAGTTTCTATACATTAAAGGTATTAAAATATGATTTATAGAAACTCCTCTCATAGAACACAATGCTTTCGAATACTTTTGGGTGACCCTGTACTCAAACCAGAAGAGGTATCCATTCTATTTTCAATAGGGAACATCCGATAGTGAACTTCAATAAAATATATAGGTTTTAAGAAATCCCATAAATATTTACGGGAATTAGAGCACAGAAAAACAGACAGAGAGACAGACAGACGGACAGCAGAACAGTCAGACAGATACATAAATTGAAATTATATCCACACTAAAAAAATGATATAAAAGTTTCAGAAACGCTTAATGTAAACGAAAGTACAATTCTAGCTATTTTTATTAATAGCTCTTAATATAACTGAATATTTTTGTGTCACCCTGTAAATCTAATGATAACTATGCTATATTCTATGCAAAGCATTCTTATGTGCATATAAATAACATATTTCAATTTCCTAAAACTTCGTGGAAAGTAAAGTTATTAAAATTTGATTTATAGAAATATCTCACAAAGAACGCAATGCTTTGGAGTACTTTTGACTGTCCCTGTACATAAACTGGTGGTGGTATGTAATCTATTTTATATAGGAAACATCCAACAGTGAACTTGAATAACATATTTCAATTTCATGAAGATATTGTACAGTAAAAGTATGAAAATATGGTTTATAGAAATACCTCTCATAGAACACAATTCTTTGAAATACTTTCGGGTGTCCCTGTACACAAACCAGTAGAGATATAAACTCCATTTTCAATAGAAAACATCCGATAGTGAACTTGAATAACATATATCAGTTTCAAAAAATTCCATAAATATTTACGGGAGTTAGAGCGCGGGCAGACAGACAGACGGACAGACACACAAATTGATATAATATTTACACTTAAAAAAATGTTAGAAAGTTTTAAAAACGCTTAATATATACGAAAGTAGAATTCTAGTAAAATTTTAATAATAGCTCTTAATATAACAGAATATTTTTGTGTCACCCTTTAAATCTAATGCTAATCATGCTATATTCTATGCAAATCATACTTTTGTGCATATAAATAACATATTTCAATTTCCTAAAACTTCGTGGAAAGTAAAGTTATTAAAATTTGATTTATAGAAATATCTCTCATAGAACGCAATGCTTAAGAATACTTTTGAGTGTCCCTGTATATAAATCGGTGGTGGTATGAAACAGAGTTGGTATTTAATCCATTTTATACAGGAAAAATCCAATAGTGAACTTGAATAACATATTTTAATTTCATTAAGATATGTGTACAGTAAAGGTATGAAATATGATTTATAGAAATACCTCTCATAGAACACAATGCTTTGAAATACTTTCGGGTGCCCCTGTACACAAACCAGTAGAGGTATAAACTCCATTTTCAACAGGGAACATCCGATAGTGAACTGGAATAACATATTTCAATTTCATTAAGATATGTGTACAGTAATAGTATGAAAATACGATTTATAGAAATACCTCTCATAGAACACAATGCTTTGAAACTACTTTCGGGTGTCCCTGTATACAAACCAGTAAAGGTATAAACTCCATTTTCAAAAGGAACACCCGATAGTGAACTTGAATAACATATATCAGTTTCAAGAAATTCCACAAATATTTACGAGAATTAGAGCGCGGAGAGGCAGACAGACGGACAGACAGACAGACAAACCGAAGTCATTTAACACTTTTCAACCTTGTTGGGAAGTGTTAAAAATGTTAGAAAGTGTTAAAAACGCTTAATGTAAACGAAAGTACACTTTTAGCAAATATTTATTAATAGCCCTTTATATAACTGAATATTTTTGTGTCACCCTGTAAATCTAATGCTAATCATGCTATATATTCTATGCAAAGCATTTTCTTTTGTGCTTATAAATAACGCATTTCTATTTCATAAATCTTTGTGCAAAGTAAAGTTATTAAAATTTAGTTTGTAGAAATATCTCTCATAAAACGCAATGATTTGGAATATTTTGTGTGTCCCTGTACACAAATCAGTGGTAGTATTTGCTCCATTTTATACAGGAAACATCCGATAGTGAACTTGAATAACATATTTCAATTTCATTAAGATTTGTGTACAATAAGGGTATGGAATTATGGTCTATAGAAATGCCTCTCATAGAAAACAATGCTTTGAAATACTTTTGGGGGACCCTGTACACAAACCAGTAGAGGTATAAACTCCATTTTCAATAGGGAACATCCGATAGTGAACATGTATAACATATTTCAGTTTCATTAAGATTTTTGTACTGTAAGGGTATGAAAATATGGTTTATAGAAATGCCTCTCATAGAACACAATGCTTTGAAATATATCAGTTTCAAGAAATCCCATAAATATTTTTGGGAGTTAGAGCGCGGACGAAAAGACAGACAGACAGACAAACACAAGTCATAAACACTTTTCAACCTTGTTGGAAAGTGTTAAAAACTAGTAGCGGAATTTAGCAGAATAAAAAAAATTCTGAAAAATTATTAATTAAAATAAGTATTTGTTAAACTTACATTGAACGAAATAAGAAGCAATATATATATTATTTTAGTATTTGAAACCTATTCATCATCCTTTAAAGAAAGTTCTTAAGATATATATATATATATATATATATATTTTTTTTTTTTTTTTTTTTCTTTTGACAAGATGTCAGCATTAGCTACCTCGAAATCTTAAATAGAATTTTTGAAATATTATCCTAAGAATAAAATAATTTTCTTTTCGGTTTTAACATAATTACTTTTATAATTTTTTTTTTTTTTTTTTTTTTTTTTTTAAATAATTATCTAATCTGGTAACGGGTGATTTTCATGTAAATGCAGCTATACAGTTACGGGAAAATGAAAACCACTGTTAACAGTTTTTTATAAGGTAATTCAAAATAGTTAGAACAAATTATCGTCTGAGGTTTGTGGGTAATTATTTTTTAAAGTGCAATTCGATGACTATATCAAGTCAAATTAAGATATTTTAATGCCTACTTAATACCTTAATGATCTATCATCAACAGACAGTATATTTTCTGATGAAATTTTAACATGTATTAAAGTTAACTCTGGGAAATCACATGGTCACATCATCGAAATGTGACCATTAAAAGGTCTGTGTTTAAATTTGGTCTTGAATCACAAATTTTGTGAATGAAACCACACTGTAAAAAAAAATCAGGAACGTTCCTGGGAAATTTAGGGCAGCTAATGTGCCTATTTTTTACCAGTAACCTTCCTTGAATTAACCAGGAACCTTTCTGAAAAATTCGGAAACACTCCCTCTAAGAGTCAGTAACCTTCCTGGAATTAACAAGGAACCTTTCTGAAAAAATCAGAAACCTTCCCTCTAAAAGTCAGTAACATTCCAGGAATTAACCAGGAACCTTTCTGAAAAATTCAGAAACATTCCCTCTAAAAGTCAGTAACCTTCCTGGAGTTAACCAGGAACCTTACTGAAAAATTCAGAAACATTCCCTCTAAAAGTCAGTAACCTTCCTGGAATTAAAAAGGAATCTTTCTGAAAATTTCAGAAACTTTCCCACAAAATATCAGTAACTTTCCTGGAATTAACCAGGTATCTTTCTGAAACATTCAGAAACGTTCCCACTAAAAGACAGTAACCTTCGTTTAATTAACCCGGAACTTTTCTGAAGAATACATAAATCTTTTTCACTTAAACTCAGTAACATTCCTGGTAAAAAAACAGGATGACTATATATTTCAGAGATGTACCTGAAGAATCATTTTGATTTTGACCAATACATAGTTCACAATTTAGTTAGCTTAAAAGTTTTGCAAGGTAATTTTTGTTTATTTCACGAACGTTTTAAAATATATAACACACACATATGTATATAGTTCATAAATGCAATATTTATCTTAAAATTTTGTACAGACTAGTTTGATAGTAAAATGAAATATGTTTAACTATTATCATATATATATTTTTCCTTATAGAATAGATATTAAAAAAAAAAAAAAAAAAAAAAAAAACCTTAATATATGTTTTTTTTTTTTTTTTTTTTTTTTTTTTTTTGTATTAAAATTGTTATCAAGTCAAATATTTTGAAAATTCATTAAATATATTAAAATTCTGAAAGAACATGCCAGTCTTTCAGCCTCTCCTCATGTGACAAGACAAAATTTGGTTGTGGGCCACCCTTCGCCATGGCAGAAAATGGTTGCCCCTCTTTTACTGTGACTGAAAAATATTGTGTACTCCCTCTTAGAAGGCTTTTAATATTTTACCACTTCCCCCTCAACACAACATTTGCGATTATAAAGAAATATAATTTTGTTATCTATGTAATGATCGCCGAATATAAAAGTTGTACATTTTTGCTTTTTTTTTTTTTTTTTACAAAAAATCAGTGCTTGTATATGACAAGTATTGGGAATACAAAGGTGAAGACATTGTTTTTAGAAAAAAGATTAAAATAATTAACAATCAAACACTCAGTTCAAAAGTGTATGATGAACATTTTGGTGTTTCTGTAATTACAGAAAAAATCATTTGTATTCCCAATGCCTTGAAACTATAATACATTCTAAGATAAAAAGCCACTCTAGAAGCATTAACAGAATATGAATTAATATTTTTCTTTCAACATTATTTTTTTTTTTAATATGTTAAAAATCTAATACCATTTTTTTAAAAGTTTTAACTTTACTCAGCTTTTCCCTGAATTAGATAACAGTATAAGAAACTATTTGATCCTTAAAAGTGCTTTTACCCCCTTTATTTTTAATACTCAAAAGAGTTTAAAGCTATGCCTTCCAGTGCATAATAACACACTTTCAGTTTTTTCCAACATTCAGACCAATTCATTACCAATTTATATATATATATATTGGGAGGGGGGGGAAGGGGGTGTTATTGAGAAATTATCA
This sequence comes from Salticus scenicus, assembly GCA_963930645.1. NCBI lineage: Eukaryota > Metazoa > Arthropoda > Arachnida > Araneae > Salticidae > Salticus > Salticus scenicus. Next base: position 236,048,195 of record OZ005658.1, read on the forward strand.
CATTTTAAAAATCAAAAATTTTGCTTTTTTAAAATGATACATTAAAATTTCAATAATTTGTATGATATGCAAAATTGTTAACAGTTTTGTAAAATTTGTTGTAATGATTTGACTAGAAATGCCGTTAAGTTGTTGGCAGCAAAAAAAAAAAAAAAAAATCGTATCCATCAGATACACCAATATCAATTGTAAACATTAATAAAATACATTAAAAAAAAATTTAAAGGAGAAAGTAGTAACATTAAATCAAATTCTTTCCAAAACAAAAGAATTCTCTCTCGGACTGTGTAATGTAGTTATTGAAAAAAGTAATGATATTTCTCAGATAAGGCATGAGTAACAAAATATTAAACAAGTGTTCATTTTGTAACCAATTTCAGTACAATGTATCATAAAATTTCCTTAATTGGTATGGGAAAAATCTCAAAGTTCTACTATGTTTTTGAAGAAACTGCAAGTGTCTTCAGAAAGCAATCAGTTTTTCTTTTTTCTTTTTCTTTCTCTTTTTTTTTTTTTAAATCAACACTAAAGATTAAAAAAAAAAAAAAAAAAAAAAAAAAAAAAATCATTGACACAAAATCTTTAATGTGTTAAGGTAGTTCTGGAAGTATACATTCCTAAGTAGATATTTATTTTAAAATGTTATAGATTTTTAGGGCTTTGACACACATTTGGCATACTGTTTTTTCTTTTTTTGATAGAACAAATTCTTGGGGGGGGGGGGGGGGGAGACAAACCATTAAAACCTAGTGTTGCATTTTTGCAACACTTAAAATGTTCAAAGTTAAATGTTCAAAGTCACACTTAAAATGTTCAAACTAATAACAGTAGTTTTATTGAAAATTTTATGTTACAGAATAATTTTTAAAGTTGTATTTGAAAAGGAATTCTCCCAGTAAATAATGATGAATAGGCTACTTTTGTACACAACCCTGATTTCATTTAGTTACTATATGCACCCAGTTGTCAGATTACATCATAATAGCTTCAAATATGGGTAAAAAGAAAGAAAAAAAAAACTTAATTCTAGTGATGATTTAGTGAAACTTTATTCCACTTAGTTAGGATATTAAGATACAAAGTAAGCATTCAAATAATTTTTATTTACAGTTTAAAATACATAATATGAGCAAGATACCAACATTATTCAGAGCAAAATGTCTATCATCAAATTTATTCATACAATCTTCTTTACAATGATACATGTGTTTATTTTACATACTTGCCAACAAAATTCACAAAAAACATTCAGTTTAGAAAATACGATATACAAATATATAAAATAAATGGATTATATATAAAAATACTGCCAACTCAATAACCTTTTTAAAAATAATAATCCAATAAATATAATGAAATTAAAGACATTAAATTATGTTTTGAACAATATACGAAGATATCAAAATAATGGATTATGCATAAAATATTGCTCACTCTGTAATAAACTAATCACGCACTGAATAATTTTAATAAAGCAGCTTCTCTAGTATATTATCCAACAGTTGTTAATATAAAAATCAAAGCACATGCGACACACGTGAAAACAGATACGAACGATACGAAGCCAAGATGGCGATCAACTGATATCAAAGATGTTGCCACGCAAAAGAAACACGTACTTACTGAATTCAGGAAATTTTTCGCCCGGAAACTTATTTTTCCCAGGAATCTGAAAAAAACCTGTGAAAACCAGGAACGTTGCTTGAATTAATGCGTAACGTTACGGAATTTTCTTACAGTGCAATTATCATGCGTAAATAATAAATATTTATTTGAATTGTAAATTCATGGAGATGTATTTTTCATTGTCCAATAAATTTTAGCGTGATTGCTAAAAAATTTCTTTAAATCCGTGTCAAATGTAAACATTTTAAATTAAGTAATACTGCTATGCATATGTTTTCTTTAAATATTTTTAAATTAATTTAACTAGACATAAGTTATAAATTTAGGCGTGTCAGGTAAAAATACTGGGCACTGTCAACAAACATTTTCTGATAAAATTTTAACATGCATTAAAGCTGACACTGGGAAATTCATCATCAAAATGTGATTATTAAAAGGTATCTGTTTAAATTTGATCTTGGATCACAAAATTTGTGAACGAAACCAATTATCATGGGTAAATAATAAATATTTATTTGAATTGTAAATTCGTGGATATGTATCTTTCATTGTCCAATAAATTTTAGCATGATTGTTAAAAAATTTCCTTAAATCCGTGTCAAACGTAAACATTTTAATTTTAAGTAATACTGCTATGCATATATGTTTTCTTTAAATATTTTTTAATTAATTTAACTAGACATAAATTATAAATTTTGGTGTGTCTTTTTTTTTTTTTTTTTTTTTTTTTTCTAAGATAAAACTACTCGGCAGTTTCTGACGGTGTTTATACGTTTAAAGAGATTCTTAACACATCTGATTAGTTTTAATATCATATGTGTCGGTCTATATGCGACACAAAATTTGTGGCAGCTCTAAATAAAGAACTAACGCACAAAATTTCAATATAGTATATATCTTTTATTTCATAAAATTTTACATTCAGTTGTAGCTTCAGAGTATTTTTTGTATGTTAACATTTGGCGTATATTGCGCTACAGATGAAGCTTCTGCGCTACGATTCGACATATTTGCGGGAAGGCTACATATCAGCTTCTGTTGTTCATAATTATACAAAATTTAATATGTGAGAAGGTCATTATAGAACACTATGCTGATTCAATTTGGATGAATAACGGTTGACAGGTTGCACTACTATACAGCAATTTTCTCTGTTTACTAGAAAGTTATATTTCAGCTTTTGTAGTGTATAAAAGAACCAAACTTTATATGTATGATGCCCCTCATGAAAAGGAATTCAGACTTAATTTGGATATATTTCGGGCGACAAGTGGCGCTGCTATCACATGCTTTCTGCGATTTATCATAGTTATAACTCAGTATAAAATGTTTAAAATTGCCCCAAATTGCATACGTAAAATTTGCTTTGTCAGAAATAAAACTACATTAAATTTTTGCGCATGCAAACCAGTACACAGAGCTGTTACGCAGAATGATACAGAAGAAAGTTTCTGACGCCCACAACGTTCCACTTTTTAATTAATTTTGTTAACAATATTCTGCATAGAAATTTCATATGGTTTTTGCACATTCAATTCAAACTCATGGCCAATCAAGGAAGGGGGAGGTGAGACCCCTAACCGATTATTTGAATCGTATTGGCTGAAATTTTTAAAGTGCCAAAATCGTGCAAAATAGCTTCATGAAAGTAACGGAAGTGTAATGTTTTTGTTCAACCAAATTTATTTATAAGACGCAGTAAAAAATCACCGATGCAAATATCTGAATTTATGTAAATTTTAGCTACATTGTAAAATGGTTTGAAATCGGATAACAAAATCACTAGTAAGCAAAAACGTTAAAATTTTAGCAAAAATATTTTAGTAGAAAAAAAAAAAAAAAAAAAAAAAAACGAAAAAACCTGCGGTGCGCATTAAATGTAAGCACTTTCCAATTCTATGTATTTGTTGTATCGTATAACTATATGTAATTGAATTCATAATCACTCTTAAACCCCTTTAGAAAGTATTAAAAATGCTTAACGCAAAAGAAAATTCAGACCTTATATTCTAACTGCAGCCATATAAATATTTTAGTGCAACCCTGTAAATTTGAAGGTTAGCCGTTTATTCTGTACAAAACATTATTTTAGCATATTAAGAATAAATGTCATTTTTTAAAATGATTTTTACAGTAGAAAGTTATTTAAATGTGACGTATTTGTCCTCTCGTCATTTTCTGTGATTCCAGGGCTGCCCTGGAAGCGATACAGAATGGAGACTCCAGGCTTGCACAAGATATACATCACTACTTAGAGGAAATTTGCCACCTTGGGAAAAGCTGTACTTTCCAGTGGACACCTGCACATGTTGGTATTGAAGAGAACGAGGAAGCAGATAAGCTGGCGAAGGAAGCGAGGGACATAAACTTGGAAATTTGCAGCACCGTAACTTTAGGTGACGCTGATGCAGTTGCTAGATACAGACTGAAAAAAAAACACATCAAAAAGGAACATCAACTATGTGTTATCAATGCAGACAGGATGATTACCAAGACTATCTCCAGACTAAGAACCCAACACTTTGGTGGAATGACAATAAACACAGATGGCACCAGAACTTACAAATCATGTAGGAACTGCCTGGAGGAGGAACTCACTCCAGAACACATTTTCAACTGCCCGGCCATCGTAAGAAGCTTACAGGCCTTTGACGAATTTCCCTTTCAGGGAAATCTCTATAGTGACAATATTGTGGCCATTGCCAAGACCGTGATTTCGGTACATGGAATGATTTGATTTGACTTCAATTGGACACGACACCAACCAACAAACCATTTGTCCTAAAGCGATGCCTTGGCATATTTCTTGAGTGTTCCTGTACACAAGCGAGTTGTACAGGACTTATTAATGCCATTTTAAATACACTGTAAAAAATGCTGCAGTAAAATTACGGGCAAAGCCCGGCAGCAGAGATTCCAGCCAAAGCCCGTAAAAATACATTTGGACGATGAAGAATGTTTCGCCAGTAATTTTACGTTGTGATGAAACATACAACCAACCTGCAAAAAAAGTAGCATTGACCGTAAAATTAAAAGTTAAAGTTTGAGTTTCTCGAATGCTTTAAAAAAGTTTCTTGCAATTATTACACATGCGTGCAGGGAGAAATCCATAACACTAAAAAACTTATTCATTTTTTTACACGCAAAAGCTAATTTATCAATTTTCACGCGAAGCAAACCGTCTAGGGAAGTCCGGGATTCGAACTCACAATCATCTGTGTCAAAGGCCAGCGCTTTGCCAACCGCACCGCTGAGATAAAACAAGTTTCTTTACAAAAACAGATAAAGTCAACATCAGACCTGACTAGTTGATAAATCTTGTCATACGCACCAAAATACTTCTGGAAAATTTTTTAAACCGATTTGCATTGCAGCACAATGTGAAGTAACAAATCTTCAATTATTTTTACAGAACTAGCTATGCAAATTTACAGCAACCTATGCTGTATTTATGTTAAAAAAAGTGCTTTATCTTTACAGAAATTTTTTACAGGGATTAAATTATTAACGTTCAAACTATGCATAAAAATTATTTTATTTTAAGACTTTTTTTTAAATCTAAATTTGCTATTTTTGACAAACTTAAGAAGTCACTCAATTCTCATATTGAAAAAACAACAGCTTTTTTTTTTTTTTTTTCCTATAAAGACTACGATGCTGCATTTTGTGAAAGAAAATCTAACTATTTTTCGAAATAATTTTTATTTGTAAACGGACTGAATTTTGGAATAAAGCCGATTGACTGCTGTAGGTCCTAGGCCTGTGGGGGAGTGCCCTCCGATGGGTCTTTCTGAGGGGTCCTAGCCCGTATTTACACAAGTTTCGGAGGAAACTACGGTAAACTTTGAACGGCTAGACCGACGAGCGCGACCTGTGATCGAGCCAGGCACTTCACGTCTATCAGCTTTCAGCGCAGAACCGCTCGGCCGCTGGTGGGCCTTTTTTATTCGTAAACACTAGCGCTAAAGAGATAGTCTTATTTCAAGGTTCTCATTAGAGGTAAATAATGGGTGAGAATTTCTCACCCTTTTTCAAAAACAAAAAGAAACTTTTGAAAACTATGTGAGATCTCTGAAAATTAACCGAGACGCAGAATAAACTTTGAATAATAATAATAAATCTTTTACATAAATACAGAGAATTTGTTTCTCCAATTAATACGATTTTTTTTTTAAAGTTTTCGATCTTTATGGTTTCACTAGTGGGTGCAAAGAAGAAATAACTAGAGCCTAATTCTTATTCATCCAAACAGGTTTTCATTATAAGGCCGATTTCAAACTGTGTTTATGAAGTGATAGGCGTATTTGCACTTTTTAGAATAGCAGAAGAGTTTTTTTTTTTTTTTTTTTAAAGCTGAATTCCATTGAAGGGAGGTACCAGTTGCCGAGCGGTTCTGCGCTCAAAGCTGGTAGACATAAGGTGCCGGGTTCGATCCCAGGTCGCGCTCGTCGGCTTAGCCGTTCCGGTTTTCCGTGGTTTTCTTCGAAACTTGAGTTAATATGCGCTAAGACCCTTTAGAAAGAGCCCCACGGAGGGTACTCCCCCTCTGGCCTAGGACCTATAGCAGTCAATCGGCCTTATTCCCAAAATCCAAATCCATTGAATGAAGAAAGGACTGAAGTATTTCGAGAGCACAACCTGCTATATATGATGTAATGTTCATATCTGATGGTTATATTCAGATAAAAAAAACTTTGTTTTTTAACAGTGAAGATCATACATAATAATCATAAGACTTACCTTCAAATGGTTAATTACATATTCATTTTATATTGAAATAAACTTTATTATTTTAGCATTGTGTAAAAAACGCATTGTGGAAACAACATTAAAATTTTCCGTTTTCTAAGGCTTAACTGAAAGGTTAAGAGCAATTAGAATGCTTTAAAAATAAATAAATAAATAAATATATGCGTTTAGTTGATAAAACAATTATTAGGTTGTAGTTTGTGTTTTAGAAATCTGGCTTCAAATCAAGAAACCATTGTAGCTTTCTTTTTTAATGTTTTCGTGTTAATAGACAAAGAAAATCAATTTCATCAATATCAATTACTCAGTTTCAGTCAGATTGAAATTTTTTGAATTAAATTAAGAAAACAATAGCTTATTAAAACCAATGGATGTTTCTATGCCTCATGCGTGCATGTGCATAATTAAACACATTCAATTAGTATAAATAACAATCCTAGTTTCAGTTTGAAAATGGAAGAAAATGGAGTTTTCTCTTGATGTCACTGAAATGATAGCATTTGAAGAAATTTTCTCATAAGAAAATTGTTTGGTGAAAGATAAGAGCAATTGGTGTAGATTAACGGCTTTTTCTCGTAAAAATTCAAAAAATTATAATTTTGAAACATCAATTTACGGGCTACGACCATTTAGCTAGCAAAACGGTCATTTTCCGTAAAATTATACGGTTATGTCCTAAATTATGCTTCCAAAACATTAATTTACGGATTATGACCGTTTAGGTAGCAATACGGTCATTTCCCCTAAAATTATACGGTCAAATACCGTGATTTTGCAATTTTTTTTTTACAGTGTAGGGAACATTCCAATGTGAACTTGAATAACATATATAACTTTTTTAAAATTCCGAAAATGATTACGGATGCTAGTGGCGGGCAGATGGACAGTCGGACAGACAGGTACACAAATCCAAATCATATTCACACTTAAAAAATGTTAGGTTGTGTTAAAAACTCTTAGTGTGAATGAAAATGCAAATCCAGCAAATTTCCAATAATATTTTTGTGTGATCCTGTAAATCTTAATGCTAATTATGCTATATTCTATAGAAAGCAATTTTTTGTTTTTCATGTGAATAACATATTTTCATTACATTTAGGTTTGTGCAAAATAAAGTTATTAAAATTTGGTTTGTAGCAATACCTGTCACAGAACGCAATGCTCTGGAATATTTTCGGGTGCCTTGTACACAAACCAGCAGCGGTATTTATTCCATTTTCTATAGAAAACGTTCTATAGTGAACTTGAATGGAATATTGAATTTCATTAAGATTTCTGTAAAGGTATGAAAATATGGTTTATATAATACCTCTCACAGAACACAATGCTTTAGAAAACTTTCCGGAGTTCCTGTACACAAACCAGTAGAAGTATTTATTCCATTTTCTATAGAAAACATTCTATAGTGAACTTGAATAGCACATTGAATTTCATTAAGATTTCTGTAAAGGTATGAAAATATGGTTTATAGAAATACGTCTCACCGAACACAATGCTTTAGAAAACTTTCCGAAGTTCCTACAAACCAGTAGTGGTATTTATTCCATTTTCTATAGAAAACATTCTATAGTGAACTTGAATAGCATATTGAATTTCATTAAGATTTCTGTAAAGGTATGAAAATATCGTTTATAGAAATACCTCTCACAGAACACAATGCTTTAGAAAACTTTCCGAAGTTCCTGTACACAAACCAGTAGTGGTATTTATTCCATTTTCTATAGAAAACATTCTATAGTGAACTTGAATAGTTCATTAAGATTTCTGTAAAGGTATGAAAATATGGTTTATAGAATACTTCTCACAGAACACAATGCTTTAGAAAACTTTCCGGAGTTCCTGTACACAAAATCATTACAGGTATTTACTCCATTTTCAATAGGGAACATCCTATAGTGAACTTGAATAACATATGTCAGTTTCAAGAAATTCCATGAATACGGGAGTTAGAGCGCTGACAGACAGGCAAACGGAAGTCATTAACACTTTTCAACCTTGCTGGAAAGTGTTAAAAAAGACATAAGTACATGTAATATTTGTTATATAAAGGAAAGAAAATGTAGTTTGCCTAGATGTATTCGAGAAGAATTCATGTTTCGAGAATTTATATATTAAACTAGCAAACCCATGCGAAATTTTTTCATTTTATTTCTTTGCATATTATTAGGAGCTTTTAATATGAAATTGACTTTGTCATTGTGTCTTCGTGTCATACTAGTAAACAATTAAAGTAAATATAAGCCATTCCGTTTGTGGCTCCGTGGTTCAGTTGGTTAGAGCGTGACGTTAATAAAGCGGTGGTCGAGAGTTCGATCCTCGGAAAGCCAGGTGTGATAATTTTTGAGGACAATTAGTAGAAAAGGTGTAAATTGATAAAAGAAAATTTTTCGTTGACTACACAGTATCTTAAGAATTTTCGAAGAGGTTTTTTCTTTTTTTTTTTTAGATATTAGAAAACAGAAAATACTTTAGATATTAAAAAAGTTCAAAATAAAAAGTTTCAAGTACAAAATACATAAATAAATATTTTTATAAAAGTTATATATATATTATATATTATATATTATTATATGAAGTTGAATTTATCATCGCGTTTTCTGTCACGCTAAAAAACAAGACACTTCCTCTTTAAAAAAAAAAAAAATTGTAAGCAAATAAAAATTAATTTATTAATTAATAAAAATATAAATAAATAAATAAATAAAAATAACACTGAAAGTTTTTTATTATTGTGGAGCCCTAAAAAGCCTAAAATAAAAATTTATTCTTGCAGAGACATACTATAAAATCGTAAAAGTTTCAACAACAAGAAAATTTTAAAGAAAAGTATAGATATTTCACGTTTGCAAAACATGAAAATTTTTAAATATTAAATATATTTTAAAAAGCATTCGAAAACAATATTCCTTTTGTATAAGTATTTGTTAGTTTTTTCTAGAATATTCTATGATTTTTCTTGACAGTTCTTATCAGTGCATTTTTAACACTTTCTAAGAATTTTGAGTGTGTGTGAATAGGATTTGAATTAATGTATCTATATGTCTGACTGTCCGCCTGTTATATCTGCCTGTTTTCCCGATTTTTCGCAAATTTTATTTGAAATTTATATTAGATCAAGTATAAACTATTTTTCCTTTTTTAAATCTCGTAATTAAAATAATTCGCCCGTTAGTTTAGAAGTTACATTTCAAATATTCAATGTAATTATTCATTTTGTAGACTTAATTCTGTATTTTTTTTTTTTTTTTTTTTTCATATTTTCCTATGATTTTCATTTGTCATATGTTTTATTTGATGTAAATAGGGCTTTGCGTACTGTAAATTCTTGGCAAATGCACACAGTGTAACAGAAATTTACACTTGTCTCGCCTACAGCATTGAACCAAAACCTCTGAAAACGTATTCTTAGTTGTAAGCTTACATTTTAAGAATTCTCAAAAAAATTTCTATTTTTAAATTCCTGTTTTTTATGTGATATCTCTTTCTTTTCCTGCAATGTTTGTATATATCGCAACATTTTTGTTTCAGTCTTACCTATATGTTACAATCAGTTCTATTTTTGTTGTGTTGGTATTGTTTTGTATCTATTAATTGCTAAATTTTAAGGTTAAATTTTGTTACGATAACTATCATTTATGTATATGGAAAACAAATTTCTGAAAAATTGTGTTCATCTAGCATGAATTTATTCTTTTATTTTATTTTTTAGATTTATGTAAGCATATTGCTTAATTATTAACTTGTTACAAATTAAACAAAACAAAATACTTTTTTGAGTATATTTCCACTCGAATGAATTAGTTATTTATAATCGAATAACTTCTACATTAACTAAGAAAAAAAATATTCTTTACTTTGGTTGTTTTGACGTCATAAGCAGCGATTAAAAATAAATTGCTAAAACTTATTGCTTCAACGAATTTCATAATCCGATGTCGATTAAATTATCGTATCTGATAATTTCTTTTCTTACATTCTTTAACTAAATATTCTAGACAAATATTCCATTATCGTCTGCATTTTTCTTATCTCTTTATCATATGCTTGAATTCATTCCGGACGTTATTTTCAGATGAATTTTCTTCGAACTTAATGATGAATGAAAATGACGACAACTTTCAAAACTTCGTGCATGAATAATTGGGCATGAAATGAGATGGATGGTGCGAAGAGTTTTGTATTAAAAAAAAAAAAAAAGTTTTTCTTTGATAGTCGTAATTTTATTATAGGTTGTATTTTCACGAATCAGAAGAGAATTGCTATTTAATTACATAAATTGTATTTTTTAAAAGTCCTGAGGATTTGAAAATAATAATGCAATTGCTTGAAAACTTCTCTATACTAATAGTAAAATTTCATGTTTTTACTTTCTTCTATATGTAATATAGAGAAAGTATTGGATTCGTGAAAATTTTCGACCTCCGTTTTTTGATGGATTTACACGTTTTGGGATGTCCAGAGCACGAATTGATAGTTTTTTAAAAATGTCTGTCTATCTCTCTGTCTGTATCACTTTTTTGTGGACGCTGTAGCTCACGAACCAATGAATGAAATTTAACCAAACTTGGTATTTAGTTGCACCCTGACATATGCTGGTGCTGATTAGATTTGGGGATCAATCGCTCAAAAGGTGGCGCTGTGATCACACTTTTTGTAAACTGTTAACATGGCAGTATAGGACAAAATTTCGTATAGATGTGCATTATGAGAGTTATTTTAAACTCGTGATTGTAAAATTAATATGAATTATTGATAATAGTAGTAGTTAACTAGGGAAAAAAATTTTGCATGTGGGGGCATCGGTTCGCCCCCCCTGGGGGAAAAGTACCCCCCCCCCCCGACCCCAGGAAGGTAAAGTTTCAAGATGGGCATCTTTCGAAAGGTCTCCTCAATACCTTTAAAACGAATGGTTGAACTATAAATCTGTGATAATTTAAAACAAAGTTATCGATTTTTTTTTTACTTTTAACGAAAAAAAAAAAAAAATCAAAACAAATGCTATGCAAAAAAAAAAAAAAAAAAAAAAAAGGCTAAGTTGAGAACAAAATAAATCTAATAACCCTAGGCCTAGTGCATCTTTATTCAAAAACAAAATAAAAAGAACAAGAGGCATAGTAAGTCTAAAATTATTTAATTACAACCTGAATTTAAAGAAAATTACATTGTTTAAATGTAGAAACTGAAAACTAAATAAAAATACTAATAAATGACAAACATTGTTTAAATTTAATAAATTATTAAATATAACATTAAAATTAAAGAAAAGAAGCACCTTACATTGCCTAAATTTAACAAAATTTATTGCAGTTAATCTATATTTGAAAAGAATCAGCTAAGCCTAACTATGACCCATTTTACCCCACCCAAGAAAAATTTAAATAAAAAAGAAAATATTTAACATTTTTCTTAATTGTTTGGCTTGAGATGTTCTCTAGAGTTTCTTCAATGAAAAAATGCTTCAAGCTTGCACTATTATTAATAAAAAAATATAGATTTTCTGAAGTTAGTTCAGCATGTTTTTTTTCGCACTATCATCTTTAGAATGTAAACTGTTCTTCTTGTGTTGCATTTTCATAAACATAACTTTTTTGAAATTGGAAAATGTTATTAAAAACTTAAAAAATATTGTTACAAAAATTGGTTTAAAAAATTCTAGTCTAATTATATTTACTTAGCATTATTTATAAAGTGACCCATTTTACCCCACGACCCATTTTACCCCACCCTACCCTAGTTATTTAAATGTGAAAAGTATTTCTAATATTGACACTATATTTGAAAACAAAATACATCATTTATTTGTGCTTATTATTTTTAAAATATAGTAGAACTAAAGTTAAACAAACTTATTCACCATTAACTTCAACTTCCAGTTCAACGCAAAAACTTGAAAAGCATCTAAAGTCAGAATACAGCATTCCAACAAACTTTGGCTCTCTGCTTCTGTCATCTAGCATCGAAAATATCATATAATCTTTGACTGGGTGTTTTCAGCTACAAAATTTGAAAACAAAATGCCGCTAGATGACAGAAGCAGCACGTCAAATTGTACCAAAAAGTTGCACCATGACTTTATATGCTTTTCAAGTTTTCGTGTTCAACCGAGAGTTGGAGTTGTTGGTGAATACCACTGAGCTGAAGAACAACTGGAGGAAATGCTAGACCGGTTTTTGCGTGCCGTTTTTGGAAGGTTTGTCGTCCGAGCGCTGCACTTCAGGAAGCATTTGATATCTTTATATTTCAAAGTAAAATTGTGTAAAGGTTGTCTGTTCGAACAACCATATGTTAATCATGATATTACAATTTTAAATTTTAATTCTTTAAAGAGTATAATAGCAATAGACGACCCGACAAATGTTGCTTGCCGTACAAGGTTTGACTCTGTACGGCAAATGACTGCAGAAAAACTGGCACGCACGTACACTGTGTAAAGGTATTGGAATCATTTGCTCCAATTGTTCTTCAGCTCAGTGGTGACTACAGCCATTAACTGTGTTAAATAATTTATTTTGCTAATATTTTATTTCAGGTAAAATGTAAGGTAATAACAGAACCAGGTATTATACGTAATAAATCGTGTTGAGGAGAAGCTGCCAGCAAACTGGTGCTTGCAAAATCAGATTTTTCACGGGATATGAATAGAGTAATGGTATCTGTCATGGGCCGTTTAGGCAAATACAGGCAATTTTTAAATGGCATATAAAAATAAGTTATTAAAAAAGAAAAAATCAATAGTTAATGTTTACTTTTAAATATTTAATTTTCATTTAAATGTATTTCAAAAACAATAAAGAATTAGAAAGACAAAATGTTATCATTATTTTTTGCGTTATATTGATAACAAACATATATACATGCAGATGCACAAAACAACTGCTAATATCCTAATTTTCAGATTCGAGAAACCTCGAAACATATTTTAGCGACCGGCTGGATTTCATGCGACTTCAAGCGTAGAGATCAAACGAGGTACCTCTCGGTAGGGTCTGATAATGTATCCTAAGAAATGGCGACCGCTACACATACAATTACAGCCAATACTCAGCCTCGAAAATTCGATCCCAAAAAGAATACTTCTTCTATAAGGTATGGGTAACATTCTTATCAATTTATGAAATGCTTAATAAATTTTCATATTTTACTAGAGCGTGTTCGCTCACATAAATCAAAAATAAAATATAACGACCTATTAATACTATTAAAGTATATTGCCACTTTAAAATTATAAAACATTTATGATGATAAGTAGTTACTTTAGAAAATATGACGTTGACAAAACCTATGAGCCATTTTTAACTGTCAAAGTTAAGAAATTATTTGGAAAGAAAATTAATAATTATTCTCATTTCTTTTTCAAAACCAGAAGTCATCGTTACATTTAAAAAAAAAAAAAAATATCTCATAAAATTTTATTTATGATGTAATTTATTGACGTTTAATTTACGGGGGGGAAAAAGAAAAAAAAATTTTGAATTAGAAAAAGTTATTTTCGGCCACGGCCACCGTGCACTCTACCTAATTTCTCTTCCACGTAAAAATTACAATTTTGAATATTGCTACCATTAGCTGCAAAAATATGATTAAACGAAAAAAATTAACTGTGTTTTAGTACTTATGACATTTATTAGGAATGAAATAGAGAATCTAAAATCAGTGCACAATGGTCTGAGAAATCTGATTCTGTGGAAATATATGCATATTAAAAAAAAAAAAAAAAAAAAAAGGAATTAAGATCTGCTAAATAAAGGTGGATGAATATTGAATATATGTTTCAATCATTTCCAGAGCTCGTGAAATACTGTCTTCTCGTCGCCAAGGGCAACGAATATATTTTAACTGGCGATTATGCTTTTAACTTTATAGAAACTCAATTTTTCTTTCTTATATATATATATATATATATATATATATATATAGAGAGAGAGAGAGAGAGATAGATAGATACATAGATAGATATAGATATTGGTGAAAAATTTGGTCCGAGAATCCCGCTCCGATTTTCCTTCCGACGTAGGCTAACTCTCATCGTTTTGATTCACGCTCCTCTCGCCACGTTTTGAGACACTCTATTGAAACAATATAAAATTAGGGGATTTGCACACACACACACACACATATATATATATATATGTATGTATATATATATATATATTTTGTTAGTGCATGTTTCACAACTCGGTGTTAAACTGGTGCATCATTTTGAGGAATTGGTTAATATTCTTCCTGTTCGCGCGTGCTTTGCGACCCGGCGCTAAATCGTTGTACTGGTGTAATGATATGTCGATGCCGATGATATATCGGTTTAGTGAAAATAATAAAATCGGTTTCATAATGATAAATTTAAACAAATGTTTCCTTATGTAACATTCTGTCCTAGTAAATATATGGTTTTTATGCTTAGAATTTTAATTTCTATATTGAAGTAAATTAAATTTCAAATTTGAAAGAGAAAAAAAGCAGAGGGATATTTTTTTTTACTGGTTACGAGACGTTTTTGCTAGCGACCACTTTTTTTTCAAAATCCTGTATCCCTGGTCTTTTCAGTACTACACACACATCTCTACATATAATAAAAGAAGGTGTGTGTCCGTCGCTTTGTAGGGTAACGGCTGGTCGCAAACTTACAGGGACATCACTTTGGATAAATAAAGCAAATATTCAAGGAGGGAGGTTGAGAGAGGCGGCAGCTCACCTCATGCAAAAATATATATCATTATTAAGTGAATCTGATACACATACATATTTGCATGCATATATATAGCAATAATCGAGTATAATAGTTGAAATAGGAACAAGAACAAAAAATCGTGTTGTCCGCATAGATTATAAAAATTTTCCACATATACCCATTGTAACGTTTAACCGTTACTGTATTTAGCTCAGTAAAGGCACCTTAAAAATAACTGATTTTAATTAGGAAAGCAGAAAACTAGCAAAAAATATTGTTATATTTTTTCTTTATTTTCAAGAAAAACCATGTAATAGGTTTCTTTCGTGTAGTCCTCCCGTTGTGCTTACTTTTGTACCATTTTGTTTAAAATCTGCAAGTATACAAAAAGTATATTTTATTTTAGCTATATAATAAAGTCACACAAAAACATCTTTACAGCTTTATTCCTAAAGAAAAGGGATTAAAAAGATTTCTTTTTGTACTCCTGTAAATTGTCTAAATTTTGCATATGCACCATAAGATGTACTAAAAAATCCCTTAAAACTGGATATTTACATCGAACAATTCTTCCTTATGTCTCATGATGAATCGGAACAACTTTGCAGGACCCTGTAAACTAGTCATCTGCGCTAATCGAGCCTTATTTTACATGAAAAAGGGATTTTATGTATCCCGAAGATGTATATAAATTTATTTTTGGTGTATGTAGTATAAAGATGTTATTTTGTACTTTAAAATGTTTACGGATAACAAACGCACAGGCAAGCGGACGAACAGACAGACAAACCAAAGTTATAAGCATCTTTCAATTTTGTTTGAAAGTGGTAAAAATAAAAATTAATTGCTCAGTAATAAATAATGCTGATGAGGATTTGAACCACCTGTTTCGCAGATCCACTAGTAGATTTTCATATTCTACCAAAGTATGCAGGTAAGAAAGAATAAATATATACATTTAATAATACTATTTAAAAAAAAAAAAATATATATATATATATATATAGCCACTTTAAACTACAACACATTCATAATTATGAGCAATTTAGTTCCGAAAATTGGATGCTAAAAGCCAAGGGTGTTTTAAAATGTCAAAGTTTAGAAATTTACTTGGAATGAAAATTAATAACTTTTCTCATTTCCTTTTTCAAAATTAGAAGCTAGGACTCCATTAAAAAAGGAAAAAATAAACTCGTAAAACTTCATTCAGGATGTAAATATTAACATTTGAGCTAAATTAAAGAAAAATCAATTGTCTCATCTAGAAAAGTTGCTTTCGGCCACCATATGCACTTAATCCTTGTTTTCCACCGCGTAAAAGTTCTATTTTTAAATGTTGTTGCCATTAAAGGTAAAAATGTGATAAAATGCATAATTACTAGAAAACTCATGCGAAATTTTTTCTTCAGTATCACTTATATGTTTCAACAATCAAATAGCTTCCCGACTAGCTAGACATTTGAAACTTTTAGAATAGCTCAGAACACGGTGACAATGCATTCTTTTAACAATTTTAGCCAATTATTTCGAGTCCACGCTGCCTTCGGTAGCGTTTATATGATTCAACAGAAAATTTAAAAACATGGTATATAAAAAGTTCTTTTTATCTTGTAATTTTTATTTTATTTATTTTTTCTATTTTCCTTTTTCCAAAATAACTTTTGGATTTTCGATTGTGAGGCAAAATATTCTTTTTCCATTTTCGGAATTTTTTCTCATCCTGATTTAAAAAAAAAAAAAAAAAAAAAAAAAATCGTTAATCCCGTAAATCAAAAAAATTAAATGAAAATCTATAACCCTTACTGACGATTCATAAAATTTAGCAAGTATGCTGTTCTAAGGTCATTTGGGAGTAACCCGTTGAGTACTGCGGTTTATGACGCTGTTTTCGATAAGATAGCAACGTTTATGAGAGGAGAAAAAAAAATCTGGAGTGACTCCACTCGACTTTCCGAACATTGAGTAATTAACAGTTTTGTAGATAAAGTAAAGAAAGAGGAGTTGTTAAACAAACAAAAGAGAGAAAACCATAATAGAGTGTTTGAGTATTTTTCTCCATCTATTACACGATGTTTTATTTAACGCTACTGAACATTGAGCCCATAGATCATAATGATAAAGAATTTTTCGTTGTGTCCCTGTAAAAACCTATAAATGCTAGATTCACCAAAATGCTTATAGTTAGTGCAACAGTGATTTATAATACTCATATAAATTTTCAGCTCAATTCAGTAAGGCGTTTAGATGCTATCGTACTTTTAAAAATTTAGTTCCATAGGCCATAATGATAAAGAATTTTTCTTTGTGTCCCTGTAAAAAAACTGTAAGTGCTAGATTCACCAAAATCTATACAGTTAGTTCAACTGTGATCTATAACATGTGTACAAATTTTTTGCTCAGATTAATAAGGCGTTTAGACGCTATCACACTTTTAAAAATTTGGCCCCATAGGCATAATGATAAAGAATTTTTCTTTGTGTCCCTGTAAAAAAACTATAAGTGCTAGATTCTCCAAAATCTATACAAATTGAGTATTTGTGACCTATAATATGTGTATAAATTTTTTGCTCAATTGAATAAGGCGTTTAGATGCTATCGCACTTTTAAGATTTTGCTCCCATAGGCCATAATGATAAAGAATTTTTCTTTGTGTCCCTGTAAAAAACCTATAAGTGCTAGATTCACCAAAATCTATAGGGTTCGTACTATGGTGACTTACAATATGCGTACCAACTTTCAGGTTAATCGAACAAAGCGTTTAGACGCTAGCGTGTTCACTCACAGACATACACACTAGGGGTGAGTTCGGGCTCTATTTTGGCAATCCGAGACCGCCCGGGCCCGAAACATTTTTGAACTGAGCTCGCCCGAGCCCGAAAAATTTTGTGTAATCAGAGCCCATGCCCGCCCGAGCCCGATATTGAAAGTGGTACGCTATGCAACACACACACAATAGTAAAATTAAATACCGTTTTCATTTTAAAATTAATTTTCTTATTACCAATCCTCAATTTAAATAACTATAAATGTTATTATAACAATTTATAATGTCTGTGTCTTTGTATACATGTATATATTTATATAATATATATTTATAGTGCAGCCCATTGTTTATAACGCGCCTATCGGGGGACAAAAAGTTTATCCGAATGAGTGATATAATGAGGCCCAATATAACGAAGGAGGGAGGATTACTGTATAACACTATGACATAATATGCTTCCCGTTGAAAAAAAAGTTCTATTTAGAAAAAGGAAAGTCAAAGCTACTAAGGTTTGCAAGATTATTTTGTGATTTATAACCTATCGTGATTATTATGACATTACTAAAAGTGCTCTCAAAATGAATAAAATTTCTTTTCTTTTTTTTTACATTTTCCAGTTAGTGAAGAATAAAATAAACGGAACTTTTAGCTTGAATCCGAGCCCGCCCGGAGCACGAAGACTTGCGTAAGATTTGAGCCCGATCGGGCTCGGGCCCGGGCTCGGGCTCGGGCTTTCGGGCTCGGGCTGAGCCCGTCTCATCTCTAATACACACATACATACACACATACACACACACATACATACATCATCGTAAAAATAGTGAAAACGGACTCAAGGGACCTCAAAACGTATAGAAAAATCAAAATCTCGAATTCGGATTTTTGACATGATTACAATACTTTCCTCACTATAGTGTTCGGAAAGTAAAAAAGGGAACGGGGAAATAAAAGGTATGCCCGATTATAGGTTTCCGGATTATCGATGCTATATTGTACTTCAATCGAACAAAAATAAAAAAAGCGTTGACCAATCGTAACTGCAAACGAAGTAATAAAAATATAATGGAAACTAAAGCAACTAATTAATACAATCAACTTCTTAAAAAAAGAAAAAAAAAGATAGCAAAGACTTGACACATTAAAATAAAATTATATCAAAACTATCTTTATAATCCTAGCCTTCATTTCACGGAGATCACGCATCCGATATGAACCACTCGACTTAGGATTTTGATTTCATAATTACAACAATGTATTGAGATTAATATATATATATATATACATCATCCATAGTTTCGAACAAATAAAATTATTGTTTTTAAAGAGGTTAATTTCATTGAAAAAAATGGCGTTATAGCAGAAAACATTTATTGATCAATCAAATAATATTTTATATGTAGTTTGAAACGAATAAAATTAAAAGAAAAGTTTTTTTTTTTTTTTTTTTTTTTTTTTTTTTGGGGGGGGGGGTAGGGGGGGAGGAGGGGGAGGAGGGAGGAGATTATATCCCAATGTAAAAACATTTTTATATTTTGAATATCATTTGAATCGAGGAAACTTTTTCATATTTTATTCATTTACAGAATTCAGTTAACGAGATTCAGTTCATCAACACTTATACTTATTCGTTTATTTATTTCTTTTTTATTTATTTATTTTATTTTATTTTATTTTATTTTATTTATTTATTTTTTTTGTGTGTGTGAGAGAGAGAAAGAGAGAGAGAGAATGAGTATAATTCCTTAAATAGATAGTGGAAGCCAAAATTGCTAAATAAATACTACAACTTTATTTTTTACCTCCACTAATTTTATAAATTAACAGTCCGCACTTTAATCACTATTTTCTTTGTTTTTGTATAAAATGGCTGCTTTAATGCAAAAATAGTGGTCTGCAGGAATAAACGTGTATCTGGATACAGCCTCTGAAAGCAGCCTTAAATCATATTTAACTTATTATAATGCATATACAGTTGAATTAAAGGGTTACGATTTTTTGGACTTTTAAAATATTGTGAGGCAGATATTACTGCAAGCGATGATCCCGTTATTTAAAATGTTCCTGTAAACTGAAATTAAATGCTATAAATTGGTGTTAAAACAGCAAAAAAATAATAAAGTTGGAAATAAGTTTACTAATAAGCGGGCGAAAGCCAATTTCTTTTGAAATGGTGTAAAATTAAAAGTTCTTTATATGCAGACAGTCTATTTAAATCATCATTTAGTAGAGAACGAATTAGAAAAAGAGACTTGCAATCACGTGACTTAAAGTTTATTACCTAAAAGTTAAGGAAAAGGAAACGAATTCTAGCTGCACGCAAGTTTTTAAAAGATTGATTCACCACATCATAAGAAATTTTTTCCGTCTTATGTCGAAAATTTATGTTATTCTATGACTAATAAATATACTGCAATACACGGAAATAAAACTGTGTTCTAATTTTCTGGTTCCAAATAGTTTGTGGTTTTACTACAGAATCTAAATATTCAAAAGATTGGATAGAAATTGTCGTGAAATTAATTTTTACTTTATTCTATAACAAACAGAAGAAAGTATTGGATTTGTAAAAATTTTCCACTTCCGGTTTTCGATGGATTTACACGTTTTGAGAGATGCGGAACACGATTTGTCTATTTTTTTTTAAATGTCTGTCCGTCTGTCTGTTTGCCTATCTGTATGTCCGTCTGTGTATATGTTACAAAAGCTTTGTGGCAATTGTCTCTCAAAAACTACTGCACAGAACTTCATAAATTTATATGTAGTTGCACCTTAAGGTGCCTATCAACGTTTGGTGTATATCGCTCAACAGTTGGCGCAGTTGCACAGCGATTTCTCCTATTTAAAAAAGGCTACATCTCAGATTCTATTGTGTATAGTCGAATAAAACTTGGTATGTAAAAAGGATATTATGAAATATTATACTGAATCAATTTGGGTGCGCATCGTCCAGTAGGTGATGTTGTAATACTGCAAATATTCCCGTGTACGGAAGGCTATATCTTGGATTCTGCTGCTTATAATCACACAAAATTTTCGTATATAAGAAGACCATTATGAAACAAATGCCGATTATATTTATGTGCATATCGACTGGTAGGTGGCGTTGGTGTACTGGAATTTAGTCCGTGAATAGAAAGGCTAAATCTCTTCTATGGCATATAAATGCCCCAAATTTGATATGTGAGATCACCATTATATGACAATGTATTCCCACTTAATTTGGGCGTATGTCAGCCGACAGGTGACGCAAGTTTTGTAATGGCCACAACTAACTAATTTTTTTTTTCTTTAAGCTAAATAAAAGTTTTCTTAAGTAGTTTCTTTTATAATGCTAGTTAGTGATGAAAAAACAATAACGATAATTTGTACAGCTCGCATAGCTTATATAAAACTTTTCTGTACTTGCACGTTACATTGATTAAACTTCAGGGTATTTTACTTCTTTGACGATATATTTGAATATATTTTGTTTTTAATCAAAAAACAAAGAAATAAAAAATAAAAAAAAGCTGTCTTTATACACTGCTTTTAATTTTAAAAGTAAGCATAAAACAGAATGTTTTTCCGTATACGATACATGATTTAAAATTCAGGATATTTTATTTCTGTAGTGATATCTTTAAATAGGTTTTGTTTTATAAAAGTATGAAAGAAGATATTTCACAAAAACATGTGTACATGTTATACAGTTAAAACTTCGGGCATTTTACTTTTTGTTTGTATATATATTAAAGATATTTTATTTTTAATTATGGAGGAAGAAGTATCACAGAAAATATCTTCATAATTTTAAAGAGAAAGTATAAAATAGATTTCTTCTGAGTACGCGTTATGTCAATTAGTCTTTTTTTCTTTTCTTCCTTCTATATGTAATAAGAGAAAATATTGGATTCATTCTCCTGTTTTCAATGGATTTACACGTTTTGGGATGTCCTGAACACGATTTGATAGTTTTTAGAAAATGCCTGTCTGTGTGTATCACGAATTTTGTGGACGCTGTATCTCACGAACCAATGAACGAAATTTAACCAAACTTGGTATTTAGTTGGACCCTGACATAAACTGGTGCTGATTAGATTGGGGATCAATCGCTCAACAGATCGCGCTGTGATCGCATTTTTTCAAAATTTTTAATATGGCAGTATAGGACAAAATTTCGTATAAATGTACATAGAGTTATTTTTAACTTGTGATTATAAAATTAATATAAATTACTTTTAATAGTAGTAGTTAACTAGGAAAAAATTTTTGTGCATAACCATAAAACAAAGTTATCGATTTTTTTTTTTTTTTTTTTTTTTTTTTTTCATTTTTAAACGGGAAAAAATAGAAGAAAAAATGGGAAGTACCCCACTGGAGGAGTAAATTTTCAAGATGTGTATCTTTCGAAAAGTCTCGTCAATACCTTTAAAACGAATGGTTGAAATACAGATCATCTGTGATAACTTAAAACAAAGGTATCGATTTTTTTTACTTTTAACGAAAAAGAAAAACTTAGAATTTTTTTTTTTTTTTTTTTTTTTTTTTTAATATTGAGAATAAAAAGGGCTTTTTTTGGATATTTAGTGTTATATTAATTCTCTAATATGGAAATCGTCTGCATTATCATGGAAGATTAAATAATAGTTTTAATAAATTATTTTTACTGAGTGAATTTGTATAGGAAAATATAGAAGAAAGTCATGTGGTAGCCACAACATACTAGTTACTTATGTGATGATGTCTTTAAATGTATATTATTAATTTCTTCCATATTCAATAGAAGAAAGTACTGGGTTCGTAAAAAGTTTTTGACCTCCAGTTCATGGATGGATTTACACATTTTTAGAGGTCTAGAATATTTTTAGAGAATATTTGTCTCTGTTTGTGCGTGAGAGACAAAGTTCTGTTGCGATTGTATATTACTAATAATTGCGCAGGATTTCATACAAATTGGTATGTACGTATCCTCAAAGTCTTTCATTAATTAAAAATGAAATAAAAAATAAAGAAATAAACTTGTAAAATAATTCGCGGTTCAGTGGTATTCACATTTTAAGAACATATAGAATCAAAATTAAAATGCCGGATTGCTTTGAAACAAGAGAATGGATAAAATAGAACGATGCATACTTTGTCTGGAGGTTTAATGATACTAATAAAATAAAAATTCTATTTACACTTTAAATACATTATTTACAAAAAAGAATACTTAAAGGAACGTAGTTCCGAATCTAATTAACTCTCATAATGAGAGATCGAATAATTCTATCTTCGAACACAGTCGAAGCATCAAAATCTAAACTAAACTTACTGGCTGTTGCCAAATTCTATAAACAAAATATATGTTCTTCTTTTTTCTTTCTGCGGCGACGCAGCGCCGTCTAAATGGAATTGTTTTTACTACAAACTTTCTAGGTTTAAAAATATATAATTACAATGGAAAATTAGATTTTGATATTTTTGATAAGAGAAAAGAATTTACTCTTGAAGTTAATTTATTTATTACCAGCAGGCTACGCCCGCTTCGCTGGTCACTATTTTTAAATGTATCACAATAATTAATGAATTCTCAAAATTGCATTAATTTTTATCGTGTGATAAGAAAAGAGAAAAAAATTTCTCATCGGGAAAATGTCGCACCGGGTCCCCACTGCCTTCGGTAGCGTAGACCCGTGCGCTACACGCGCACGTTTGAGGATATGCGTGCGCTGTACACGCATATTTCTTCTCAACTCAAACTTTTATTATCAAGAAAATAAAATTAAAAAAAAAATCTTTTATCATCGGGTAAATCTCGCACCGGGTCCCAAACCCAAGCACGCTGCACGCCTATTCCTTCCCCACCCTTCCAGCCCCTCCTAATTAACTTACATATACCAATTTTGAACGGTCTTACTCAATTAGCTGAGATGCAAAAGAAAACCTGATCAGGACACCTTAAAATTGTAAATCAGGTGAAATCTCGAATTCTACTTTCGATAATATAAAAGAACTTTAAAATATCGTTCGAATGGTGTATTAGAAATAATTTAATCATAATTAGAATTTGAAATATTGAAATTTAAAAAAATTACAGCGCCATCTGGCGGTAGAAATTTCTGTAAACTATTGTTCCATTCCAGATCAACAAAGCTTTCAAATGATGCATTACTCATGAAATTATTTTAATTAGTAGATGAGATACAAAAGAAAACCTAATCAGGACACCTCAAAACGTGTAAATCGGGTGAAATCTCGAATTCCATTTTCGATAATGTAAAAGTACTTTAAAATGTGTATCAACTAAAATAAGCTTTCAAATGATGTATTACTTGTGAACTTTTTTTAATTAATAACTGAGATACAAAAAAACTGATTCAGGAGACCTCAAACGTGTAAATCTGGTGAAAACTTTCGATAATTTAAAAGAACTTTAAAATATCTTTCAAATGATGTATTAAAAATAATTTAATCGTAATTTGAAATTTCTGTAGTCCACTGTTCGATTCCAAATCAAAAAAGCTTTCTAATGATGTATTACTTATGAAATTATTTTAATTAGTAGCTGAGATACAAAAGAAAACCTAATCAGGACACCTCAAAACGTGTAAATCGGGTGAAATCTCGAATTCCATTTTCGATAATGTAAAAGTACTTTAAAATGTGTATCAACTAAAATAAGCTTTCAAATGATGTATTACTTGTGAACTTTTTTTAATTAATAACTGAGATACAAAAAAACTGATTCAGGAGACCTCAAACGTGTAAATCTGGTGAAAACTTTCGATAATTTAAAAGAACTTTAAAATATCTTTCAAATGATGTATTAAAAATAATTTAATCGTAATTTGAAATTTCTGTAGTCCACTGTTCGATTCCAAATCAAAAAAGCTTTCTAATGATGTATTACTTATGAAATTATTTTAATTAGTAGCTGAGATACAAAAGAAAACTGATTCAGGAAACCTCAAAACGTGTAAATCTGGTGAAAACTTTCGATAATTTAAAAGAACTTTAAAATATCTTTCGAATGATGTATTAAAAATAATTTAATTAGAATTTGAAATATCGAAATTTTAAAATATCTGGCGGTAGAAATTTCTGTAATCTACTGTTCAATTCCAAATCAACAAAGCTTTCAAATAATGTGTTACTTATGAAATTATTTTAATTAGTAGCTGAGATACAAAAGAAAACCTAATCAGGACATTCCCCAAACCTATATATATACCACGGTAGTCGGGTAATGGAAGTAAAAAGAAACAGAAAAAGTCGTCTATTGAAAGATAGATTACGTGTTGGAATAAAATTTAATTTGCAATTAAAATGTAACTGCTTTGTTTATTAATGAAAATTGATGAAATTTTAACTGCAGGTTGGTTTTGTGCTGAATAGGTTGTATATTAAGTGTTGTGTGCGAAAAAGAAAATCTGAAGCACTTTGAAATTTGCAATTTTTAACTCCAGTTCAAGATCATGTGACATTACTTCCACATGTTTTGTTTCCGTTCGAGACAGCCGTTAAAATCGTCTGCTGATAGAATGCCTCTTTTTAAGCAATAAGGATTTTTGGTCATTTTTCGATCGACATGGGTCAACATTTTAATTAATATCTCCGAAACTAATTAAAATTTTTAAATTCTGTTTTCAGGAGCCCCTCGGGAAGGCTCCTGAGCATCCGTATGTCAATTTTTTGTACTTCTGCGTTCAATAGGGGCTGAACGTATAAAAGAACAGACAGAAGGACAGACAGACAGACAAACCTTTCCTTTTATTATTATAGATTACAAATCATGTTTACATGAAAATATTCATAAAAATATTCTAATTAATTTCGTCTACAGAATAAAAGATCTATGTTCTGATAAATATAAAAGTAAAAACGTTAAATCTATCTATTTTTAGGAGACTTTATGGTTATCCTAAATTTCTAGTAAATTCAATCTTACTTCTAATTTATTATATCCTGGTATATGGTGTTTGCATTTAAAACAAGACCTTCCGGCTTTTTCGGAAGGGTAGGTTGATTTCTTTTTCCTTATCAAGTAGCCGTCATTTTGTTTCAAAATGGCGGCTACAAATTATTAATGCACTTGGTAGAAATATTGATGTAGGCTATGCACATATGGAGTTTTAAGCAAATCGGTTCATAAATACACTTTTATGTGAACTTAAAATTTTCAAGTGGCCGGCGCTAGGAAAAAAAATGGAGGGTTAAGTTGACAAATATATGAAATACATTTGTGAGATAAGTCTACTGTACACACATAGTTCGAATTAATATAAAATCTCAAAAGTCATTGTGTTGAAAAATTAAGTGGCTGCCACTTCGATAAAAATGGCAGAGAAAGTTGCTCATCTAAGATATCGTTGCAAATTTGAAAATATTTTTTTTTTTTTTGTAGAAATTCTTTCAAAGAGGCTTAGTAAGTCGATAAAATGTTAGTTTCCCGCATTTCTAGTTTGTTTTAGCATTAAAATAGTCTAATTTTACCTTAAAAACGCATTAAAAAGATCCAGTAACGCATGTAATGGATTTGGCGCCAAATTTGGCGACATTTCCCCTATGGCGACTTTTTTGGCGACTTTTGGCGAGAAAATACTTATTATCGATATACCAAAGATGGACGCAATAACGTGATTGGTTCATGAGTTACGTGAATTTTCTAAATTTTTGTTGTTTGAATGATAAATCCATTTTTCAACTTTGATTTGAATTGATTAAGTATTTATAAAGTTCCAGCAAAGACATCGAAGATATTTGAAGCATAGGTTACTGTCCAACTGTGGTTTAAATCAGTGCCGTGTTTCAAAAGTTATTATTATGGCAAATTTTCAAGTGGCAGTCTAAGTGGCTGCGACTTGTAAAACAAAATAGCAAAACATCTTGCCCATCGAAATCATCCAGTATATTTGTACGATAAGTTCATTGTCCAGTTCTAGTTTAAATTAAATCAGAATTTCAAAAATTATAATCATAAGAAATTTTCAGGTGGCACCACTTGTAAAAAAAAGTGGAGTGAGATGCCTAGCGAACTTATCTGAGATATTTGAATGATAAATCCACTACCCAAATTTGAAGCGAATTGATTCTGTCTTACTAAAGTTACCATAATGACAATTTTCAAGTGGCCGCCACTTGAAAATAAAATTGCGGATCAAGTCATCAAGTGAACATATCCTAGATATTTGAACCAAAAGTTCACTAACCAGCTTTTATTTGAATCAGTTTAGTATTTTAAAAGTTATCGTGATGACATATTTTCAAGTGGCAGTGTGATTTCAAGTGGCTGGAACTTAGACACAAGATGCCGGGACAAGTTGCCTAGTGAAAACATTCAAGATAATTATATGATAATATCACTGTCAAAATTTGGTTCGATTTGAAGTATTATTTCAAAAGTTATCGAGATTTTAAATTTTCAAGT
This sequence comes from Salticus scenicus, assembly GCA_963930645.1. Classification (NCBI taxonomy): domain Eukaryota; kingdom Metazoa; phylum Arthropoda; class Arachnida; order Araneae; family Salticidae; genus Salticus; species Salticus scenicus. The sequence goes on from OZ005658.1 coordinate 236,075,390, forward strand.
GGGAGCCTGATTTCAAGTGACCGCGCTTAAGATACTTTAACTTAAGATACTGCCACTTTATTAAAAATGGCGGATATAGTTTATTAATAAACTTCATTGAGATCCTTATGTGGTCTGTATTTACATAAAATTCAAACAATTTCGGAATACGCTTTTTACAATTTAAATTTGAAATTTTCAAGTTGTCTCCACTTGAAAACAAAATGGCGGAGCAACTTGGTTAACAAACTCATGTAAGATATTTATAAGATAAGTTAAGACACTGTTCAAATTTGGTTCCATTTGGAGTATTATTTCGGAAGTTATCATGGTTTTAAATTTTCAAGTGGTGGCCTGATTTCAAGCGGTCCCGCTTAACTTAAGATATCCACTACTTTATTAAAAATGGCGGATAAAGTTCATTAATAAAGTTATTTGAGACACTTGTGTAATCTATGTATACATCAAAATTTAAAAAAATTCGGAATACGCTTTTTACAATTTGAATTTGAAATTTTCAAGTGGTCTCCACTTGAAAACAAAATGGCGGAGCAACTTGGTTAACAAACTCATCCAAGATATTTATAAGATAAGTTAAGACACTATTCAAATTTGGTTCGATTTGGATTATTCTTTCGGAAGTTATAGGGATTAAAAATTTTCAAGTGGTAGCCTGATTTCAAGTGGTCCCGCTTAACTTAAGATATCTGCCACTTTATTAAAAATGGCGGACATAGTTTATTAATAAACTTCATTGAGATCCTTATGTGGTCTGTATTTACATCAAAATTCAAACAATTTCGGAATACGCTTTTTACAATTTAAATTTGAAATTTTCAAGTTGTCTCCACTTGAAAACAAAATGGCGGAGCAACTTGGTTAACAAACTCATGTAAGATATTTATAAGATAAGTTAAGACACTGTTCAAATTTGGTTCCATTTGGAGTATTATTTCGGAAGTTATCATGGTTTTAAATTTTCAAGTGGTGGCCTGATTTCAAGCGGTCCCGCTTAACTTAAGATATCCACTACTTTATTAAAAATGGCGGATAAAGTTCATTAATAAAGTTATTTGAGACACTTGTGTAATCTATGTATACATCAAAATTTAAAAAAATTCGGAATACGCTTTTTACAATTTGAATTTGAAATTTTCAAGTGGTCTCCACTTGAAAACAAAATGGCGGAGCAACTTGGTTAACAAACTCATCCAAGATATTTATAAGATAAGTTAAGACACTATTCAAATTTGGTTCGATTTGGATTATTCTTTCGGAAGTTATAGGGATTAAAAATTTTCAAGTGGTAGCCTGATTTCAAGTGGTCCCGCTTAACTTAAGATATCTGCCACTTTATTAAAAATGGCGGACATAGTTTATTAATAAACTTCATTGAGATCCTTATGTGGTCTGTATTTACATCAAAATTCAAACAATTTCGGAATACGCTTTTTACAATTTAAATTTGAAATTTTCAAGTTGTCTCCACTTGAAAACAAAATGGCGGAGCAACTTGGTTAACAAACTCATGTAAGATATTTATAAGATAAGTTAAGACACTGTTCAAATTTGGTTCCATTTGGAGTATTATTTCGGAAGTTATCATGGTTTTAAATTTTCAAGTGGTGGCCTAATTTCAAGTGGTTCCGCTTAACTTAAGATATCCGCCACTTTATTAAAAATGGCGGATAAAGTTCATTAATAAAGTTATTTGAGAAACTTGTGTAATCTATGTATACATCAAAATTTAAAAAAATTCGGAATACGCTTTTTACAATTTGAATTTGAAATTTTCAAGTGGTCTCCACTTGAAAACAAAATGGCGGAGCAACTTGGTTAACAAACTCATCCAAGATATTTATAAGATAAGTTAAGACACTGTTCAAATTTGGTTCCATTTGGAGTATTATTTCGGAAGTTATCATGGTTTTAAATTTTCAAGTGGTGGCCTGATTTCAAGCGGTCCCGCTTAACTTAAGATATCCACTACTTTATTAAAAATGGCGGATAAAGTTCATTAATAAAGTTATTTGAGACACTTGTGTAATCTATGTATACATCAAAATTTAAAAAAATTCGGAATACGCTTTTTACAATTTGAATTTGAAATTTTCAAGTGGTCTCCACTTGAAAACAAAATGGCGGAGCAACTTGGTTAACAAACTCATCCAAGATATTTATAAGATAAGTTAAGACACTATTCAAATTTGGTTCGATTTGGATTATTCTTTCGGAAGTTATAGGGATTAAAAATTTTCAAGTGGTAGCCTGATTTCAAGTGGTCCCGCTTAACTTAAGATATCTGCCACTTTATTAAAAATGGCGGACATAGTTTATTAATAAACTTCATTGAGATCCTTATGTGGTCTGTATTTACATCAAAATTCAAACAATTTCGGAATACGCTTTTTACAATTTAAATTTGAAATTTTCAAGTTGTCTCCACTTGAAAACAAAATGGCGGAGCAACTTGGTTAACAAACTCATGTAAGATATTTATAAGATAAGTTAAGACACTGTTCAAATTTGGTTCCATTTGGAGTATTATTTCGGAAGTTATCATGGTTTTAAATTTTCAAGTGGTGGCCTAATTTCAAGTGGTTCCGCTTAACTTAAGATATCCGCCACTTTATTAAAAATGGCGGATAAAGTTCATTAATAAAGTTATTTGAGAAACTTGTGTAATCTATGTATACATCAAAATTAAAAAAAATTCGGAATACGCTTTTTACAATTTGAATTTGAAATTTTCAAGTGGTCTCCACTTGAAAACAAAATGGCGGAGCAACTTGGTTAACAAACTCATGTAAGATATTTATAAGATAAGTTAAGACACTGTTCAAATTTGGTTCCATTTGGAGTATTATTTCGGAAGTTATCATGGTTTTAAATTTTCAAGTGGTGGCCTGATTTCAAGCGGTCCCGCTTAACTTAAGATATCCACTACTTTATTAAAAATGGCGGATAAAGTTCATTAATAAAGTTATTTGAGACACTTGTGTAATCTATGTATACATCAAAATTTAAAAAAATTCGGAATACGCTTTTTACAATTTGAATTTGAAATTTTCAAGTGGTCTCCACTTGAAAACAAAATGGCGGAGCAACTTGGTTAACAAACTCATCCAAGATATTTATAAGATAAGTTAAGACACTATTCAAATTTGGTTCGATTTGGATTATTCTTTCGGAAGTTATAGGGATTAAAAATTTTCAAGTGGTAGCCTGATTTCAAGTGGTCCCGCTTAACTTAAGATATCTGCCACTTTATTAAAAATGGCGGACATAGTTTATTAATAAACTTCATTGAGATCCTTATGTGGTCTGTATTTACATCAAAATTCAAACAATTTCGGAATACGCTTTTTACAATTTAAATTTGAAATTTTCAAGTTGTCTCCACTTGAAAACAAAATGGCGGAGCAACTTGGTTAACAAACTCATGTAAGATATTTATAAGATAAGTTAAGACACTGTTCAAATTTGGTTCCATTTGGAGTATTATTTCGGAAGTTATCATGGTTTTAAATTTTCAAGTGGTGGCCTAATTTCAAGTGGTTCCGCTTAACTTAAGATATCCGCCACTTTATTAAAAATGGCGGATAAAGTTCATTAATAAAGTTATTTGAGAAACTTGTGTAATCTATGTATACATCAAAATTAAAAAAAATTCGGAATACGCTTTTTACAATTTGAATTTGAAATTTTCAAGTGGTCTCCACTTGAAAACAAAATGGCGGAGCAACTTGGTTAACAAACTCATCTAAGATATTTATAAGATAAGTTAAGACACTGTTCAAATTTGGTTCGATTTGGAGTATTACTTCGGAAGTTATAGGGATTTTAAATTTTCAAGTGGTAGCCTTATTTCAAGTGGTCCCGCTTAACTTAAAATATCAGCCACTTTATTGAAAATGGCGGATAAACTTCATTAATAAACATCATTGAGACCCTCATGTGACCTGTATTTACAACAAAATTCAAGCAAATCTTGCTTTAAATATGCTTTTTACAATGTCGGTTTGAAATTTTCAAGTGGCTGCCACTTGAAAACAAAAAGTCGGAGCAACTTGGTTAACGAACTCATCCAAGATATTTATAAGATAAGTTCACAGTCCGAATTTGGTTCGATTTCGAGTATTATTTCGCGAGTTATCGTGATGACAAAATTTTCATTATAGATATCTTTATATATATATTTCTTTTGTGCGTGTGTATGTCACTGAACTTCTCCTAAACGGTTGGACCGAGCTTAATGAAATTTTTTGTGTGTCTTCAGATGGATTCGAGAATGGTTTAGATTTACAATTCAGTTCAATCAGACAATTGGATCCAACGAGATGTATAAAGTAGAGTGATAAATGGTAACCCTTGAGAAGGTCCAAGATGAGTCATGTGACATGCTTTCCTTGCACATGCGTATTCGGTGGTTTCCTTGGTAACAGCTCATTTTCAGTACATTTCTATGGCAACGGTTTCAATGTTTTTGTTTACTTTACGTAGTTTAATATTCTTTTGTTCTAAACCATTTTGATTTTGATTTTACTTCTTTTTTATTTCGTGTAGTTGAACTTTAACCGACAAAATGCTTAAAAATAGTTGAAAAATTATTATTTGTTGTTAAATTTAGCTCTTTAAAAGTATAAATTTTGTTTTATAAACACTTTTAAAGTTTGTTGAGAAACGATGAAAAGAAAGGTATTTTATTATTTATTAAAATGTGAATTATGTGTAAAATTATTTTAAAAGCAATTTATTTCGGTCATAGGACTGTCATGTTACCTAATAATAATGATAATTTGTTGAACTGATATTTTAAATGCCAAAATAGCGATAAAGGGCCAAACACAGCAACCTATTCGAGCATGTCACGTGATTCATCTTGAACCACGGAAAGCTAATCCTTCATCCATTGAATCAGCACTCTAATTTATATATCTCGTTGATTGGATCAAAAGATATTAAATAAAAACTCCATTTTAACTTTAAAATCATTAAAAAGAAAAATATATATGATGCCAAAATAAACAAAATTCACGTTTATTTATTTTTTTCCGGAAATAAAATATTTTTAATTTCGCGTGATCCGCGATTGTAATGAAATGCTCGCCCTCTGGTGGGCTAAGGTGAAATTACAATAAACATGGTTTAATTCGAATTCCATACAGCCGCCATTGCTTGCCGATATTTAGTTTCACATATATTTATTGAATAAAAATGAATAAATACGGTAAAAAAGATAACACATACTGTTGTGTGCTACAATCTAACTCCAAAGGATCAAGAAATCCAGAATTGAGCTTCCATTTATTTCCAAATGACAAATTTAAAATTTCAGTTGCTTCGGCTAATGGAAGTAACGAATTAATCAGATGATTTGAAATTAATATTTGTTCAACTTCAGTTAAAAATCTACTTCCGATCGAACTTTGAATAAACTGAAGTATTTTTTCCAAAAGCAATCAATTTTTTATAATGTAATGGCGGATAAATTATAGTACGAATAACAAAAAGAACACTAATGGAACACACGTGGCTATAATGTTTACTAACAACTGCAGTGTTGACAAAGCGCCATCTATCGATCATTACAATCGCGGATAGACAATAAAAATTAGAAAAAAAAAATAATAATAGACTATGAAAATATTCGCGTGTAAATAAATATTTTCATAGAGATACTTGGTATTAGCTTAAAATTTTTATTTAATTTAGTAGTACTTTTCTTTTCTACAGTAAAACAAAATTTTCGTTTTAATTGATACTTTATATGTAACTTATAAAGGTTCTTTTATGTTTTCACCTTAATTGTAAATAGTAATAATTTCGAATGTATTAGATTTTTTTTTTTTTTTTAATATATTTATCATAAAACAGTTTTTTTTTTTTTTTTTTTTTTTTGTATGGAACATCTTTAGTTTGGAAAAATTTGAAATTTGGCACCGAAGTAGTACGGACGTTTCTCAGCAAGATCGTCAGTTACGCAATTGAGATAGCCATGTTAATTCATCGCAAAAATGGCCAAAAATATTTAAAGTCGACAAGGGGGGAGAGGTCTATACTAAAGCTGTGCCTTTGTATTTATCTTTATATATATATTTCTTTTGTGCGTGTGTATGTCACTGAACTCCTCCTAAACGGCTGGACCGAGTTTAATGAAATTTTTTGTGTGTCTTAAGGTGGATTCGAGAATGGTTTAGATTTACAATTCAGTCCAATTTAAATTGTTTATTTAATTAATTTATCACTTATAAATTGTTGTTGATTTTGGAATGTTTCACATTGGATCCGGCAGACTGCGCTACGATCGTAGTATCGAATATTCAATAATATACAAGCGAAGTGATTGTAAAAAATTACAAAATATCGAGGAAAATTATTTCCCTATTTTAATCCCAATATTTGGGTATAGATATGTATTAGTTATCATGTGCATGCGTTAGATTGAGTTGTTTTTGCTGTAAAATTGATAAAATTTGAATTTTTAATCTCAAATCTCTGTCATCCTTGGTGAAAAAAAAAATATCGCCATATCATCTGACGAACATATTTAATTTCTTTAAAAAATAATGGTTATTTCAACAACTTATATTAAGAGAGTAATGAATAATATGAAACAATTTCGTACAATACATATTACGAAAATATACATCTGGCATGTATATTTTCGTATTACGTTTTCGATCGCCAAATACAAAAAACGCCAAGGAAGACAGAGTTTTGAAATTTAAAATTAAAATTTTGTCAATTTGAGAGCAAAATAACTCAATCTAACACATGCATACGATAACTAATACATATCTATACCCAAATACGGGGATTAAAATCGAGAAATAATTTTCCTCGATTTTTAATAATTTTTTATAAAAAATCCAATGGGAGATTAACATAGGAAATCTTTTTCTTGCATCCACTGACGGTCAGTGACGTCACACTTCGCTTGCGTATATTCTATTGTAATTCCAGTTTGTCCCGACAGTTGGTGCTGCGATCAAATTCAGGAAAATATTTTGTAACTTCGTGTTATTATTGTTATACAAAAAATTGTGTCCCAATTGAAATATTACATCAAGATGTAATTAGTGTTTGAAGAGTTTTGAAGTGTGCATAAAAAACTATACATTTTGCAAATTTGGTGCGGAATTGGAGTGAGTATTTTATATAATTTTCTATCAAAATTACACGCGCGTTGATTAACAACCACCCTAACCTACAAATTTATTTGTGTAGCTAATTTATTATATTTTATTTATTTATTTTTTGTATGGAACACTTTTAGTATCGGATCCCTTTGGCAAAATTTGAAATTTGGCACCGAAGTAGCTCGGACGCTTCTCGCCAAGGTCTTAGTTCCATAATTGAGATAGCCATTTCAATTCATCGCAAAAATGGCTTAAAATATTTAAAGTCACCAAAGGGGTCCTAATTTGTGGCTTAGATTTAGAAAATCCGTGCTTTTCTCACGGCCAATTATATGTTGCGTGTTCCAGGGTTGGAAAACCTTCGAATTTGTTTGTGTATACTCCTCAAGGATTAACCAAAAATATTGTACATCCAATGGCATTACGGTAAATTCAGTTTTTGTAGATTAAAAAAATATACCTGTTATAAAATAAATTGAGTTTCAACTTTTTCACCTTTAATTAAAACGAGTTTAAGTTTTTATTTAATACGAACTCTACATTTCACTTCGCTCATACTATATACATACTCACATGCATCGATTGATTGAATTGTGATAAATGTACATGTAATGATGTTAGATATTGTAATAACTTTTTGATAAAAATTTTCATCAAATCGGTTCAGATTGTTACAGCTTATTCAAAAAAGACGGAATTTTTATGTGAAATTCGTTGCTATCAGAGATTCTCTCATAAATTGAAATATTTGCCGTATGAAATAAAATTTCGTGCTGTTCGACATTCAGCGGAGGTTTTAAATAACAAGTAGCAAGTAGCAAGTAGAAAGTACCAAGTAGCTAGAAGCGAAAATTTCGGTAATTATGTCTTTTACGTTATAATCGGAATTCACAGTCACCGTTCACAGCGCTCCATACTTGTTTCACGTATATACCACATCCTTACACACTTACAATAAGTTAGTTATTTTTTTCTAGCAAAATATTCTCTAGAAATAATTTAAAGGACAAAACAACGTTTGTCGGGTCAGCTAGTATATATATATATATATATATAGATAGATAGATAGATAGATAAACGAAGTGATTACAATAGGTCGATTTCTAAAGAAATCAACCTAAAAGAAAAATATGCACTTTTGTGTATTTTAACCAAAAAAATTACAAAATAAATAAATCTATAATAATAAATGGATAGGTTTGTTGATCTGTCTGTCTGTTCTTTTATACGTTCAGCCCCTATTGAACGCAGAAGTACAAGAATTGACATACGGATGATCTGGAGCCTTCCCGAGGTCCTCCTCAAAACAGAATTTAAAAATTTTAATTAGTTGTGGAGATATTAATTAAAATGTAGAATCATGCCTAAGCAGAAAGCAATCTCAATGACTGAGAATTCACCGCGATTGCATAAAAATAGATATTTTAACGGAGTTAAAAGCAGAAAAAGTGGAAAATAAATTAGAAATATTAGTCTGATCGTTACGAATTTGGTACCAAATGAAAGAGGCAAATTTTCTGAATCTAAGAGTGCAAGCGGCTTATCGGTACAACAAATAGATTTTTTTAAATTAACTAAAGTATTAATTTTTTGCGGCAACATCATTTCAAACGCCAGACTACTGTCTGAGATGAAAAGGGAAATGATTGTAATCGATTAAGATGTCATGTTTTATAGTGGGGAGAAAAATTGCAATTTTCAATTTTTTTCAAATTTTCATTCACGTTACATTTTAATTAATATTCGGCGAAGACAGCATATTATAAAGCTACTGTTCAATTTTCATGAAAATATCTGGATAAACGAAAAAATTACATTTTTATTGGGAATTATATTTATCACGGCTCATGTGACCAAAACACAATGTAAGATTAAGTTTTGTATTATATTTTGCACTATTTTAAATTGAGATATGCCGTTGAAATTTCGTAATATTTGGTTTTAACACCCGATAATTCGATTGTGAATATTTTTGAAAGTGTAGAATTATTAGGAAGGGCTTGAGGAAGGGGGGGGGCAGAAAAAAAAAAGAGTTACAGAGTTTGGAGTTGGTATTATTAGATTTTAAGACAAGATAAATCGATGGAGGATATTTTCAAGTGTAAAATTATTAGAAGGGACGGAAAGGGGGGGGGGGCAAAAATGTATAAAAGGAACGGTTGTTTCGGAGAAAACAACGGAAAACCCAGAACGCCTTTATTCTTTTATATTTTGCAGATTTTCGAATTCTGATACTCCTTTCACATTTCATACTATGGAATTTTAACAGTATTTAGCCCGGAATTACGCAAGTTTCGGAGAAAACCACGAAAAAGTCAGACAAAAATCGTTTTATAATAGTGTTTATATCATTTTTGTATCTCAGCTTCTAATTAGCATAACTCCAAAAGTAATATGTCCTTTTAAAACTTATTTGAATTGGATTTCAAGGGCAGACGCCACAAATTTCTGTCACATTCCATTAGCCGACTACCGTAAGTAATGGAATTCGAGATTTCACGTGATTTACACGTTTTAAGGTGTCCTAATTAGGTTTTCTTTTGTATCTCAGCTACTAATTAAAATAATTTTACAAGTAATACATTATTTGAAAGCTTTGTTGATTTGGAATTGAACAGTAGATTACAGAATTTTCTACCGCCAGAAGGCGCTGTAATATTTTAAAATTTCAATATTTCAAATTCTAATTATGATTAAATTATTTTTAATGCATCATTCGAAAGATATTTTAAAGTACTTTTATATTATCGAAAGTGGAATTCGAGTTTTCACCCGATTTACACGTTTCTCCTGTTTAGGTTTTCTTTTGTATCTCAGCTACTAATTAAAATAATTTCATAAGTAATGCATCATTTGAAAGCTTTGTTGATTTGGAATCGAACAGTAGATTACAGAAATTTCTACCGCCAGATGGAGCTGTAATATTTTAAAATTTCAATATTTCAAATTCTAATTATGATTAAATTGTTTTTAATACATCATTCGAAAGATATTTTAAAGTTTTTTTATATTATCGAAAGTGAAATTCGAGATTTTACCTGATTTACATGTTTTAGGGTGTCCTTATTAGGTTTTCTTTTGCATCTCAGCTAACTGAGTTAGACCGTTCAAAATTGGTATATGTAGGTTAATTAGGAGGGGCTGACAGGGCGGGGAAGAAATAGGCGCGCACAGCGCGCACGGGACTGCGCTGCCGCAGGCAGTGGGGACACGGTCCGACTTTTTATCCGATGATAAATTATTTTTTAAATTTTCTTTTCTTAAGAATAAATGCTTGATTTTAGAAGGAATATGTACGAGCAGCGCACGTATATCTTTACACGTGCGCGCGCATGGGTCTGCACTGCCGAATGTAGTGGGGACCCAATGCGAGTTTTTATCCGATGATTAATGACTTTTTCTAAAATTCCTTTTCTTAAGAATGAAAGTTTATGAGTAATAACATGGAATTTTGAGAAATCGTAAGGATGGTAAAGGAATACGCGCGCGTAACGCTGCCGAAGGCAGTGGGGTGCCGGTGTGAGTTTTTACCCGATCACAAATGATATTTTTCCTTTTTCCTTTTTTTAAGAGTAGTGTTAATGAGTGATATTATGCAATTTTCAGAATTCATTCATTACAGTGATTCATTTAAAAATACCGACCCGCTAGCGGGTGAATGCAGAAGGACCCGGTGAGAGTTTTTAACCGATCAGAAATGATTTTTATTTTTATTTTTTTTTTATTTCTTTTTGAAAATCAATTTTGAAAATCATAAGGATGGTGGAGGAATACACGCGCGCAGCGTTCATATATATGCATTCGTACGCGCGCATCGCGCACGGGTCTACGCTGCCGAAGACAGTGGGGACCCGGTGCGACATTTTTCCCGATCAGAATTTTTTTCTCTTTTTTTATCATATGATAAAAATTAATGCAATTTTGAGAATTCATTAATTACAGTGATTCATTTAAAAATAGTGACCAGCGAAGCGGGCGTAGCCTGCTAGTAAATAAATAAAAGACAATAAAAAAGGTGGAGGTTAGGGGGGGGGGGGGCAGATACTTGATTGCGGAGTATGGTCGATGTTGTTTGGCTGGTTGGTTAGGTGGGATTGCGAAATTACATTATTATCATTATTATTTTTTTTTTTTTTAAAGGCCATTACTTTTTTTCACTCTAACAGATATGGCGCTCATTCCTCTATAACTTGTTATTTTGAATCCATGAAACACTTCTATGTCTACATGATACTTATAAATGGCGAATTTGCATAACTGAAATTAATCTCTGTAATAAATTAAAATTTAATTAAATAAATTATTTTAATTTTAAATTTATCTTTAAGGTTTATTATTTGTTAAAAATTAGAAAAAACTAATTAAACTAAAATTTAAACTAAATTTATTTTTACTTAATCGTTCAGTAGATGAATTCGTTTTCCTTATTAACTGTGAATTTAACTGTTTTCGGCCTCATAGCTCTTGCGAAGTGTTTTACCTTTTTTGGCGTGCTTTTCAAAAGTATAAATAAAGTTAAAATTTAGTTTTATTGAATTTTATTAAGGTTAATTTTTTATGAAAAAAATTGGTGTTTGAAGTTTAATATGCTTATTTCTCTCATGGTTTTTTCCGTTTCATAAATTTATGATGAAACAATTGGTGTTTGAAGTTTAAGATGTTTAATGCTTTCTTGGTTTTTTCCACTTCTTAAGTTTATTTCTCTCTTGGTTTTTTCCACATATTATTTGAAATTATTTTCAAGTCTTTTGGGTGATTTCGGGCATTGCATGATGTAAATTTTAAGCAGTTTGCATACAGGACAGAAAGATCACTAATTTGCATACAACATTCATTCAATGCCCTTGAAAAAGTAATGAATTTGTATGTTTCAATATCAAGTTGCCTATTTTTTTCTTTTCGTCAACTTTATTCATTTTTTATAGTTCTTCTTGTGATACTTGCTTTCATATAATTCAATGTTTGAAAAGGTTTTCAATATATTTTCATTCTGAATTATTACGCAGCTATTGCGCGAATCTTTGGGAATGATTTTTATTCATCTTTCTGTATGCAAAATTCTGCATTTTCTGTTATTTTTGGTGTGCACTTGTTTGGCAATTTCCAATTAATTAATTTAGTTTCATCATGATATACGTTAGTGTCTATCAACTGTTGGTGAAAAGCACCCATATGCAGCGCTACTATTCAGTTTTTTTTTTATTTTTAACATATCAACAATTCTTAATACTTTTAGCATTTACTGTATAGGACGAAATTTCGTATGAATGTTCATAATTCGAATTATTTTTACCAAATCATCATAGAATTGAAAAGAAATATTCATAATAGTGATAGTCAACTAAGTAAAAAAAAAAATTGTATATGTATGAACATCGCTTCCTCCAGGTCACAAACTTTCAATATCAGTATCTTTCAAAAGAACTCGTTAATATCTTTAAAAAGAATGGTTAAGCAACTTAGATGTGGTAATTTAAAATAAAATTATCGATTTTTTCATTTAAAAAAAAAGAAATATCTTAGACTTAAAAAAAAAAAAAAAAAAAAAAAAAAAAAACGCATTTTTTTTATGATGCCATTTCGTAAAGATAAAAAATTTACTTTCTTTGTATATCTGTCTAGTATTGTACCGGGTGTCCCATAAGTCAGTAGACATTTTAAAAATTCATAAAACTAAAGGAATTGGTATAATTTAACGTGCTTTCTGAACAGTTACTCTTGTGATGGGGGATTTCTTTTCTTTTCTTTTTTTTCTCGGTAAAGAAAAAAAAGTAGTTAATTTTTTTGTCGATAGAGTGTGCTGCATGGACGCATAGCGAGAAATACACAAATCAGAATTGTGTAAATTGCACGGATTTACGATTAACGCATTTTATTTCTTATTTTGCCTGCTACTTGCGCATTGCGATGCTGACCTAGCTGATGAAGCGGTATTGGTAAAGATGTTTTACCTCAGGTAAGAATCGCCAAATGAAGCTACAGTTAGCGGTGTTGTAATCAGTGTTGGCAAAAACCCGGGTTTTTCTAGAAAAACCCAACCCACTTGGGTTTTTCTGGGTTTTTGCGGGTTTTTCTGGGTTTTTCTGGGCTTTTGTGGGGTTTTGTTTGAATACATTTGTATTGCAATGTTAGTTGTAATAAACCTAGTTGTAATAAACATATTAGTTGTAATAAACCTAATTAATAATTAATCTAATATTTATCTTAGAAATAAAAATTGGTATAATTTCTAATATTAAAATAGTGTTAATTAATAAGATTAAGCTATATTTTATTTTAACATATGATTATTCAAAATATTCTTAATGACAATAACTGATAAAATAAAATAATTTAAATTTTAAGTACAATACATATTTTAATTTTTTTAATTAATTTAAATTTTAAGTTTAAATCCCTATCATTTTGAATATATAAAGATGTTAAATCAATTAAAAACTACATTTATCAATTATTAACAAAATAAGTACTGTTTAAATTGTAAAAGAAAATGTTTCAATTTGAAACCTAAATTGTCAAAGCAAAAAAAAAAAAAAAAAAAAAGAAAGAAAAAAAAAAAAGATACAATTTAGTTACAAAGTAGGACAGTAGATGGCCCTAGAAAGGATGTTTAAAATGCTTCCACTAGCCAATCAGACAGCTAACCAATCAGAAACAGCTTAGCTATTCCTTTGTGTTTCAGGTGTTCTTTGTGTGAAACAGCTTAGCTATTCATTGTGTCAACAAGATTCTCCTTTGTGAGAGTCTGAACAAGATTCTTCATCATTCAGGAATCAGTCATTCCTTTGTGAGATCAGGAATTCTTCATTCCTTTGTGTCTTAACCAACAGGACTGTACATGATTCAGAATTTATTTATGTTTTCTTTCACAAATTGTAATTAGTCTAACTGATTTTACAATATTTTGTGTGCACTGAAATTTTCTTTATAAGTAATTTAAAATTTCATCTAAAAATTTAAAATGTCAAATAATGGTGGAGGAAGAAAAATAGCTACTGAGTGGAATGAGGTTATTAATTTGGAAAATGATACTAAAGTTCTCTGTAAATATTGCAAACTTATGATATCTAGAAAAATTGAAAGAGAGAAAAATCACCTTGTAAAGTGTAAAGCAAAACAAGAGCAAAGTTTATTACAAAATGAAGGAAACAACAGTGTTACAGAAACAGAACAAAGTAGATCTGCCTCTGAAAATGTTTCTGCAGAGGCTGTTATTGATGCTGAAATTCCTCAATGTTTACTCAATCCAGCTGTAAAAAAACGACGACTTCAGACTTATGTGTCTAATTTTGTTGTTAAAACTTCCAAGGGAGAACAAAACAGAATTGATAAGAAAATAGCAGCATTTTTTTATTCAGCAAACATACCATTTAGTGTTGTGGAAAGCCCACAATTTGTTGATATGGTTTCTTCTTTGCGACCAGGATATTCACCACCAAATCGTAAACAATTAAGTGGAACCCTTTTAAATGAAGCAGCGGAAGAAATAGAACAAAAAATTAAATATGATATAGAAGATGCTACAATAACTTTAATTCAAGATGGATGGTCCAGTATTAACAATAATCCAATGATTGGTTGCAGCTTACATACAGGGAAAGAAGCATATCTTTTAAACGTTACAGATAGTGGTTCTAGGGGAAAAAAATGCTGAATGTTGTGCAGAAGTTTCACTGAAGTCAATTGAAGATTGCAAAACAAAATTTGGGAAAGATGTTTTTGCAGTGTGTACTGATAATGAAGCAAAAATGCAAAAAAATGAAAGATCTTTTGAAAGAACACTGTCCCAATATACTTATGCTTGGTTGTTCTGCACACTATTTAAATTTAGTGTCAAAAGAAATTTCTCCGATTAATATTTTGAACCAAGTTGTTGTGTTTCAAAAATACTTCAGAAATGTTCATCAACCTCATGGGTGGTTAAAAGAACATGATTGTTTAATGCCTCAAATACCCAACAGCACACGTTGGAATTCTTATGAAGAATGTATCTCAACTTTCATAACAAACTACTATAAATATGTAACTATTGCATCTCAACATCAAAATGAATTTGAAGTTCGAATTTCAAAAATATTGGATAACGTTGCTATATATAAGGAATCTTTGAATTTACAAAAACAGCTTTTAAATATATCTGTAGCTTTAGACGAATTACAAAAAGACACAACTACATTGTTACGTGCTGTAGAAATTTGGAAAGATCTGATTGAAACAGAAGAATTAAAACAACATAAGCCAGTTATTTTGAAACGCTATAGACAAATTATAGGACCAGAGCACTTTTTAGCTAATATGATGGATCCAAACTTTCTTGGAAAAAGACTTACCCTTGATGAAGAAGATGAGACAGAACAGTGGGTAACGGAAAACCATGCTGAATAGTTACCAGCAATTCTGACTTTCAGAATTCAAGATCCGAACTATTTTCCAAAATCACTTTTTTCAGAGACTATCGTGTCACAGTTCACAACAGCAAAATGGTGGCAAATATTAAAGGAAAAAGTGCAGAAGGATAACAAAAACAAGTTAGATTCTGACTTGTGTTCTTTCTTCATATCGTTACACTCTGTCCCAACCAGCTCAGCTTCGATTGAACGTATTTTTTCAACTTTTGGCTTCATATGGTCTAAATTAAGAAATAGGCTTGGAGCAGAACAATGTGAGAAGTTAGTAAAGGTTTACAAACACTATCACAACAATCAAAATGAGGATGACTGGTAAATATTCATGTACAATTAAATGATGTTTGCTATTTCATTCAAGTAATTTTTTTTTTTTTTTTTTCTTGCATTACATTGTGTATAATATTTTAGAAATATATTTTTCAACCATTTTCAAGTCTGTTATTATTTGAGTTTGACTAATTTAATTATTTCTTTTGCACTGCTTTATCCATTAAAAAAAAATAGTAATAATAGTTGAAACGGTTATAGAAAAAGATTTTACTAGATTTATAATTATGTTGTTACTAAAATTAAAATAAAATTATTTATTATAAGTTTTTTTAAAACTAAAACAATTTAATTAGTTAAATATTGATTCTGAACAACATTAATGTTCGCTGTTAAATAAAATTCTCTTTCGGTTTTACAGGAAAAGGAAAGTTGAACTAATTATAGAAGATAAACTTGCTTTTATTATATTTATAACCGTAGTTACTTTTTATGTTTAATACTATTTTCTAGAAAATAAAATTAAGGGTTTTTTCTTAAAAGGTAATGTGTTTTCTATATTTTATAGATGTGATTTGTAAATTATAAATAATTTTTAGCAAAAATCCACTTATTAGCAAAAACCCAGCGGGTTTTTGTTGGTGGGCCCGCCCAGAAAAACCCGGGCGGATTTTTCTGGGCTGGGCCCACTTTACCAACCCTGGTTGTAATGCGTTTGTAAACTGCAATTTGTGATTATGGCGAACATATAGAATAGGATTTATATCCCTGTAAGCATGTGCATGAAAAAAGAAATAAAATGTTTCCATGGAAATGTGTGATTTGCTCACGTTCAGCCCCCTCTGTCGATGAAAATTTTAACTATTATTTTTTCTTTGCCAAAAAAAAAAAGTTCACAAGAATAACTTTTTCGCAAATCGCGTTCATTTCTACCAATTCCTCCAATTGTTATGATTTTTAAAAATGTCTGCAGGCTTATACGACATCCGACTTCTGTGGGACGAAAAAGTTTTACCTTCATCATGGAAGATTAAATAAATAATAATTTTATTAGATTTTCTGTACTTTGTGAATTCGTATAGGCAAATATAAAAGAATATTTCGTGATGACCACAACATACGGCTTTTTAAGATTAAAAACTATTAAAAGTTTAAAATTGGAAAACTTTTCAAGTGTATATATAATATATAAAAGGTAACAAACCACTTTAAAACACGTAGATAAAATATTTTTGTTAAAAACTACACAAAGCTTTTCGCCATTATGACACTAGCATCATCAGGTGTAATTGCGTTACATAGAACCAGCAATATATAAATAAAGAAGTTCAAACGGTTTAAAGTTACGGTTACAATAAAAAAAAATTTAAGTTACGGTTACAATATTTTTTTTTCTCTCTCTCTCTATGAGCACAACGCATGCCATATTTTATGAAGTGATGCAGCATCCTGACGAGCACCCTGAAGCTATTCCTCTGTGGACCCAGTCCGAAGTTATTTCAGCCCCTCGCGACTTTCAAGACCTGCTAATGGCAGAAGCAGTAAATATTATCAAGTACAATAAAGTTATTAAATCCAAGGATGCTGCATCACTTCATAAAATATGGCACGCGTTGTGCTCATAGAGAGAGGAAAAAAAAATACTGAAAATGATATTGAAATGAAAAAAAAAATTTCATTGTAACCGTAACTTAAAATTTTTACTTTCCGAACACTATAGTGAGGAAAGTATTGTAATCATGTCAAAAATCCGAATTCGAGATTTTGATGTTTCTATACGTTTTGAGGTCCCCTGAGTCCGTTTTCACTATTTTTACGATGATGTATGTATGTGTGTGTGTATGTGTGTATGTGTGTATGTTTGTGAACACGCTAGCGTCTAAAGGCTTTGTTCGATTAACCTGAAAGTTGGTACGTATATTGTAAGTCACCATAGTACGAACCCTATAGATTTTGGTGAATCTAGCACTTATAGTTTTTTTACAGGGACACAAAGAAAAATTCTTTATCATTATGGCCTATGGGACCAAAATCTTAAAAGTGCGATAGCATCTAAACGCCTTATTCAATTGAGCAAAAATTTTATACCCATATTATAGGTCACAGATACTCAATCTGTATAGATTTTGGAGAATCTAGCACTTATAGTTTTTTTACAGGGACACAAAGAAAAATTCTTTATCATTAAGGCCAATGGGGCCAAATTTTTAAAAGTGTGATAGCGTCTAAACGCCTTATTAATCTGAGCAAAAAAATTGTACACATGTTATAGGTCGCATTTGCACCAACTGTATAGATTTTGGTGAATCTAGCACTACAGTTTTTTTACAGGGACGCAAAGAAAAATTCTTTATCATTATGGCCTATGAGACCAAATTTTTAAAACATCTAAACGCCTTATTCAATTGAGCTGAAAATTTGTATGAATATTATAAATCACTGTTGCACTAACTATAAGCATTTTGGTGAATCTAGCATCTATAGATTTTTACAGGGACAAAACGAAAAATTCTTTATCATTATGATCTAAGGGCTCAAAGTTCAGTAGCGTTAAATAAAACCTCGTGTGATATATGGAGAAAAAAACACTCTATTATGGTTTTCTCTCTTTTGTTTGTTTAGCAATTCCTCTTTCTTTATTTTATCTACAAAACTGTTAGTTACTCAATGTTCGGAAAGTCGAGTGGAGTCACTCCAGATTTTTTTTATTGTAACCGTAACTTTAAACCGTTTGAACTTCACACAGAAAAATAAATTGGTCACAGTGACCTGCCAAAATGCTCAGCTGACAATACAGAATTGACTAACCAAAATAACTGACTAGCCAAAAAGTGTACTTGCTGAACTAGTCTCTAAAACTGAAAAGTGTACTTGCTGAACTAGTCACCGAAACTGAAAAGTGTACTTGCTGAACTAGTCACCAAAACTGAAAAGTGTACTTGCTGAACTAGTCTCCAAAACTAAAAAGTGTACTGGCTAAACTAGTCACCAAAACACTACTCCAGACTAGGAAGGTTAATATTATTAGACAAAGAAGGCTAGTCGATAATCATAATTATCTGACCAGGAAGGTTAGTCAACAACCGCAGTTGCCAGACAAGGCAAGTTAGTTTGCCAGACAAGGCAAGAATCTACACTTGATTAAGAAAGTTAGTCAACAGATCCCAGGTATCTGACTAAGAAAGCTAGTCAATTTTTAAAGAATATTTGAAGAGGCAGGTTAGTCAAGATTATTTGCCTGATTAACCTGTCTGGTAATATCTGAAGAGGAAAACTAGTCTCTATTTGACTAAGCTGCCTCATAATATTTGTGGAGGAAGATTAGCTAGAAAAAAAAAATGACTAGCCTGTCTCATAAAATTTGAGACAGATACATACTTGCCAACATATTTGTTTTAAAAATCTGTAGATTTTATCGGAAAAAAAACAGTAGATTTTGTAAATTGACATTTTTAACAATAGAGACTGAATTTATATAAATATATAGTAGACGAAAAGAAAAATATATGAATATTTACAAAATATTTTTCATAAATAAAAATTTTCTTTAAATAAAACTCACTCATCTTTCAAACGAAAACAAATAAAATATTGAGATTATGTTTTTCAAGAATTAATTTCAAATCCTAAAAATTGGGAAAAAGAGAATATTGCCAATGATATTTACTTAAACACAAATTTTTACATTCGTAGCAGATTTTGCTTCATTAAGAAAAGAACAATTAAATTGTTATTCATAGCAATTTTAAACTAAATTTTCACTGCATTTAGAAATTAAAATGTTCTCCAGATTTTTATCAGATAATGAGGATCAAAATTCTGTTTTTAATTATCTTATCTGACTGAAAATACACTCACAATGACTATGTAAATATACTATTTAATTACAAAGCATTATTTAAAAATCTGGTGTGAAACAACCACACGACTTCCATTACCCACTATTACACGAATTATATGCATTTTTACTTTCATTACCCGAATACCGTAGGTAATGGAAGTATTGTATTTGGTTCAAAATTTCAATGTCGAGTTTTCGCTTGATTTACACGTTTTAAGGTCTCCTGAGTCCATCAGTAGTTTTTGGCAATAGTGTGTATGTGTGTGTGTGTATGTACGAACGAAATCTTCTGGTTATGATATCTCCTAAACTAATAGAGATAGAACTACGAAACTTCAGCACTGAGGCAGGTCTGGTGTGCAGATAACTGTTCCAAATTTTGGTGAAAATTGAAAAACCGGAAGTGGGACAGTAAGTCCGTATTTCAAAAACGGCTCCAGCTATTGTCTTCAAAGTTGCCATATAAACACTCTATTAGATGTCCTTTCGAATGATTTAGTTGATTAGTTCAGGAAAATTGACAAGCACCGTGTATAAATAGCTTAATTTCAGGTCTCGGAAGTTCGTACCTTTAAAAACGGCTGTACGGATTTTTTTCAAACTCGCCATATTAACTCACGTTTAAATATGCTTTTCTATGTAATTATAGTTTTCCGTTCAATAATTGAGTATGCCAAGTTTTGGTAAAAGTTAGTATCTCAAAAACGGCTCTAACAATTTTCTTGAAAATTGTCACATAAATCCATTTTAGATATCCTTTCTCATGTATTAAGTGGTTATTACAGGAAAAATAACAGTCATCCTGATTACGTAGGTCAGTTTTAGATCTCGGAAATTGGTGTTTGAAAAAATAACTCATTCCCTCCCCCCCCCCCTTATTTTTTAACTCGCTATATAAATTTTGTTTTCATGTTTATATATATATATATACACACACACACACATATATATATATATATTAGCTTTCTCTTATAGTAAATTTCTTTGGTGTCTACTTCGTTAGGTCAATTTTACGTCTTCGCTGACCATATTATTTTTTAAAAATGCATATAATACGTGTAATAGTGGGTAATGGAAGCCGTGTGGTTGTTTCATACCAGATTTTTTTGAGAAAATGTGATCAGAAGATATAAAAGTGACTTAACGAAGTAGAAACCTAAAAATTTTCCCAGTAAGAGAAATTTTATACACATGTAAAGACATATAAAACGAAGCTTACATTAGCGAGATAAAAAATAAGAAAAAAAAAATGGTAGAGTTATTTTTTGAAACACCAATTTCCGAGATCTAAATCTGCCCAACCTAAGCAGGATGACTGTTAATTTTCCTCTAATAACCACGTAATACATGAGAAAGGAATGGGTTTATATAACGATTTTCAAGAAAATCGTTAGAGCTGTTTTTGAGATAACAACTTTTACCAAAACGCAATTATTGACCGGAAAACAATAATTACATACAAAACTATATTTAAAAGTGAGTTAATATGGTGAGTTGGAAAAAAATCCGTACAGATGTTTTTAAAGGAACGCGCTTGCGAGACCTGAAATTGAGTTATTTATACAGGACGCCTATCAATTTTCCTGAACTAACCAACTATATCATTCGAAAGGACTTCTAATAGAATGTTTATATAGCAAATTTGAAGAAAATCGTTAGAGCCGGTTTTGAGATACGGACTTACGGTCCCACTTCTGGTTTCTGATGTCCCACTTCCGGTTTTTCAATTTTTACCAACATTTGGAAAATGCATCTGTGCACCAGACCTGTCTTAATTCTGAAGTTTTGTAGTTCTATCTTTATTAGTTTCGGAGATATGATAGTCAGGAGATTCCACACATACACACACACTTACCAATTGCTAAAAACCACGTTTTTGGGCCCAGGGGACCTTAAAACGTGTAAATCAGGTGAAATCTCGATATCGAATTTTTGGACCGAATACAATACTTCCATTACCTACGGTAGTTAGGTGATGGAAGTAAAAAACCCAAAAATTTAAGTTTGTTTTGAGTTAATTAAAATCAATATTGTAATTTTTACACATACATTTAATAAGCCTCATTTCATTATTATATTTATTTTCTGTATATTTTCCTCTATATATTGTACAGTAAAATTGCTCAATTTTACAATTTTTCTTTTAAGTTCCTAAAAACAGCTGACCAATAGAAATAGCTAAAAAAACGGTAGTCTACTGGTAAAAACAGTAGAGTTGGCAAGTAATGCAGATTAATCAAAATTTTAATTGTTTAAAATCCTTCATATTTTATGAGGAATAAGAGATTCATGCTTGTTTGCAGGGGTTTTTGTAAAAGCATTGTTATTAGTCTTAACCTCTTTACTTTTGTAATTGTTTAATTTCCCCCCCCCTTTAAGGTGTTCAACCTTGAAAATACATTTAAAGAACTTTTCTGAAAAAATATTACTTGTCTATCAATTCGGAAAAAAATACTCATAGCTGCCAACTTCAAATTATTCCGGAAAGTTGTTAACAATCGCCCTTTTCTTCATACCATATTCTTTCTAGAATAATTTTCTTTAGCATGTAATTGCAATTAAATATGAAGAAAATTACTCCTCAAAGAATATGGTTTTAAAAAAGGGCGGTACTAACAACATTCCGGAATCAATTAAAAAAGTTAGCAGTTATGAATACTGGAAATTTAACAAATTACTGAAACAAAGAATTCGCTATTTTAAACATTCTTCCCTACATTTATTTATTATTATTATTATAGATTAACGCACGCATTTATCCAACACCTTCTTATCAAGACTTTCCAAGTGGATTGTGGCGCCACATGATTTAGTCCATTTTTTATGCACATCCTCATATATGGATTTAGAAATATATATATTTTTTTTTTTTTTTTTTTTTCCTCGGTGCTTTCGTTTTATACGCTGTGGTTAGAAAAATAAATATAAACCTTTTTTTTTTTTTTTTAAGTTCCTTTTTTTAATATTACCCCTTTCATTCCCAATTTTTTCCCTCCATAAAACAATAAATCTTATATTTAGCCATAAATTTATTTCAAAGGTAATATATATAAATATATATTTTTTAAATAGGAGTAATAGCAGAGTACGAATTAATATAGCTAACAAAGGAACTGAGAGGGTTTATTTATGTTTAATATAACCACTGATGCCATTAATAATCAGAACTTTTCAATAAATAAAAATATCAAAATTTTAGAAAACATACATGTTGTAATTAATTAAAATACAAATTATAAACATTAAAAAATAAAATAAAAGATATTTCAAACAGTTAATTTACTTAACCCTTTATATACCACATCACCTTATTTTTGGAAAAATAGTTTGAAACTTTTTTATTATATTTCTTTGCTGCAAGAGAAACATTTCATATTAAATTTAGCTTAAACTATAGCTTAACAATAGAGAAAGCTTAAACTATAGGAACTTTGAAGTTCAAATGAAAGCCTGTAGTAAATTTAGGCTATATTGAGGAATTTTTTTGGTGGGACTTTAAAGTCCCGGTGGGATACAAAGGGTTAAGCCACCTGAATATATGCATATGTTTTTTAAATAATGGATTTTTTTCACCAGATTAAAATTATAAACAGGTACGACGATACAATGTATTGATATAGACAATATAAACGATATATAAAGTATAGAAGTTACAATGTACTAAATTATAAATGACATCAAACTCCAAATTTCCGGTTATTTAAAGTTTTAAAATCATAAATATTAATGATACACTTTTTTTTTTTTTTTTTTTTTTTAAGGTGAGGGTGGATATAAAATTTGCATTAAAAACACATTTTACCGTATATAATAAGATTTTTTTTTTCCTTTAATCATCTCTGTTAATTTTATGCACAGAGAAATTTTAATGTATAACAATAATTTACAAGTATTTTGATCATCCAAAATAACTCTCACTTACCTGATAACATACTTTCAACATTCTTTAGATCAAGATTTTAAATAGATTTATTTGCTTATTTAAATAAGAAACTAAGTAATTAAAATAATACATAAAAGACAAAAATAAACAAAAAAAATAATTTTATTGAAAATTATAAATATGTTTCATATACATAAAGAAGATTGTTCTATAATTTGCATAAAAATTAATCATAATAATAATATAAAAGCACATATATCATTAGGTAATAAAACGTAAATTTTTTGCCTTGGCTTTTGCAATACTTCTCAAGTTTTTGTTAGTGACTATTTATTAACTTTTTCCAACTTAATTATTTACAAATCTAAATAGCTCTTAAGCAAAAAAGAAATATTTCCACAGGACTTTGTCTTAATGTACTTGGCTTTGATAGATATGATGACAAATCACTGAAAATCGTAGGAATAGCACCATCTTTAACAATTGGTTTATTTCTTGGGACTTGATATAACTTTTCTCTTTTTTATTAAAATATGTTACTGTTTGTATAATTTCATCAGGCTTAAAATGAAGCTCGCAAACCTTAAAAGAAAAAAAAAAAAAAAGTCATTAGGATATCACTAAGAAGTACGTTATATGAGGTGTAAATTTCACCTCATTGCATAGGTTGCATTTAGTTAGGAAGTTGCATATATCAAAACCTTTCTTAATCTATGCATAAATTATTATATACTCGTATATATATATATATACATATATATGATTACTTACTACTTGATTACGCACGCACAAGATTTCTTTTTAAATCGATCTGGTTTTACTGTTTTTTTTTTTTTTTAAGGAATATATCGCTGTTAGTACACAATTGTTAAACATATTTGGAAGCTGACAACCATATTATAAATGTTATCTATATAATTTATATATGTTCAAACAAATACAAAAGGTCCAATACAGTACAGTCTATGGAAGGAATTTCTTTAAAGTGCCTTTTAACATATTTCCAGGGGTGCAGAATATGTCCGAACGCGCGAACTATGTTCGGGGGAAATTTTGAATACCTATTTTCTTAGAATAAAATAAAAATGAAAACGGAAAAAAAAAATGACATAATGAAAAAGATAAGTAAAAATTTTCCAGTAAGAGAAAGTTAATACAAGCGTAAAGACATATGAAACAGAGTTTACATAGCGAGTTAAAAAAATAAGAGAAAAAAAAAAGGGGGGTGGGGGGTAGTTTTATTTATTTATTTTTTTTATTATTATTTTTTTTTTTTAGTGTTTGAAACACCCGTTTCCAAGATCTAAAACAGATCTAACTGATCAGGATCACTATTAATTGTCCTGTAATAACCACGTAAAGCATGAGAAAGGATACCTAAAATTGGTTTATGTAACAATTTTCAAGAAAATCGTTAGAGCCATTTTTGAGATACCGACTTTTACCCAAACTTGGCATGTTCAATTCTTGACCGGAAAACAACAATTACACACAAAAGTATATTTAAAAGAGGGTTAATATTGCAACTTTGAAAAAAATACATACAGTCATTTTGGAAGGAACGCACTTGCAGTACCTGAAATTGGGCTATTCATACAGGGCGCCTGTCAATTGTCCTGAACTAACCAACTATATCATTCGAAAGGACATCTAATGGAGTATTTACTCAGTAACTTTGAAGAAAATCGTTGGATCCGTTTTTGAGATACGGGCTTACGAACTCACCTCCGGTTTCGGATATCCCACTTCCTATTTTTCCAATTTTCACCAAAACTTAAAAATTCATATGTACACCAGACCTGTCTCAATTCTGAAGTTTCGTGATTCTATTTTTATTAGTTTAGGAGATATCATAGTCAGAGGATACCCCCCCCCCCTCCCACAGACACACGTATACTGACCAATTGCCAAAAAACACATTTTGGACTCAGGGGGCCTTAAAACATGTGAATCAGATGAAATCTTGATATCGAATTTTTGGACCGAATACAATACTCCCATTACCTACGGTAGTCGGGTAATGGAGTAAAAATATACTGAAAAAACAAAATTTCTATTAAATAACAAATTGGCAGCTGTTTTCTTCTCTTACAAGTATATATATATTTTTAAATACCTGTAACTTACATCCCCTGCCCCCCCCTTTCAAACCCCCTCCTCGAAAGTTAAGTATTTGAAGTTCGGTGATATATATTTAGTGATTCATTCAAGCTAGAGAAAATATCAAATCTCCAACTTTTTTTTTTTTTTTTTAATTAGCTAAAATGCTACAAGAATAATAATCCAATTCACATAAATAAACAAACACTTTAATGACCGGCGGATGGGAAAAATTACGTGCTTGTTTATTTTAGCCGATAAGAAAGGGAGGGAAGAAGGGGGAGATAGAAATAGGAAAAACATTTTTATTTTATACTAGCAGGCTACGCCCGCTTCGCTGGTCACTATTTTTAAATGAATCACAAAAATTAATGAATTCTCAAAATTGCATTAATTTTTATCATGTGATAAAAAAAGAGAAAAAAAAATTCTGATCAGGAAAAATGTCGCACCGGGTCCCCACTGCCTTCGGCAGCGTAGACCCGTGCGCTGCGCGCACGTATTCCTTCACCATCCTTATGACTTCTCAGAATTCCATGTTATTACTCATAAACTTTCATTCTTAAGAAAAGGGATTAAAAAATATATCATTTAGCATCGGGTAAAAACTCACACCAGGACGCCACTGCCGTCGGCAGCGCAGACCAATGCGCGCTGTGCGCGCACGTTTGAGGATATACGTGCGCTGTACACGCATATTCCTTCTCAACTCAAACTTTTATTATTAAGAAAATAAAATTTAAAAAAAAATCTTTTATTAACGGGTAAAAACTCGCACCGGGTCCCAAACCCATGCGCGCCTATTCCTTCCCCACCGTTCCAGCCCCTCCTAATTAACTTGCATGTACCAATTTTCAACGGTCTTACTCAATTAGCTGAGATGCAAAAGAAAACCTGATCAGGACACTTTAAATTGTAAATCAGGTGAAATCTCGAATTCCACTTTCGATAATGTAAAAGAACTTTAAAATATCTTTCGAATGATGTATTAGAAATAATTTAATCATAATTAGAATATGAAATATTGAAATTTAAAAATATTACAGCGCCATCTGGCTGTAGAAATTTCTGTAATATATTGTTCCATTCCAGATCAACAAAGCTTTCAAATGATGTATCACTCATGAAATTATTTTGATTAGTAGATGAGATACAAAAGAAAACCTAATCAGGAGACCTCAAAACGTGTAAATCGGGTGAAATCTCCAATTCCATTTTCGATAATGTAAATGTACTTTAAAATGTGTATCAACTAAAATAAGCTTTCAAATGATGTTTTACTTATGAAATTTTTTTAATTAATAACTGAGATAAAAAAAAAAAAAAAAAAAAAAAAACTGATTCAGGACACCTCAAAACGTGTAAATCTGGTGAAAACTTTCGATAATTTAAAAAACTTTAAAATATCTTTCGAATGATGTATTACAAATAATTTAATCATAATTAGAAATTGAAATATTGAAATTTTAAAATGTTACAGCGCCATCTGGCGGTACAAATTTCAGTATTCCACTGTTCGATTCCAAATCAAAAAAGCTTTCTAATGATGTATTACGAAATTATTTTAATTAGTAGCTGAGATACAAAAGAAAACTAATTCAGGAGACCTCAAAACGTGTAAATCTGGTGAAAACTGTCGATAATATAAAAGAACCTTAAAATATCTTTCGAATGATGCATTAAAAATAATTTAATCATAATTAGAAATTCAAATATTGAAATTTGAAAATATTACAGCGCCATCTGGCGGTAGAAATTTCTGTAATCCACTGTTCGATTCCAAATCAAAAAAGCTTTCTAATGATGTATTACTTATGAAATTATTTTAATTAGTAGCTGAGATACAAAAGAAAACCTAATTAGGAGACCTCAAAACGTGTAAATCGGGTGAAATCTCGAATTCCATTTTCGATAATGTAAAAGTACTTTAAAATGTGTATCAAGTCAACAAAGCTTTCAAATGATGTATTACTTATGAAAATTTTTTAATTAATAACTGAGATATAAAAGAAAACTGATTCAGGACAGCTCAAAACGTGTAAATCTGGTGAAAACTTTCGATAATTTAAAAGAACTTTAAAATATCTTTCAAATGATGTATTAAAAATAATTTTATCATAAT
Source organism: Salticus scenicus (assembly GCA_963930645.1). Lineage (NCBI taxonomy): Eukaryota > Metazoa > Arthropoda > Arachnida > Araneae > Salticidae > Salticus > Salticus scenicus. Next base: position 236,103,132 of record OZ005658.1, read on the forward strand.
TAGAAATTGAAATATTGAAATTTGAAAATATTACAGCGCCATCTGGCGGTACAAATTTCAGTATTCCACTGTTCGATTCCAAATCAAAAAAGCTTTCTAATGATGTATTACGAAATTATTTTAATTAGTAGCTGAGATACAAAAGAAAACTAATTCAGGAGACCTCAAAACGTGTAAATCTGGTGAAAACTGTCGATAATATAAAAGAACTTTAAAATATCTTTCGAATGATGCATTAAAAATAATTTAATCATAATTAGAAATTCAAATATTGAAATTTGAAAATATTACAGCGCCATCTGGCGGTACAAATTTCAGTATTCCACTGTTCGATTCCAAATCAAAAAAGCTTTCGAATGATGTATTACTTATGAAATTATTTTAATTAGTAGCTGAGATACAAAAGAAAACTAATTCAGGAGACCTCAAAACGTGTAAATCTGGTGAAAACTGTCGATAATATAAAAGAACTTTAAAATATCTTTCGAATGATGCATTAAAAATAATTTAATCATAATTAGAAATTGAAATATTGAAAGTTAAAAAAATTACAGCGCCATCTGGCGGTAGAAATTTCTGTAATCTATTGTTCCATTCCAGATAAACAAAGCTTTCAAATGATGCATCACTCATGAAATTATTTTAATTAGTAGATGAGATGCAAAAGAAAACCTAATCAGGACACCTCAAAACGTGTAAATCGGGTGAAATCTCGAATTTCATTTTCGATAATGTAAAAGTACTTTAAAATGTGTATCAACTAAAATAAGCTTTCAAATGATGTATTACTTATGAACTTTTTTTAATTAATAACTGAGATACAAAAAAAAAAACTGATTCAGGACACCTCAAAACATGTAAATCTGTTGAAAACTTTCGATAATTTAAAAGAACTTTAAAATATCTTTCAATTGATATATTAAAAATAATTTAATCATAATTAGAAATTGAAATATTGAAATTTTAAAATATTATAGCGCCATCTGGCGGTACAAATTTCTGTATTCCACTGTTCGATTCCAAATCAACAAATCTTTCAAATGATGTATTACTTATGAAATTATTTTAATTAGTACCTGAGATACAAAAGAAAACCGATTCAGGAGACCTCAAAACGTGTAAATTAGGTGAAATCTCGAATCCCACTTTCGATAGTATAAAAGTACTTTAAAATATCTTTCGAAAGATGTATTAAAAATAATTTAATCATATTCAGAATTCGAAATATTGAAATTTAAAAATATTACAGCGCCATCTGGCGGTAGAAAATTCTGTAATCTACTGTTCAATTCTAAATCAATAAAGCTTTCAAATAGTGTATTACTTATAAAATTATTTTAATTAGTAGCTGAGATACAAAAGAAAACCTAATCAGGAAACCTTAAAACGTGTAAATCACGTGAAATCTCAAATTCCATTACTTATGATAGTCGGTTAATGGAAGGTGACAGAAATTTGTGGCGTCTACCCTTGAAATTCCATTCAAATAAGTTTCAAAATGACATATTACTTTTGAAATTATGCTAATTAGAAGCTGAGATACAAAAATGATATAAACACTATTATAAAACGATTTATGTCTGACTTTTTCGTAGTTTTCTCCGAAACTTGGGTAATTCCGGGCTAAATACTGTTCAAAATCCATAGTATGAAATGTGAAAGGAGTATCAGAATTCGAAATTCTGCAAAATATAAAAGAATAAAGGCGTTCTGGGTTTTCCGTTGTTTTCTCCGAAACAACCGTTCCTTTTCTACGTTTTTGCCCCTCCCCCCCTTTCCGTCCCTTCTAATAATTTTACACTTGAAAATATCCGCAATCGATTTATCTTTCCTTGAAACCTAATAATAACAATTTCAAACGCTGTAACTCTTTTTATTTATTTATTTTTATTTATTTTTATTTTATTTTTTTTCTGGCCGTTTGCTTGCCCCCCCCCCCTCCCCTTCAAGCCCTTCCTAATAATTCTACACTTTCAAAAATATTCAGAATCGAAATATCGGGCGTTAAAAACACCAATATTACGAAATTTCAACGGCATATCTCAATTTAAAATAGTTGAAAATATAATACAAAATTTAATCTCATTTTTTTGTTTATCCACATATTTTCATGAAAATTGAACAGTAGCTTTATAATATGCTGTCTAGGTCGAATATGAATTCAAATGTAACGTGAATTAAAATTTGAAAAAAATTGAAAATTGCAATATTTTTCCCTACTACAAAACACGTGACATCTTGATCGGTTGCAATCATTTCCTTTTTGATGACAGACGATGGGTCTTCATTACTGGCATTTGAAATGATGTTGCCACAGAAAATTCATACTTTAGTTAATTTTAAAAAATCTAATTGTTGTACCGATAAACCACTTGCACACTTAGATTCAGAAAAAATGCCCCTTTCATTTGGTATCGAAATTGTAACGATCGGACAAATATTTCTAATTTATTTTCCACTTTTTCTGCTTTGAGATCGCTTTTAGATTAGACATGAGTGGACATTTTAATTAATATCTCCACAACTAATTAAAATTTTTAAATTCTGTTTCGAGGAAAACATCGGAAAGGCTCCAGAGCATCCGTATGTCAATTTTTGTACTTCTGCGTTCAGTAGGGGCTGAACGTATAAAAGAACAGACAGACAGACAGACAGATAGACAGACAGACAGACAGACAGACAGACAAACCTTTCCTTTTATTATTATAGACTAGCAGGCTACGCCCGCTTCGCTGGTCACTATTTTTAAAGGAATCACAATAATTAATGAATTCTCAAAATTGTATTAATTTTTTATCATGTTGTTAAAAAGAGAAAAAAAAATTCTGATCGGGAAAAATGTCGCACCGGGACCCCACTGCCTTCGGCAGCGTAGACCCGTACGCTGCGCACCCGTATCCCTTCTCCATCCTTATGACTTCTCAAAATTCCATGTTATTACTCATAAACTTTCATTCTTAAAAAAAGGAATTTAAAAAATATATCATTTATCATCGTGTAAAAACTCACACCTGGACCCCGCTGCCTTAGGCAGTGCATATCCATGCGCGCTTGTGAGGATATACGTGCAATGTGCACGTATATTCCTTCTCAACTCAAACTTTTATTATTAAGAAAATAAAATTAAAAAAAAAAATTATCATCAGGTGAAAACTCGCACCGGATCCCAAACGCATGCGCGATGCGCGCGCACGTGTTAAGATAACGTGCGCTGCGCGCACATATTCTGAAATGAAACTTTTATTCTTAAGAGAAGAAAATTTTAAAAATCATTTCTCATCAGGTAAAAAGTCGCACCGGGTCCCCACTGCCTTCGGCAGCGCACTCTCGTACTCGCTGCGCGCGACTATCCCTTCCCCACTCTTTCAGCCCCTACTAATTAACCTACATATACCAATTTTTATCGGTCTAACTCGATTAGCTGAGATGCAAAAGTAAACCTAGAAATTATTTTAATTAGTAGCTGAGATACCAAAGATAACCGATTCAGGAAACCTCAAAACGTGTCAATCAGGTGAAATCTCGAATCCCACTTTCGATAATATAAAAGTACTCTAAAATACCTTTCGAATGATGCATTAAAAATAATTTAATTAGAATTAGAATTTGAAATATTGAAATCTTAAAATATTACAGCGCCATCTGACGGTAGAAATTTCTGTAATCTGCTGTTCAATTCCAAATCAACAAAGCTTTCTAATGATGTATTACTTATGAAATTATTTTAATTATTAGTTGAGATACAAAAGAAAACTGACTCAGGAGACCTCAAAACGTGTAAATCTGGTGAAAACTTTCGATAATTTAAAAGAACTTTAAAATATCTTTCGAATGACGTATTAAAAATAATTTAATTAGAAATTGAAATATGGAAATTTTAAAATATCTGGCGTTAGAAATTCCTGTAATCTACTGTTCAATTCCAAATCAACAAAGCTTTCAAATGATGTATTACTTATGAAATTATTTTAATTATTAGTTGAGATACAAAAGAAAACCTAATCAGGACACCTCAAAACGTGTAAATCGGGTGAAATCTCGAATTTCACTTTCGATAATATAAAAGTACTTTAAAATATCTTTCGAATGATGTATTAACATTAATTTAATAATAATTAGAATTTGAAATATTGAAATTTTAAAATATTACAACGCCATCTGGCGGTAGAAATTTCTGTAATCTTCTGTTCGATTCTAAATCAACAAATCTTTCAAATGATGTATTACTTATGAAATTATTTTAATTAGTAGCTGAGATACAAAAGAAAACCGATTCCGGAGACCTCAAAACGTGTAAATTAGGTGAAATCTCGAATCCCACTTTCGATAGTATAAAAGTAATTTAAAATATCTTTCGAATGATGTATTAAAAATAATTTAATCATATTCAGAATTCGAAATATTGAAATTTAAAAATATTACAGCGCCATCTGGCGGTAGAAAATTCTGTAATCTACTGTTCAATTCTAAATCAACAAAGCTTTCAAATAATGTATTACTTATAAAATTATTTCAATTAGTAGCTGAGATACAAAAGAAAACCTAATCAGGAAACCTTAAAACGTGTAAATCACGTGAAATCTCGAATTCCATTACTTATGATGGTCGGTTACTGGAATGTGACAGAAATTTTTGGCGTCTGCTCTTAAAATTCAATTCAAAAAATTTTCAAAATGACATATTACTTTTGAAATTATGCTAATTAGAAGCTGAGATACAAAAATGATATAAACACTATTATAAAACGATTTACGTCTGACTTTTTCGTGGTTTTCTCCGAAACTTGCGTAATTCCGGGCTGAATACTGTTCAAAATCCATAGTATGAAATATGAAAGGAGTATCAGAATTCGAAATTCTGCAAAATATAAAAGAATAAAGGCGTTCTGGGTTTTCCGTTGTTTTCTCCGAAACAACCGTTCCTTTTCTACGTTTTTGCCCCTCCCCCCCTTTCCGTCCCTTCTAATAATTTTACACTTGAAAATATCCGCAATCGATTTATCTTTCCTTGAAACCTAACAATAACAATTTCAAACGCTGTAACTCTCTTTATTTATTTATTTATTTATTTATTTATTTATTTTATTTTTTTTTTTTTCTGGCCGTTTGCTTCCCCCCCCCCTCCCCCTCAAGCCCTTCCTAATAATTCTACACTTTCAAAAATATTCAGAATCGAAATATCGGGCGTTAAAAAGAAATATTACGAAATTTCAACGGCATATCTCAATTTAAAAAAATATAATACAAAATTTAATCTAATTTTTTTGTTTATCCACATACTTTCATGAAAATTTAACAGTAGCTTTATAATATGCTGTCTAGGCCGAATATGAATTCAAATGTAACGTGAATTAAAATTTGAAAAAAATTGAAAATTGCAATATTTTTCCCCACTACAAAACACGTGACATCTTGATCGGTTGCAATCATTTCCTTTTTCGAGGCAGACGATGGGTCTTCATGTCTGGCATTTGAAATGATGTTGCCACAGAAAATTCATACTTTAGTTAATTTTAAAAAATCTAATTGTTGTACCGATAAACCACTTGCACACTTAGATTCAGAAAAAATGCCCCTTTCATTTGGTATCGAAATTGTAACGATCGGACAAATATTTCTAATTTATTTTCCACTTTTTCTACTTTGAGATCGCTTTTAGATTAGACATGAGTGGACATTTTAATTAATATCTCCACAACTAATTAAAATTTTTAAATTCTGTTTCGAGGAAAACATCGGAAAGGCTCCAGAGCATCCGTATGTCAATTTTTGTACTTCTGCGTTCAATAGGGGCTGAACGTATAAAAGAACAGACAGACAGACAGACAGACAGATAGACAGACAGACAGACAGACAGACAGACAGACAGACAAACCTTTCCATTTATTATTATAGATAGTTTTGCGTCTGATTCAGTTTCGATTGTGCATTCATAAATTGCTCCCCCCCCCTCGTAACTAAACCCCGCGCGTACACACACACACACAAAATAATAATAATAAATAAAACAGAAGAAATAAAGAAAAAGAACTTGAGCAGTTAGCTGTGAGTGACAAAACATAAATTTTTGAATGAGTTGGTTCTTTTTGTGTCTTAAATTTTAGTTTTCACATAAGAATTTTAACAATTAGTTAAAACTTCTGTTGTTCTTTTATGGATGTTCATAGAAGCCCAATCATTTCATATTAATTGTTATTAATCTTAACTTATGCTTAAGCTTTTTTATATTATTTTTTCAATTTAAAATTATTTTGCATTACAGTAACACACATACTATTCTTTAGTTTTTTTGTATTCAATAGAAGAAAGCATTGAATTCGTAAACATTTTCGATTTTCGGTTTTTGATGGATTTGCGCGTTTTGAGAGGTCCAGAACATGTTTTGACCATAGAAAATGTTTGTATGTGACAAAAAGTTTTGTGGCGACTGTATATCAGGAACTACTGCACAGAATTGCATATAAATTAATATACGGATGCACCTTGATATAAATTAGTGTCTATCAACTTTTGGTGCCAATCACTCAACAGATGACGCTGCTCTACAGCAATTTCAGAAAAGGCTATATCTTAGAAACTACTGCACGAAATTGCATATTAATTTGTACGCAGATGCGCCTTGACATAAGTTAGTGCCTATCAAATTTCTGGTGCCAATTGCACAACATGTGGCACTGTTATACGTCGATTTCTGCAATTTCAGGGAAGGCTCTATCTCAGGAACTACTGCACAGAATTGCATGTAAAATTATATGTAGATGCACCTTAACATAAATTATTAATTTATGCCAACTTTTAGTGCTAATCGCTCAACAGGTGAAGCTGCTATACAGCTATTTTTACAATTCAAGGGAAAGTTATATCTCAGGTTCTAATGCGTATAATCGAACAATATTTAATCTATAAAAAGGCCATTATGATACATAATGCTTATTAAATTGGGTGTATATAGGCGATATGTGGCGCTGTTACACTGCAATTTTCCCCGTGATCATATGCACGGTAAAAATTTACTTCCGTTGGACCTTTAGACTACCTCTCTGATATGAAAATCGTCTGCATTAATAATGGATAACAATAAAAATAAAAAATAATTTCCATTGCATGATTTTATATAGGAAAATGTAGAAAAAAGTTAGTTTTGTGGTTGCCTCAACATAACATTTTTTTTTCTTCTTTTTTTCTCCCTGGGGGGAAAAAAGGCATCAGGCTTTAAACTCTTATACTTTTTTTTTTTTTTTTTTTTTTTTTTTTTGTAATGATACATATCAACAAATGCCTGTTAGCTGCAGATTCTGTCATTCAATTTTTGAACACTATTTTCTCAGACTATATGGCTCGTTTTGTTCAAGGTTAAAATTTGCCCATGTTTTGTGCATTTTGTATCTTTATAGTAATTTGTCTCATTTTTATAGCATATAACTTTTACTTTTTCAGTTTATTCAATGAAACAAATAATATGAAATTAAGTACATATTTTTAACAAGATATCTTTTGTTTATAAAGAATACTTAAAAGTATCTAATAATTTAAACACATATTATTTCGGATTAAATTTATTCTAAAGAAAAAAAAAAAAAATATATATATATATATGTTACCGTTAAAGCTCGAAATCCGTTAATGTGCAGATTACCTAGCTAATCAGCAGATTAACTAAAATGATCCATTAGTGTGGAATCAAGAGCTTTCCGCATTTTAACTAGGTAATCTGCAGATTCACGGCTTCTGTGTCGTTAAAGTTCAAATGTTTGTTTCGAGCCTTAGTTTATTTTTACATTCACTATGACGTCAAACAGTCATGTGATACAGATACGCGAATGACCTTTAAACACAAACCAAAACTTTCATCCTTTCCGCTATGCTAAATTGGTAAACGCAAAACGTGGAGCATCGAAGACATGATTATTATAGGTTTCTTTATTCTGACCAACACAAAACTTAAAGTAACAAGTAAGTTATAATTGTTTTAATTTTGATTTTATTTCTTCTCTTTTTAATTCTGTCAATATAAGTTTGATAAGGGTCTGCACTGCATTTTATTATTGAAATCTAATCTTAAATAAACGCTCTATCTCCTGAAACTTCATTTTGAATTATGAATATTAAATTTTACAACACAGTAATTATTTCCTCCCGAAATAAAACTATTAAAACACAACTTTTTAAAACTAATTGATTTAAAAATTGATTTAAATTACTATTACTTACTGAAAAAAAAGTATTAATTTTTAACTCTGAAAAATATGGCATTCAATATTATGGCTTTCTTTAATAAATACTTAATATGAAATTTTTATGCACTTTTTAGCATTTCATTGTTTTTGTTGTTTCTTTCAATTTCAAGTTTCCTTTATATATTTTATATATCATGATTACATTTTTATTTTTATTTTGTTCGCTTTTTCAGATAATTTCGTTGTAGTTTATCACATAAAATGTGTTAATAAAGTTTTTTTTTTTTTTTTTTTTTTTTTTGCAAAATATAGTTTAATAAAGCATTGGAAAACAGTCGTTTTAACTTTCATGCGTTCTAAAAATTATTAAAGTAGTTTTAATTATTTGAAGTACTTCTTAAATAATGCTTCTGAATTGTCTAATTTAATATTTCTTTATCAAATTAAAAATTGGTGCATAACATTAAAAAAAAAAAAAAAAAAAATAGTAATAGCAATGTAAGTTGTTAATAAAACTTTTTTTTTTTTTTTTTATTTAAATGGTTAATTTTTTTTTTTTTTTTTTTTTGAAAAGAAATCGTTACTGTATTACAATTCTAACATTCATTTATAAAATAGAATTTACTGAAAGCTATTAAAGTTACATTTCATATTAAAAATGCATAACATCTTCAAACTTATATTGACAGAATAAAAAAGATGAAATAAATAAAAAAAATTAAAATAAATATAACTTTTAAAGACATAAAAATTAAACAAACATACATATTAAGATAAGTAAAGAAAGAAAGAAAAGGAAAGAAAACAATTTTTTTCCCCGAATGAAAAAAACAAATACAACACAGCGTGTTGTAAAATTACAACACCTGAGATCTTATTTTCACTTTAACGAGTGCCTAGTACGTAATGTGCAGATTATTTAGGTAATTCGCAGATTACCTAGGTAATTTGAGAAATGAAACAATTTTCCTCACTTTAATGGATCGCACTAGTTAATGTGCAGATTACCTAGCTAATCTGCAGATTAACTGATTTCTGCACTTTAGCGGTAACATGTATATATATATATATATATATATATATATTTATATATGATATCAAATTTTTAATAACTTAAAATATCAACCTTTTATTACAATCATCAATCATTTGAATGCAACAAGTAGCATGAAGTTGAATCTATAGACATCTATTATTTATCGCTAATAACTAATATTGTACACAAGAACAATTTAACTTTAAATTGAGAAAAGAATATAGTATGTGATATTAAATTCATATCATTTTTGCTCAAATTTGTTCTGAAAAAATTGTTATCAAACATTTAATAATAAATAAAGACATTTTTTATTACATACAATTATCAACCATTTGCCAAAAATATTTAAATTATAAAGATATATTTATTTATTTAGAACTGGGAAAAAAAAAAAAAAAAAAAAAAAATAGAACAAATAACAGATAAACGAGGAACCTTTTAATTTTTTTTTTTTAATCATGTCATTAAAAATTTTAAATATAAAAAAGTACGAATATTATTCTTTATTGTTCTGAGATAAGATAGATAAAATGTTGCAAAAGATAATTTAAAAACATACCTTAGAATTCGGAGTTATTCAAAATCCTTATAAATAGCATTTTTCCATATCTTTTTTAAATTTTTATCTCTTGGAATCCAAATACCGTCTGAACCACCTTTAGGGGAAAATAAAGCGTTACTATTCTGTATATAAAAAATATTAATATTAGCTTAATGTTAAAAATATATGTAAAAATCTATAGTTCAGACAAATTAAAATACTTATTTTTATAATACAACGATACACAAAACTAAGATTTATAATAACGTATTTTAAAATTTATACGTTTTAAACAACTTTATAAATTAAAACAAATTCTAAATACGATTGATATTGTTAGAAGATTGCTAAAGCTTAGAATTTTACAAATTTATAATTTACTATTCTAACAAAGCTTACAATAATATATATATATATATATACAATAAAATAAAGTATTTAGCACTTACTTTTGACCGTAAACTCGAGTCGCAGATAATTAAAATCTTTGGGTCTCTTTCTAAAATGAAAATTATCATAAATATGGAAACGGAACCGCAACGACATCAACGGATCCACACTTTCAGATTTCTAAGTATTTGAATTTCGAATTCTGCGATTGCATTTTGCCGCCAGATTTGATAGGTTAAATTGTTCGATTTCGGTTGACTAACTCAAGTTGTCAGAGGGAGACAAAAAATAAATAAACAAATGATAATAAAGAAAAAAAATAATAATGCTGAGCTTTTGGACTAGCCAAACAAATCTTTCTTAGTCAATTGACAAAACAGGAACAATTTATTTTTATTCTCTCATCTGACTAACCGGTCAAATTTGAGGAAAATGAAAACTGTACCTGGAAAGTTAGTCATCTGACAAGTTTTAGAGCCAAAACGGATCATCAGACGAAACACATTAAAGATACATGGTAAAATAAAACGACTTTTGTGTCTCATGAGTAGATGGGATTGTCAGGTAGTGTTTTGATTGTTTAAAATTTTGCGTAATTTTGTGCAAATTTGTCAATGTACTAGGAAAACGTGTACTATCACTAAGATGACACGTTTCTTGACAAGTTTCGATTTTCCATTTTTCTGTGTGTTCTTTATTTATATATTGCTGGTTCTATGTAACGCAATTACACCTGATGATGCTATTGTTATAATGGCGAAAAGCTTTGTGTAGTTTTTTAATAAAAATATTTTATCTACGTGTTTTAAAGTGGTCTGTTACCTTTTACATACTGCTTTTTAATTTTGCAGTGTTGGTGTTTTGGGAGTAAGGACAATTGACTACGCTAGGGTTCTGGGCTTGAGGGAGAGTGCTCTCCATAGGTGTCTTTCTAAGGGATCTTAGCTCGTATTTTTGCAAATTTTGGAGAAAACCACGGAAAATTCCGAACGGCTAGGCCGAAGTGCGTGACCGAGATTCGAACCTGGCACCTCACGTCTACCAGCTTTCAGCACAGAAGCACCCGGCCGCTGATGGCCGCTTTTTAATTTTGGAGGAAGAAATCTGACATTAAAACTTCGGGTATTTTATTTCTTGAGGATATCCTTTAAACTTTTTATTATTATTATTATTATGGAGGAAGAAATGTCATTGAAACTATCTTTTAAATTAACTTTTGGCGAAAAAATGTCAAATATATTGCTTTTGTTTAGCTTTAAGACTCGTCTAAAAATTGAATACACGCCATAGTATATAAAATATTTAGTATAGAAAAGAAAAAAAAAAGAAAAGAAAAGAAAATGTATTAACTATACATAAAATTATTTTGATATTTTCGAACACGCTTAAAATCTAATAGATAGACTATTTAGAATAAAAAAGACTTTTTAGTGTTCTGTTAAAAATATCTAAGGAGCTTGGTGGAGCGGAGTGTCGTGTTTATACACGAACTTTTTGCTGTATTATACTAAGTTTCCGGCAAAATTTCTCCCCAGTTTTCAAAAGGTATTTAGAATAAAATTGAAAATTAACTTCATGATATTTGCTTAATAGGATTTAAGTTCACGGGATATAATTTCAGGGTGATAGCTTATCCTCTGCGCTTATGTTTTGTTGTTAATAACATTATTTATTATTATAATCCACAGTTATAGTAAAACAAAGAGGTTTTCGGAAAATAAACAGAAAGTTTCCGGGATTGACACTCTTGATTTTTTTTTTTTTTTTTTTTTTTTAAGTAAGACTTTTTTTTTTTTTGGTGCCATATCGAATGAACGAAATGGATATTTTATTGCCCATTAAACCTAAATGTTATATCATTAAAAAAATCGTTTTATTTATTTTTTTATTTATTTATTTTTTTTTTTTTTTTATTCAAACACTCTATATATAGAGTTGGTAAGCTTAAAACATATCGGATTGCAAAGATAGGTACTTAAAACTAATTCCAAATATTGAACTTGAATGAATCACGGTTGGTATTAATGTATGCGTATTCATAACTGCAAACATCTGTTTCTGATCTATTTTCCAGACTTTTTCAAAAATTCGTAATATGGCTAACTTTGTGACCTTACCAAATACTTTGAAAATCAAATTTCTAAACAAAACAAAATGCAGATTTTGCAGTTTGAATATTTAAATTCGGTGCATTTTAGCCATTTTAAACTTATATCTTATGAATAATCAGAGCTAGTTATTTTTCACTTTTTGCAACTCAGGTAATTAATTATCTATACTGAACTAAGACAAAAATTGCTTCTTCTTTAATACGAGAATTTTAGACCGATTTTAGAAAAAATTAGAAATTGGCCATGAATAGCTGTTATAAGCTAACAATCCAAATTATCTCCAGAATCGGTTTTAGACTAATAGGTTTTAGACAAATAATTAAATATTTATTTAAATTTATTTTTCTAGCTAACAACGTTTCTGGAAATCGTATGTTTTTCAATCATGTCCCAGACGGTATCCCAGATACTTGATAGGGAGGACAGATAATGATTTTTTTTTTTTTTTTTTTTTTTTTTTCAGGTATTATCCTAAATTTAAGCGTAGGGAAAATCAACATTCTAAATTAAAATTTGTAGACTTTATAATTTAAATATTTAAATTCCAGTTATTTTCGTGTCCACTGTTAAATATATGTCTGTCTCGAGACTTTGACTGTTTCAAAGGAATTTTTTCAAAGTTTTTAAAGAAAAATTCTTTGACTCAGGTCTGGCGGAGAAAGCGCTGGCGGAGGCAGTGAGAACCCGAGCCAAGTTTTAGTCAGATTTCAATGGATTTTTTTCTTCAAAGTTTATGTTTTTCGAGATTAAAAAAAAAAACAGTGCTTGAATTTTTGGGCTTGAATTAAAAATGATTCGTATAACTATAGTGACCAGCAAAGCGGGCCCCACTAGTTCTTATAAAAAATAAAAGTATTGGATCTTGAAAATTTCGACTTCAGCATTTTTGATGGATTCACAGGTTTTGAGAAGTTCTAAGCACAATTTAACAATTTCTAGGAATTTTCCGTCACTGTGCGACACAAATTTAGGGATACTGTAAAAATTGTAATATATATATATATCAAGTAACTTTTAATAAATCAATACTAAAATACTTTAAATAAAAAAATAATTGCCTTTAAATAAAATAACAAAAATAAACAGAAATTTATTTTATTAGAAAAAAAAAAAAAATCTATAAAATCGTCTAACAACTCTTAATTTTCATTAAATATAGAACATTTTAACATTTTAACTGTCGGAAACACGAAAATGTAAAATAAAATTAACATTTAATGAACTAGCAACACCTGGAATAGGAGCCTTAACCTGGAAATGGTACGTCATCTTTAATTTTCAAAATTTATCGATCCTGTTGCGGCGACTACCTTTTTAAATGAGTCATTAAAGAATCCCCTATCACAATGATACATTAAATCTTCTTCATTAAGGCATTTTACGAACTTGGAGCACAGATAAAGGCGTATTAGATAGATTGTGTGAAGTAATAAAAAATTTTATTAGTCGAAAATATTTAATAAGCTAGATAGTGTATCGTATTTAAGTGCAAGCTTAACGCTGAATCTCTCTCTCTCTATTTTTTTTTTCCAAAATCTCTTTTAATTTTCAAATGATATGTATAGAGAAAAAATTATAAGAGATAACTTTATAATATTTGCTTGACATGAATTATAGTCACATGGTATGCAATTTCTAATTTATTATCAGCTTAATTTAATTTAGCTTTTTTAATTTATATTTTTCTATAGACATATAATAGAAAATATTGGAAATGTTTGTTATTATTATCTATATATTAATTTGAAACGTGTTTTTGTCTGTCTCCACTAAATTGAGAGAGCGGCTAAGTGTAAAAATTTGGTTGAAGTGTCTAAAAAAAGGTCTTGGCCTGTAGATGTGTTATGAAAAGAGGAAAGTAAAAAAAAATCGAACGGTTCCCCCCCCCTGGGGGGGGGGGCAGGAGTTAAAAACACGGTTTAACACGTTTTAGGGGTTAAAAACAGGAGCTTAACTCAGCTCCAAATTACTTTACGGTGAAAAAATTGTACATTGGGGGACTAGATTAGAATACTAAAAGATCACTTTCTGTGAATTTGGAATTTTCGATTTTGAAGGGGGGGGGGTGAAGGGGGAAATTAGTTTGAGAGGGAAATCCATTCTAGACCCACACATGTAGCACCTCATTTTAAAGGTCTTGAAATTTTATGTTGATTGGGGATGTCTGTATACAATATAGGGTGCCCCCTGGTGGTGAAAAATGGAACTAGGTGATTTTGTAGTAGGTCCTATCATGTTGCACCTTATTTTAAAGGTCTTGATATTTCCTGACCATTGGTGATGTTCGTACAGAAAACACTGTGACCCCTCGTGGTGGAAAGTGCAACTAAAGGATTTTGCAGTTGACACCACCATGTGACACCTTATTTGAAAGATCTTGGAAATTCAAGACGATTGAGGATAAAGGTCTTAAAATTTCATGTTGATTTGGGATGTTTGTATACAATATAGTGCGCCCCTGGTGGTGATTACTAGGTGATTTTGCAGTAGACCCTATCATGTTACAACTTATTTTAAAGGTTTTGATATTTTCTGACCGTTGGTGTTGTTCATATAGAACACGCTGTGCCCCTTGGCGGTGGAAAGTGTAACTAAAGGATTTTGCAGTCGACACCCCCATGTGACACCTTATTTGAAAGGTCTTGGAAATTCAAGGCGATTGGTGATGTTCGTATACAACATACTGCGCTCCCTGGTAGAGGAAAGTGGATTTTGCAGCGCGGGCGTAGCATGCCTGCTATACGGTGCCGCAGCCACAGGCAGCGGTAACACGAGTCAGAGGTTTTTTAGGTTCAAGGTTAATTTTTGAGAATTTTATCATGTTATTAGCGGCCTACATATACGTGCCGCAGGCACTGGGTCATGAACCCGAGTTCCGTTCTGTCTGAAGTAATTTTTTTTTTTTTTTTTTTTTTTACAGATGATTATTTTTTTTGTGATGTTTTCATTTTAAAAAAGAAATTCAAACAAAATCGAGTTAAAGATATAAAACCATACAAATTTAAGGTGCATTTAAGGTTATTATCATGAGCCCGTGCAATGCTGGGTGGATTCGTTCCGTTCCAGATTAATTTTTTGGAATTTTTTCATGGTATCAGCGGCCCGCGTATGCGCTGCCGCAGGTACCGGGGTCACAAGGCAGAGTTTCGTTCGGTTCGAGGTAATTTTTTTTGTTACAGATGATTATTTTTTGTGATGTTTTTATTTAATAATAGAAATTCAAACAAAATCGAGTTATAGATATAAAATCATACAAATTTAAGGTTATTATCATGGGCCCGGGCATTGCCGGGCGGCTTCGTTCGGTTCCAGGTTAATTTTTGGGAATTTTTTTATGTTGTTAGCGGCCTGTGTATGCGATGCCGCAAGCACCGGGATCACAAGGCAGAGTTTCGTTCGGTTCGAGGCAATTGTTTTGTTACAAATGATTTTTTTTTTTTTTTTTCGTGATGCTTTCATTTAAAAACAGAAATTCAAACAAAATCGAGTTAAAGGTATAAAATAATACAAATTTAAGGTTCATTTAAGGTATCATGGGCCCGGACAACGCCGGACGGGTCAGCTAACGTATAGTCGTAGTATTAAACGAAATAGAAAATGAAAGATAGCATCTGTTTATTTGGAGTCAGTTTGACGTCACATTGACAGTACTTTGTAGAAAGTGATGTCATATACAGTATTTCTATTTATAAGCATTTTTCCAACTTTCTTTTTTTAAGTGAAATGTCGTAAATTATATTAGATGTTTTAACATGAAATACATTTAAATAATGATGCGACGATTTTTGAAACATTACGGTCAATAAAGTGATCGTCGAATTCGACGGGTTCCAGCTAGTTATTATTAAATTTGGTTTATTTATTCATTTTTTTGTTCTTCCTTTTTTTTTTTTTTTTTTACTTTCCATTATCCATAAGAAGGTAGAGAAAGTATTGTTTTTGTGTCAAATTTTAGAAATTGAGTTTTCACTTTTTGAGGTCGTTTGGATCCAAAAATCATGTTTTTAACGGTTGGTCTGTGTGTGTGTGTGTCCATCTATTGTCAGCATATCTCAAAAACAAATTAAAGCAGAAAGTTCAAACTTGGTATGCTCTAAATGGGTATCATATACGGATGCTACACTAAACTTTTCGTTAAAATAAAATTAAGCAAAATATATTTTTTAAGCACTCTTAAAAAATAGTTTATAAGTAACTATTTTTCTGATTTGCAAACACATAAATAAATTGATGATTCAATTAACCTTATTTAATTATAGTTTATTAATATGTATGTATTATTAATACAAATATATATATATATATACATACACACATTCGTTTAAGAACATCAAACTGTTTTTCAAAATTACTCAATTTCAAAAATTTATTTTACATAAATGAATAATGATAGGTCAATGTTATACTAAGTACTGTATAATAAAGCAACTTTAAAACAACACAACATTAATGATCTACAAAAATTATAAATAATATTTAAAAATGAACAGTATTTAAGCCCGCGGATTCAGCTCAATGAACTAATAAGAAAAAACGACGACATTTGTCTGCTTGCATTATTTTATGGAAAAATGTGTTTTTTTAAATTGCTTCTTCAATCTTTGTAAGCGTCAATTTAATCCTAGAAACACTTTAAAGATACATACAGAATATGAATTATCTTATATTATTAAGTGAGCAATATTTGTATATATATATATATATATGTATATTTCGCTGTTCTCGAAACGGTAGCTCGGACAGTCACGTGATTTAACCACAAAAGGTGCCCTCCGAAGGGTCATTGTGCACATCGAAGTCAGATTTTCGAATTTTTGATTATTATTATTATTATTTTTTAATTAATAAAAATGTGAAAATAAAACTTCCCATTTCTATAATGACGCAGAATGGAGAATCTTAGGAGAGATTTGATTGGTTTATTTGATTTTCATTGACTTGAGTGTATTTTACATTGAACTACAGCTACGTTATGAGGAATTACGAGAGATTTGATTGGTTTATTTAATTTTCATTCATTTGAGTGTATTTTACGTTGAACTAGAGTTACGTTTTGAGGAATTACAAGAGATTTGATTTGTTTATTTGATTTTCATTGATCTGAATGTATTTTACATTGAACTACAGCTACGTTATAAGGAATTATAACAGATTTGATTGGTTTATTTGATTTTCATTGATTTGAGGTAGGGGTGTTCAGTGACTTTTTTTTTTTTTTTTTTTTTTTTTTTTTAATGCTTGACAGTGATTACCGCAGAACCAAGTTACGTGCGTTTTCAGATTCAAGCACAGCGAGTAGGGGTGTCCAGTGATGTTTTTTGGTTTTAACATGCGTGATAGTGATTGCCGTGGAACCGAGTTTCGTGCGTTTTCAAATTCATGCACAGCGAGGTAGGGGTGTCCAGTCATGTTTTTTTCTTGTTTTAACATGCGTGATAGTGATTGCCGCGGTACCGAGTTTCGTACGTTTTGAGATTCATGCACAGCGAGTAGGGGTGTCCAGTGATTTTTTTTTTTTTTTTAATATGCGTGATAGTGATTGCCGCGGAACCGAGTTTCGTTCATTTTCAGATTCCTGCAGAACGAGGTAGGGGTGTCCAGTGATGTTATTTTTGGTTTTAATATGCGTGATAGTGGTTGCCGCGGAACCGAGTTTCGTGTGTTCTGAAATTCATGCACAGCAAGGTAGGACTGTCCAGTGATTTTTTTTTTTTTTTTTTTTTTTCATGTGCGTGAAGCATACATACTTGCGTTATAGTGATTGCTGCGAAAACGACTTACGTGCGTTCTCTGATTCGACCATTCATCGAATAGTGACTTTTCCTGTACGAGTAACAGCTTCAACTGTTTCTTGAATATTCGAAGAATTAGCGTTTCTATTTTACTGTTTTCGAGAATATTCGTTTTAATAATAGTTTTGTTGCACAGATTCGAGAAGTTCAAAAAATGTTTGATATTGTCAAGGAGATCCCATACTAAAACTGTGAAGAAAATAGTCGCCAATCGAAATATATTTATTTAAACGTTTCAATTATTCAATTAAAAAGAAATCCTTTAAATATAGTGCCCAGCGAAGCGGGTGAAGCCTGCTAGTTATCATAAATTGACTAAAAATTAAAAAAAAAAAAAAAAAAAAAAAAACTTTAGAGCTATAATGACATCAATTTTACCCAGTTTAATTTTTCACAAAGTTTTATACCAATTATAATATTTACGCGTGAATTTCTTTTCATTTAAAAAAAATAAAATAAAATCAACTCTTAAATTTTTTTTGGCAACAATCAAACATTAAAATAAATTATGTATTTTTGTCTAAAAAAGCGCTTCTTCAAATTTTTCGATACTGTTCGTTTCCATACTGATTATTATTAATTTTCTTTTTTTCTTTTTCTTTCAAAAAAAAAAAGATTTGGAGGAAATTCTGTCAAAAATAGAATTTAGTTTAGTACGAAGGGCTATTAGCTTTTTATTTTTCAAATTATAACATCGCTTTCAAATTATTCAATTATATTTTCGATAAATTTTGGATTTCGATAAATGTCCAACCATCGTAAAACTAGTGACAATGTTTTATACGTAGATTGAGATTAATAATTCTCCGCTATAATAAATTCGTTACATTAAAATAACGTCATATTTTAATTTAATCCACTAATTAAAAATCTTTTTTTTTTTTTTTTTTTAACTGTAAGTTTTCTTAAATTGTATATAGCTAAAAAGGTTACAAATTATATATACATATAAACTATTAATGTCTATTGCTTTCATAAAAGTAATAGAATGTTTATTTTGAGACAAAATTGTTTTTTAAAACCATAGAAAAATCATTTCACTACAGTATTTTGAATACAACTTTTAATACATATCGAATAATTATTGTTTTTAAAATTTGCAAACAAGCAATTTCTTTTCCTTTTTTTTACTACATTTATCATGAAAGTATAAAATATAACCTATATGTAAACAAACTCAAAATAACAAAATACTCTAAAGAGATAAATTGTTCAGAAAAAATTTAGCATAACACTGGACGTGAGGTGCCGGGTTCGATCCCAGGTCACGCTCGTCGGCCTAGCCGTTCGGAATTTTCCGTGGTTTTCTCTGAAACATGCGTAAATACGGGCTAGGATCCCTTAGAAAGACCCCCCACGTAGAGCATTCCCCCTCAGGCTAGGACCTACAGCAGTCAATCGGCCTTATTCCCAAATCCAATCCAATCCAGTCCTGTAACACTAGATGCACTAAAAAGCGTTCGTAAACTCATAGAAAACTGGTTACACTAAACCATAACTAACTGCACAATTTCAGTTTTGCCAGAAAATGCAATACACTGAGTTTACGAACACACTACCTGAAAAACTTTCACTTTTATTATCGAAAAGATAATCAAATAAAATCATTACATGTAGGAATTTACCTGCTAATGATATTTCCTTAATTTTGAAAAATTACTCGGATGCAGTGATTTGATGAATCATTAAAGAATCCCCTGTATCAACGATACATTAAATCTTTTAGATTAGGACATTTTTACGATTTTCGGGGGCATAGATGGACTGGTAAAAGTAATAAAGACTTTTTAACTGTGCTAAAAATATCTAATGTGTTTGATTGGGTGTTTGATAAACAATATCTTTGGTTGTCTATTACATTTTCATCATACACACATTCGCCTCAATTTTCGAAAAAATATTTAAAGAAAAAGGAAAAGTAATTTTATAATACAGTCGAACCTCGTTAACGTGAACACTGTTAACGTGAATTACTTTTAACATGAACAGTTTCCACAATCCTCATCAAAAGGAAGATTAGTTTGGTTATATGAAGATTACTTACTGATAGCATGAACTACTGATAACATGAACAAGTTTTTTATCCCCCTTGAAGTTCACGTTAATGAGGTTCAATTACTTTTAATGCCACACTTTTTCATAGTTACACTGTATAATTTTCACCTGTGATTTACCTGGGAGCACTGTCAGCTCAATTTTGAATTTAATCTTTTTTATTTTATTTTATTTTATTTTATATATATATCTAAAATGAAGGTGTTATAGTCTGTAAAGTTTTCATCTCCGTTTTTTCGATGTATCCACACGTTTTGAGAAGTTCTAAAGGCAATTTCACTATTTTTAGAAGACCTCTTTCTCTGTATAACACAAGTTTGTAGACTCTGTGTACTAACATACGGAATTTCATAAACCTTTAATTTAATAATGATATTGCGTAAATTAATAAGTTTGATGTGTATTATATTAAGAAAGTATATCGATTTAAAATTAGTGCATATACACGCACATACAGGTGAGGCATCTATGCAATACTTTTAACGATATAGTTGGTAACTAGATTCCAGTTTCCATAACATGGAATCACAAGTTTTAAAGTCTTATTATACAAAACTATGCAAATTTAATGTTAATTCATATCGCATACAGAACTATGCAGATTTGATATTAATGAGGTTCTGCTTTCGAAACTAGTTGACAGAAGTGTTGGGACGATCCAAGGTCACAGTCGTCGGTCTAGCCGTTCGAAATTTTCCGTAGTTTTCTCAGAAATTCGCGTAAATATTAGCTAAGACCTTTTATAAAGCCTCACACAAACCCAGGCCCAGAACTCTCGTGTAAGTCAATCGGCCTTAACACCTATATCGGCCTTAACACGCATTGAAACAATGTTTTGTCCTCATCAGCAAACAACTCAACCAGTGCGGTTTGTGGTCTTTGTTAATGGTGAAATTTTTGCCTTTTAAAAAGTTTTGTAAATTTCAAAATAAAAATAATCCGATGGTGCAAGGTCCGGTCTATACAGAGGATGGGACATCACTTCCCAAAATAGCTACAATAATTTCTTATGAGCTGTTAAAATGTTGCGTTGCTATGATGATCGCAATTCCTTTGTGACTTGTTAATTCTGACCTTTTCTCTTTGATTGCTTTATTGAATTTTTACTTTTTTCTATATTCAATAGAAGAAAGTAATTGATTCGTAAAAATTTTCGACATCCGGTTTTTGATGGATTTACACGTTTTGAGAGCTGTAGAACACGATTTGACCAATTTTAGAAAATGTCTGTCTGTCTGTCTCTCTCTGTGTGTGTGTGTGTGTGTGACAAAATTTTGTGGCAACTGTATCTCAGGAACTACTGCACAGAATTTCATACAAATTGGTATGTAGTTGCACCTTGACATAAATTAGTGCCTATCAACTTTTGGTAAAAATTGTTTTACAGGTTGCGTTGCCATCCCGCTTTTTCTAAATTTTTAACATGGTGATATAGGACAAAATTTGGTATAAATGTGCATAAAGAGAATTATTTTTTAGTAATCATTATGAAATTTACCAGAATTATTTATAATAGAGATAGTCAACTGAGAAAGAATTTTTGTATGTGTAGGAGTCTCGCCACCCCCCCTTCCCTCGAGGGGAGTAAATTTTCAAGATGGGTATCTTTCAAAAGAGCTCGCCAATACCTTTAAAACGAATGGTTGAACTATAAATCTATGATAATTTAAAATTAAAGTTACCGATTTTTTTTTACTTTTAACAAAAAAAAAAAAAAAAAAAAAAAAACTTAAGAAAAATTTTTTTTTTTTTTTTTTTTAAATATTGTTACTGAGTGAATTTGTATAGGAAAATATCGAAGAAAGTCTTGTGGTGGCTACAACATACTAGTTTTACGTCGTTGGCAATAAACATCTGAGTTGATCATTTGATTGCTTGGAAGCAAACAATCACAATACACAAACCATCTCTCTAATGTCACCAAATCGACAGAATGTTTTTTTTTTTTTTTTTTTTAATGCAATTCGGCTTCCGATTATGTTTTGTGCTTGGTTTATATTGCGTTGACCATGATCTTTTTCGACAATTGTCATTGCAGACGATATTCTTCTTCTTTTTCTTTTTTCTTTCCTTTTCTTTCTTTTAGTGTCAATTGCATTACATTTGAAGTGAGTTACGGAATTTTCATTCGTTATGTTAAGTGAGTTTTTCTCACTCAAATATCGAGCTTCTTAACAACTCTAAGACATCTTAAGTAATTTTCAATCGTTGTGTCTGATACATATTAAACTTTTTACAATTTCTCACACAAATTAGCAAGTTGTGGCCCTCACAAGACGCTCTTCTATATAATCTTATACAAATTCACGTAGTGCAAATTATTTATTAAAATTATTTTCCATGATGAATGCAGACATTTTTATCTTACAGAAGTATAACACTAAATGCGGAAAGAAAATCAATTTTGTGCAAACATAAAAACGCTTTTTTTTTTTTCGTTAAAAATGAAAAAAATCAATAACATTGTTTTAAATTATCACACGTCTATAATGCAACCATTCGTTTTAAAAGTATTGACGAATTTTTTCGAAAGACATCCATATTGAAATTTTATACCCCCTGATGGGTATTTCCTCGCCCCCCAGGGGGGAGATTCTCCTACATGCACACTTTTTTTTTTCCTAGTTTACCACTACTATTATCAAAAATTCATATTAATTTTACAATCAGGCGTTGAAAGTAAGTCTAATTATGTACATTTATACGAAATTTTGTCCTGTGTTGCTATGTTAAAAATTGAGAAAAAAATGGAATTGCACTGACACCTGTTGAACGATTGGTTCTTAAATGTAATCAACACTATTTTGTGTCAAGGTCCAATTAAATACCAAGTTTGGTTGAATTTCGTTGATTGGTTCGTGAGATACAGTGTCCACAAAATTTGTGATAAGCACACACACACAAGGACAGACATTTTCTAAAAACGGTCGAATCATGTTCAGGACATCTCAAAACGCGTAAATCTATTGAAAACTGTTCGAAAATTTTCACGAATCCGATACTTTCTTCTTACATACACACTATCTAACTATAAGTATTTGGACACTTTCGAATTTAGACATTTTGTCAAATATGTCAAATATCTAGAAAAGTTCTCTATGAATCATCTTGAAACTTTGGTAGGGTGAAGAACATGTTATACCTCATATATTTCAGCAAAAGTTGCGTCCTGGAAAGAAAAAGAGGATCAATAAGAAATTAAATAAAAATCAAAATGTTTTGGATCACCCTGTAATGCTTTAAATGCATTTTGGCTAAAGCATGTGATTATGCAGATTTTTTTCATTATCCGTATAAATTTTTATGAGGCTACCACATATATTCAAAACGATATAACTCTTTTTTACTTTCTTCTATATTGAATAGAAGAAAGTATTGGATTCTTAAAAATTTTTGACCTCGGATTTTTGATTGATTTACACGTTTTGAGAGCTGTAGAACACGATTTGACCATTTTTAGAAAATGTCTGTCTGTCTGTCCGTCTGTCTGTGACAAAATTTTGTGGCAACTGTATCTCGGGAACTACTGCACAGAATTTCATACAAATTGGTATGTAGTTGCACCTTGACATAAATGAGTGACTATGAACTTTTGGTAAAAATTGTCTAACAGGTTGCGTTGCCATCCCGCTTTATCTAAATTTTTAACATGGTGATATAGGACAAAGTTTTGTATAAATGTGCATAAAGAGAATTATTTTTTAGTAATAATTATGAAATTTATAGGAATTATTTCTAATAGACATAGTCAACTGGGAATTTTTTTTTATGTGTAGGGGCCTCGCCACCCCCCCCCCTCACCTGGGGGTGAAGTCCCCCTTCGAGGGGAGTAAATTTTCATGATGGGTATCTTTCAAAAGAGCTCGCCAATACCTTTAAAACGAATGGTTGAACCATCGATCTGCGATAATTTGAAATAAAGTTATCGATTTTCTTCATTAAATATATATATATATATATATAATGTAATATTGTAAGTAAAATTAACTTTTTTTGGATATTTAGTGTTATACTACTTCTCTAATATGTAAATCGTCTGCATTATCATGGAAGATAGTTTTTTTAACTAATAATTTTAATAAATTATTTTTACTGAGTGAATTTGAATAGGAAAATATAGAAGAAAGTCATGTGGTATGGCCACAACACACTAGTTTTTTTTTTTTTTTTTTTTTTTTTTTTAATTGTTAAAAAAAAAAAAAAAAAAAAAAAAAAAGTGGCACTTTTCTAATCATAACTCATGAATATTAGACCAAGTGCAAAGCTACTTTTAGGAAATTTAGCACACAACATTAGACACAGCGTACTGCAATCAGAATGCAAAAACGTTAAATATCTTACAAAATATGAGCATTTTTATTAAATAATTTTTAAGGGCCCGCTTCACTCACCGTTGCCAGAAGCCGAAGCTAATGTTATTCTATGGGAAATTTTCTTTACTTATAACTCATTAACTAATACATATTTTTAAATTCTGTGTTCACATTCAGAAAATTCTCAACCGTAAAATTGACGAACTTTTTTTAAAAAACGTAATCTTTTAATTTTTAATATTATATTTTGAAGCTGTAAAATACGAATTTTCAATATGTGAATTTTTTCATTTTCATGAAATAGTAAAAATTTTTAAAAATACGTTTTTTAAAAAAGGTGCGTCAATTTAACAGTTGGGAATTTTCTGAATATGAAAACAAATTGTAAAAATATGTATTAGTTAATGAGCTATAAGTAAAGACAATTTCCCATAGAATAACATTGGATTGGGCTTCCGGTGACAGTAAGTGAAGAGGGCCATTAACTACGTATGCACTGGTTTTTAAAAAATTCATTTGCATAATTTAATAGCCAAAAAAATGAGCAACTTATATGAAAACCCCAAACAAATATCATGTAAATTCAAAAAGTTATGAATTATAGAATGAACATAATTTCAGTTCTCTCTCTCAAATAAGAAAAATGATGGGGGGTTTTATCAATATTTATTTACAGTCAGCGAACACTCTATTGCCAATTGCCATTGGGCATTGACTGAAACAAAATAAAAATGTGAGTACGATCCCTTATAGTTAATCTTTTATTTTGAGAGAATTAAACTTCTGTTCATTCTATCTTCCATAGCTTTTTTAATTTACCTGGTATTTCCTTGGAGTTTTCATATAAGTTGCTCAATTTTTTCGGCTATTAAATTATGCAAATGATTTATTTTTTTAAAGCTAGCGCATGGGTAGTTAAAAATTATTTAGTAAAATTGCTCATATTTCATAAGATATTGAATATTTTTTAGTTGGGGACAAAATCTCGCCTACATAAATGAATGGAAAGCAAAAAGGAGTTGGTAATTATTAATAATGTTGTATAAAACTTCATGACAACACATACCTTAGTCAGAACACTCGCATACACACAAACCCACCACAAAAATTTTTATAAATTTTGTTTAAAAGAGTTTAAAGACTATGTTTATTATTATTATTATTTTTTTTTTTTTTAAGATTAGTCATAATGAATTCAATCGTGCTTATCTGTTTTAAAATTTTTAATTAAGGTTTGTGAACAGTGTTCAGCTTTAATGTCAGCAGTGATGTACACGATTTTTAAAATGTATTTTGAATGGTGAAAAGCTAATGATAAAATAACTTAAAATTAAATATAGATAAAATAATAAAATTCCATTCTATAATGTATTTCTTTCTTTATTTATTTTAATTAATTAATATTAATTTATAAGGCCCTGCGGCCTTCACCAGAGATCACACGTGACGGAAATACAAATTTTCAAATAGATCATATTATTTTTTCGACGCGATATTTTGTCCAGCGTTATTTTGTCCCGCGATATTATGTCCGGATCCCAACATTTTTGCATTCCAATTGCAGTATTCTGTGTCTAATGGAGCATGCCAATTTTCCTAAAAACAGCTTTACACTGCGTCACACTCTTCGTGTTATAATTAAAAAAAGGGGATTTTTTTTTTTTTTTTTTTTTTTTTTTTTTTTTTTTTAAATATATGTGGTAGCCTCATAAAAGTTTGTACGGATAATGAAAAAACTTCTCATAATAACATGCTACAGCCAAAACACATTTCAAGCCATACTTTTTACTTTACAGGGTGATCCAAAACATTTTGTTTTTTGCTTAATTTTTTACTGGTCCTCATTTCTTCTTTAGGACACAGCTTTTGCTGAAACATACGAGGTATAACATGTTCATTACACTACCAAAGTTTCAAGATGATTCCAAAAGAACGTTTCTAAATAATTAACAAAACGTCTGAATTCGAAAGTGCCCAAATACTTATTCGTAGATAGTGCATACAGAAGAAAGTAAAAATTATAACATTGATAGAAGAATAACAGCACAGACATAACGCCATCTATTTGTGAAAACAATAATTACTTTCTTGTCAGCCAAATAAATACATTGTAGACTTCAACTCCAAACAAATAAATTAAGGATTTCCTCCTTGAATTTAATAAAGTATTGTCAAAGTACTATAACATAAAGATCACAGTCTTCATCGTATACATAATATTGTGTAAAATTATCTGTGAGTTATTTAAAAATTCTTCACAAAAACATAAACCGTGTTTTATTTCATTTCACCCTCTTTAATGAAAGTGTTTATGATTTTGGTTCGTCTGTCAGTCCGTTTGTCTGACAGCATTCTCTTTCCGTAAATGTTTTGTAGATGCCATAAAACTGATATGTGTTATTCTCTATACCATGTTCCTTATTAAAAGTAATATAAATAGCACTATGTGTTTATGTACAGGAACTCACAAAAGAATTAGGATATATTACAGTCGATGAGAGACATTAACATAAAGCCAATTTGAACGGCGTTAAACTACGCATAACGTTAGTAAAATTAACATATATTGTCCGAATTTAAAAGTAAATAAATAAATAAATAACATATTTGCTATAAAATATGGTATGATTTGCATTAATGACACTGCTCTGAAAAAAAAAAAAAAAAAAAAAAAAGGAAAGAAAAAATATAGAGAGAGTTCTGATACCATTAATTGCTGATTCTTATGTAAAATGACCTTCTGAATCCGATTATGACTCCCATTTTGCCCAATCACCCTCCGTTTTCCAAAACACCACCCCCTCCCTCATTTTTCCCCCTATTCGATGATTTTATTACCATGAATTTGATTTGAGAATGAAAAAGAATTAATTTAACCCCTAAAAACAAAAAATATATAAAGTTTAAAAAATAACATTAATAACGGATTAAAAGAATATAAGATATGTAATACATAATTTCAGGGGTAAATCCCCCACAAAAATTTTCCCTTGTCACAAATGTGCATGTTTTACAATTTTCCAACTCTGTAGCCCCTCACAAGATATTTAACGGTTTAAATAATCCACCCTCCTCCTAAAAATCAAATTTATAGCCATAAAATCACCGAAAAAGGATAAAAATAGGGGGCCGTTCCTAAAACACGGTGGGTGGTCGGGCAAAATGGGCGTCCTATTCGGATTCAGAAGGTCATTTTACATAAGAATATGCTGAAATGGTGTCAGAAGCAATTTTCATGCCGAGCAGTGTGATTGGTTTATAAGGCTAGACATTCTGGAAATTGTTCGAAGTACATTTTCTGTATGTCATGCGTTTTTAACAATTTTTAATAAAATTGAAAAATGTTTATGAATTCGGTGTGCATTTAGCTGTCTGTCCACACAATCAGATTTTCGAGATCTAAAATAATAATTTAAAAAAAAAAGGTACTTTATCTTAAAATATGAAATTGCGGTGCTACCAACGTGATCCTACATTTATTTCTTAAAAAAATTTTTACACGTTTTCTCTCGTTTTTATTTTTTAATGTATTTTATTTTTTAAACATTTTTTTTTTTTTTTTTTCTTTTAATTGTTGCTAAAAGAAAAAAATCTAGAGTGACCGTATTACGTTTTCTAAACATTAAGTAATTAACTGTTGCACACTCTCAAAAACAATATACTCAAGTTTGACGATTCAGACATCCTCGGGCTTTATTCCATTGTTTTTGACAACCATTTCGTCAAGCGATCACGTGATTTTGACGAAACGTGAACTCTCAAATATTTGATGAAACTGTTTACTCACAACAGCACGTGCTAGCTTTCCTTACCGCCACATTAGTTTTTTTTCCTGTCTTGTTTCAACATTATGTTACAATTACTTTTATTTGTTTGCTCTGTTTTATTTATATTTTCATCAAATATAAATAGGATTTAATCGTCCAAAGCAACGAACTTGCAGGCAATTTTATAATTCTATAATTTGTATTTTATTCTGTATAACGAAACTAAGATGAAAAAAATGTTTCTTTGCTTTTGACGAAATTCGTATGTTCAAACAAGTGACGAAAGTAATTTTCTCAATTTGACGAAATATTCGCTCGGAGTATTTCCCTGGAAACCGTTTCGTCAAAATTAAAGAAAATTTCGTTAAATTTCAGTATCCATTTCTGAGAGTGTATAAATAAATTAAAGTATGAGAAATCGTTAAATATAAAAGAGAAAATTATAATAGAGTGTTTGAGTAATTTTTCCTAATTAATAAGTTGTATAATTTAACGGTATTGCACTTCAAATAATTTGAGTCCATAGGTCATAATGACAAAAAAAAATTCTATAATTGCTGGATTCACGAAATTTCATACAGTTCGTGCGACGGTGACCTACAAAATATGTATAAATAAATTTTCAGTTTATTCGAATAAAGCGTTTAGTTGCTGTCGCAGTTTAAATAATTTGAACCCATAGGGCCATAATGATAAAGAATTTTTCGTTATATCCTTCTAAAAGCTCTATAAATTTCAAATTTACCAAAATTTATACAGTTCATACGACTTTTAACCTATAACATGTATATAAATTTTCAGCTGAATCGGATAAAGCATTTAGACATTACCACATTTTGAATAATTTGAGCCTATAGGCCATAATGTTGAAGAATTTTTCTTTGTGACCTTATAAAAAAAAAGAAGAAAAGAAAACTGTAAGTGCTACATCCACTAAAATCTATACAGTTTGATATACAGTGACCTATAACATGCCTACTAACTTTCAGCTCTTTCGAACAAAGCTTTTAGACGCTATCGTGTTTACTTACACACATATATACAGTCGGCAGCAAAATTATTCAAGCGCTAGCAATAATTCCTATATTAAAAAAAAAAAAAAAATGTATACTTAATACAGTTTCGTTAAATAAGTCCTTGTATAGCCATGTTTTTAGTCAGTCTAAGAACATGATTCGACAATGATATATTTAACAAAGCAGTATTAAGTGCATTTATTTATACAGGAATTATTGCTAGCGCTCGAATAATTTTGCTGCCGACTGTACATACACACATACAACAAAACAGAAGTTATAAAAATAAACTCAATGGGACCTCAAAACATGCAGATACATCAAAATACCAGAGTCGAATTTCTGTCATGATTAAATTACTTTCTTATACTATGTATGTTTGGAAAGTAAAAAGGGTAACTTTTTTCAATTTGTCCGTTCATTTTCAAGAGTTCTAAAAGCAAAAATAAAATAACTTTATATAAAAATTATATGAAAACTTTTTTTTTCACTTGGAAATTGCTAGTGTTTTGTCAATCTCAACTTTTCTACGATAAAACAACCCAATGTTTTTTTTTTTTTTTTTAAATGAAGTATAACAAAATTATTTTAAAGTTACTTCATAAAAACTTAATTTAGACATTTACACTAATTAAAAAAAAAAAATCAACACATCTTAATATGAAATTAAAAGTAGTATTCAAGGATTTTTATTCAAGAATATTTTTAAATACTTTTAAAATGTTCTTTGTTAGAATGTTTTGTTAAAAGTTAAATTGTTGAGAAAAAGTTAAATCAAATGAAAATGTTAGTAAAATTTAAAGACAAAAAAATGGAAAAATAATTACGGTACGAAATAGAAATTATTTATTTATATTATTTATATTATTTATTTATATTATTTATTTATTTATTTACTTTTTAGAAAATATTAGTGCAATATTTTTAATTTTTACTGATATTCATTAACTCTGTGAACATTTTAAATAAATAAATAAATAAATCTTAGTAGGGTAAGTGCACCAGTGATTGACACTTTTAGAGCCATCTCTGATGTTTTTAATGTTCTAGTCATCAGAAAATATTTTTAGAAATCTTAAGTTAGTACACATGGTATGATAGACATTCAGAACCCAATATATGTTAAAATACATACATTTGATAACTTTTTTTTTTTTTCTTGAAATTTTATTTGACACCCACTCAATCTTCCAGTAACTGACACTGCCAGTTTTTGATTTTACCAGTAATTAGAATCCTATGCTTAGCAGGTGTACTAGAATAACTAGCAGTGTTTGACACTGCTAGTTATTCATTTTACCAGTTATTAGCACCCTATGCTCCAGTGTTTGACATAAAATGTTAAAATTCTTATATGTAAAATATATGATTTTATTATTTTTCTTATTTATTAATTTTTTCGCGATAGATGTCAATTACTGGAGCATGCCAATCACTGGAGCACCTACCCTACAGTACTTTTATAAAAACGTTAAATTCAACATAACCTTAATCCATAAGTAAAAATATTAAAGAACATTTCACTTAGAATATTTTTTCGTAAATACTTTTAAAATTTTATTTGACAGAATGAGCATTTAAATAACAATCGACTAAATTTGAGAAAAGTTTAAATAACGTTTAAATTTTACTAAATTAAAAAAAAAAAAAAAAAAG
Organism: Salticus scenicus; assembly: GCA_963930645.1. Taxonomy (NCBI): domain Eukaryota; kingdom Metazoa; phylum Arthropoda; class Arachnida; order Araneae; family Salticidae; genus Salticus; species Salticus scenicus. Next base: position 236,133,988 of record OZ005658.1, read on the forward strand.
AGGGAGAGAGAGAGAAAAGAATATGAGAATTATTAGAACGTTAATTGTTCTTTTGGCAGAAATCAGTACAAAAATTCCGAAAAGCAAATCAAAATCTAATTATATAAAAAAAAAAAAAAAACTTGTCTGAATGTTGATGTTGAAACAATAAACGTTATTGTTACCGTCATTAAAACAATTCAATATTTTTTTCCTAACAGCCTCTTTAATACATTTAAATTTGTCTGGGAAAGAATATGTACTTTATGAATAATTGATTAGTTTAGAAAAAGTTAAATAAAATAAAAATTTATAAAAGAGAAATATATATGTGTGTGTGTGTGTGTGTAAAAATATACAGATGATTAAATTGCCACGATAATCCACAGTCTAAATAGAATACTAAAAACAATAATAAAAATATCTATTAATATTATAAAAAGGATATAAATAAATTTGACCAGTATAATTTTAATTTATATAATAAAAACAAGAATGACACTTACTTTAATATAATTCCATCTAAAAAGCCCGAATTATTGCGATATTAATTGTTTATTGGTGAATATTAGTACAAAAGTTTTGTACTGAAATAAATTACAAACACGGGCATAAAAGGAAGCTTAAACTCTATACTTTAATCAGTAAAAAAAAATTATTATTAATTTTTCACTACCAATCCTTTTAAATACTTTTAAAATAAACCTTAAAGTATATTAACTGTTTCAATAAAAATGTATTAATAGAGCAATTAAAAATAACTGTGAATTTCACAAAAATTTCTACGAGGGGAAAAAAAAAAATACAATATTAACTGTTTTCGAGAATATTATACTTCAAAAGTTTTGTACTGAAATAAATTATAAACACGGGCATAAAAGGAAGCTTAAACTCTATATTTTAATCAGTAAAAGAAAAATGAATAGTATTTCACTGCCAATCTTTTTAAATACTTTTAAAATAAACTTTTTTTTTTTTTAACTGTTTTAATAAAAATTGATTAATAGAACAATTAAAAATAACTGTGAATTTCACACAAAATTTCTACGATATAAATTGTTTTTCGAGACTATTAGAAAAGCCGAGAAAAGTTTTGTACTGAAATAAATTATAAACACGGGCATAAAAGGAAGTTTGAACTCTATATTTTAATCAGTAAAAGAAAAATGAATAGTATTTCACTACCAATCTTTTTAAATACTTTTAAAATAAACTTTTTTTTTTTTAACTGTTTTAATAAAAATTGATTAATAGAACAATTAAAAATAACTGTGAATTTCACACAAAATTTCTACGATATTAATTGTTTTTCGAGAGTATTAGAAAAGTCGAGAAAAGTTTTGTACTGAAATAAATTATAAACACGGGCATAAAAGGAAGTTTGAACTCAAAATTTTAATCAGTAAAAAAAATTTTATTAGTATTTCACTACCAATCTTTTTAAATACTTTTAAAATAAACTTAACTGTTTCGATAAAAATTGATTAACAGAGCAATTAAAAATAACTGCGAATTTCACAAAAATTTCTACGAGAAAAAAAATATGAAAATTATTACGATATTAACTGTTTTTCGAGAATATTAGTTCAAAAGTTTTCACGGAGATGCAGAGAGCCGTCACCAGGGTTCACGTTCACCTGCACTCAAATGATTGCTTTTGTCGTCTGCTACTTCAGAATGCGTGCGAACTTCCTAACGATCATACGATCTTTTTTCCAAAAGTTCAGTGACTGCCACTTTTACTTCGAAACTTTTGGCAATGAATTTTTTTGCCTACAAAAGAGCAGGCAAGTTAATTTTTTGGAATTATATACTTATTATTTTGAATTAAGTTCTTTTTAAAATTTAAAAATATTTTATTTTTACTTAAAAGAAAAAACAAATTAAGAAAAGTAAATTCTAAATTAAAACTAATAAAAATTAAAGATTTAAAATAGAAGAAAGTATTTAATATAACTGAATTTGATTGATTTAATTAAAGTATTTTAATAATATTTTCCTGGCGTTAAATCGTTTAATTTTTTACTTTTAGCACAAATCGAAAAATATTTTGTCGATTCTTCTAACATTCATTAAATAATTAAATTAATTAATCAATAAATAATTATTTTAAACTTTTATTAATTATTTCAAAAGTTTTCAACTAATTAATTATTTAATTTCAATGCTTCTTATTTACCGTATTAAGATTGCATCTGTAAAGTTTTTTTTATTTCTTTTATTTTTTAATTTTCTGAAAGGATTAAAATGTATATAATTATTATTTTGAATTAAGTTCTTTTTAAAATTTAAAAATATCTTTTTACTTAAAAGAAAAAAAAATAAGGAAAGTAAATTCTGAATTAAAACTAATAAAAATTAAAGATTTAAAATAGAAGAAAGTATTTAATATAATTGAATTTGATTGATTTAATTAAACTATTTTAAGAATATTTTTCTCGAGTTAAATCGTTTAATTTTTTACTTTTAGCACAAATCGAAAAATATTTTGTCGATAATCCTAACATTCATTAAATATAATAAATTTTAACTTTTATTAATTATTTCAAAAGTTTTCAATTAAGTAGATTCTAAGTAGATTAAGTAGATTCTTAAGTAGATTTCAAAAGTAAATTCTAAATTAAAACTAATAAAAATTAAAGATTTAAAATAGAAGAAAGTATTTAATATAATTGAATTTGATTGACTTAATTAAACTATTTTAATAATATTTTTCTCGAGTTAAATCGTTTAATTTTTTACTTTTAGTATAAATCGAAAAATATTTTGTCGATTCTTCTAACATTCATTAAATATGATAAATTTAAACTTTTATTAATTATTTCAAAAGTTTTCAATTAATTAATTATTTAATTTCGATGCTTCTTATTTACCGTATTAAGATTGCATCTGTAAAGGTTTTTTATTTCTTTTATTTTTTAATTTTCTAAAAGGATTAAAATGTTTAATTATGTAAAATTTACTTTTTTAGATTTTAAAACTTAAATATTTTGTTTCATTTTATGATACTTTTATCTTTTAACGTAAAAGTACTTTAACTTATACATTTATTATATGTATATGAGTGCTTTAACATATATTCTTATAATAAATAAATTAAGCTATTTTAAATTTAACAAAAAAAAGTTTGTTAATTGATAAATAATGTTGTTTTAAGTTACTAAATGTGACTTCAAAACATCAAAACTCTTTTAATATTAAAACAAATAATAATAATAATAATAATAATAATAATAATAACAATAAATTGCGAAGGTATACATCAATAGAAATTATATTAGTTTTTGAAATAATTTTATTTAAATTACTCGAATTTAATTATTTTTAACTCTTTTTATTTGACAAAATCTAATATTTTATTTATTTTTTTTTTTTTAAAGTCATTTAATTTATTTAGTATTTACAATTTTGTTTACCTTTTTATTTTTCTTTGTACTAATACACTATATTTCTTCTTTTTAAAGTATATATATATATATATTCTTCTTTATAAAACATGACATTAATCAAAATATTTTTGTTAATTTGAATACATTTTATATTACAGTGAAACTTCAATAATTCGAACTTGTTTAATTCGAAATTCTGGATAATTCGAATATTTTACTCGGTCCCTTGTATTTTGTATTAAAATAATGTTAAAAAATCATGGATAATTCTAATTCTATTTTGGATAATTCGAATTTTTCATACGATTACCTTTAAAATATTACTGCAAAATTTGCTCCCGAGATTTTTCTCAGCTAAAGTGCATTTTTTTGTTTTAACAGTCTTTCGAAAGAAGGATAGGGAAATGCAAGAGAAGCCCCTACCTAGTGCATCAGAAGATATGGTCCATATACATGAACTTCGAAATTTTTTTAAATTGAAAGTCATGTCTAATGTAGAAGATTTTATTTTTGTATCAATTGATAGGTTGAAGTCATATGCTATGACACAAAGATATTACTTAAAGAAGCAATCAAAAATATCTGACTATTTTTTTAAAAGTGTCGAGTAATTAAGCTCGTAAAAAATATTGATTTAATTGAGGGGGGGGGGTGTAGAAGTATTCTTAGGTATAAAGTTATGTGTTAAATCTTTGATCGTAGAGTTTTATATTTTTAATTTATCTCTTCTTTTTGACAAAATAGTATATGTAATTCGAATTTTTGGGTTTTTCGAATTTTTCTCTGGTCCCTTCAACTTCGAATTATCCAGTTTCTACTGTATTGTATATTTTAATATTTGTGTAAATACGTATAACAGAAGCATTTTGCGTAAAATGATTCTATTTGATTGTTGAAAGTAACTTTTTAAACGTTCATCTTTTAAAATTACATTACTCTTTCATAATAAATTAAAAAAAAAAAAAAAAAAATACAGCATGACACTCACACGACTTTCTTTTACCCTATATTTCAATACTATAAAGATTGATTGAAGATTAAGTCGTAAGATTAATAAGAAATTTAAAATAGATTTGGTACAGTTTTGGTAGTTTTATTTGACAGATAAGTGTGTATGAGGGGGGGGCTACCACCCCGTTAACCCCTCGCTCAATTATAGTTCCTGCAATTAATTAATTATTTATTTTTAATTCAAGGCTATTTTTAATTTTCCTTTAAGCTTACTAGTACAGTTCCCGCCGCTTATTAAAATCACATTCGTCCTGAAGCAAAGTGATTTTATTAAGCGGCTGATTTTTATATCCGGCGAATGTTCCAGCACTCAGGGAAAAGTTATTACTTTCCTGAATTTGGAAAGAAATTTCGAAAGCTAACGAATAATGGAATTAATAAACAATATTAATTAATTTTTGATCGATAATTAATTATTCCTCCGATATAAGTAAATTAAACGTATTCCAAATTTCTATGCGCTTTCCTTTGAAGAAAATCATCATTATTTCACCAAAAGTTCACGCTTTTCTTAAAAATTTAAAATATTTCCGTTTGAATATCTTAATTTATAGCTATTTCAAAATAAGAACTAGAAATCGTCTGATAGATCTGAATCATCTAGAATCATCTGAAATGATATGTATATATATATATATATATATATATACATATCATTTGCAAATCAAACCAAATTTGCAACATATTATTGCGATTCGAAGAATACGTTCCTTGAAATTATTACGGAGATAAGTTATGGAGCATATTTAATTTGTAACTCTGCTGCAAGTGTAAAATTTTCGACAATGAGCGATAACGGGTATAGTGCGACCACGTTTCCTACGACTAGCAGTGAGGACGAGTCCAAAAGTTGGGAGGAGCGCAAAATTGGCCGAGAGATTGTTATTTGGCAAACATCCAGTTATTCGGTGTTCCTTTATCGCTTGTTTTCTCTCAGTCACCCCTATTTTAACACTGGACTCGTTCAATCCGCACTTGCGCAGAGGCTTCCATGGTCGCAAGAAATGTGGTTAAAGAGTACTCTATTTATTTATTTACTTTTGTTTTTGTTAAAAAAAAAAAAAAAAAAAAAAATTGTGCATAAATGATAATTTTGGCTGCTGCAGAGATTTGTTTGAGTTTATTAACCGGCGATGCTGATTTTACTAAGCGGCGGCTTCAAGAATAGTTTGTAATGATTTAATTCCGGTCCGGGCAATTTGATCAGATTAAGCGGCTGATTTTATTAACCAGTGATTTTATCAAGCGGCGGTTACTGTATTAATCAAATTTTTGTAGTGACAACCTAATATGAACTACAAAATATCAAATTTCAATTTCCTGGAGTTATTTGAATTTAAGTTAGGCTGAAAACAGTTATACATACACATCGAATACGAAAAATTAGATTTTCATATTCATGGCACCTCAAAACGTGATATTATACAAAAAGTATGTATGAAAAATTAATTTTCCTTGCTTAGCAGTGTTCGTCATCATAGTAAAAAGCAGCAAAGCATTTCCATCAATTACATTCAATAAAAAAAGAATGTTTAGCTTGATTCTGAGTAGCCCTGTATATTGTCTGTAAAGAATACGCACACCAAATTGTGTGCTTAAATTGAATTTTATTTGAAAACTACATAACACAAACTGAAATACATTTCCAGTAATTTCCAAATATAAATCTAATATATCCAAATACTTTGGGTAGCCCTGTAAATGAATGATCAATGATTCCCATGCCACAATCTACTCAAAACGTGCTTTTATGCATACAAAAAAATATGTTGATTCCATTACGTTTCGTGCATCCTATAGATGTTACACCATACTTACCAGACATTTCCCGCACAGACGTAATGTATTTTAATTCACTTGGAGCGCCCTGTACACGAACCATTTGCTTGAACTCAATGAAAAATTTTGTGTAGCATCACTATATGATACAGATTTAGAATACAGAGTTTGAAATTCTTGCTACTATTTGTTCTTGAGATATGCTGATAAATGATACGCACACAGATACACAGACCAACCACTTAAAACATGATTTTCGTATCCAGTGCATCTCAAAACGGGTAAATATAACAAAAACTCAATTTCGAAAAGTTGACCCAAAATCAATACTTTCTCAAAACATATATACGTGTAAGAGAAAGTAAAAATCTAAATTATTTGTGAATAATTTATAATTGCTGCTCAAATTACCGTATAGAACGTCAATCAGTTTTGAAATAATTTCAATTAGATTGATCAACTTTTATTCTCTTTACATTTTACTCTAACTTTAACCCTTATCGCTCGTATGTCCCTTCTGAGGGGACATTAAAAAATCGAGCCACGCCTTAGGTGTTCCTCTGCAAATGAAATGTTATTTTTCTAAAACGTGTAACTATAAGCTACCTTTCGGCTACCGGAAAATTTTAACAGAAAGATTTATTTTATTTAATGATGAAGTAAAACAAAACAAATTATTACAATTTTTCGGTAGCCAAAAGGTAGTAAGTTGGAAACTATACGTGTGACGTTTTAAAAGAACGCCAAAAGGCGTGGCTTACTGTTCAAAATAGGAAAATATGCCGAACGCAAAGGGTTAATAAATTACTTAAAATGTTGTCGTTTTGTAATAGTTATTCTTTATATCTTTATTCCTTAATTGAAAAACAATACTTTCTCTAAACATATATATATGTAAGAGAAAGTAAAAATCTAAATTATTTGTGAATAATTTATAATTGCTGCTCAATTTACCGTATAGAGCGTCAGTCAGTTCTGAAATAATTTTAATTAGATTGATCAACTTTTATTCTCTTTACATTTTACTCTAACTTTAATAAATTACTTTAAATGTTGTTGTTTTGTAAAAGTTGTTCTTTATGTCTTTATTCCTTAATTGAAAAAACATACTTTCTCTAAACATATATACGTGTAAGAGAAGGTAAAAATCTAAATTATTTGTGAATAATTTATAATTGCTGCTCAAATTACCGTATAGAACGTCAATCAGTTCTGAAATAATTTTAATTAGATTGATCAACTTTTATTCTCTTTACATTTTACTCTAACTTTAATAAATTACTTAAAATGTTTTTGTTTTGTAAAAGTTGTTCTTTATATCTTTATTCCTTAATTGAAAAACCATACTTTCTCTAAACATATATACGTGTAAGAGAAGGTAAAAATCTAAATTATTTGTGAATAATTTATAATTGCTGCTCAAATTACCGTATAGGACGTCAATCAGTTCTGAAATAATTTTAATTAGATTGATCAACTTTTATTCTCTTTACATTTTACTCTAACTTTAATAAATTAGTTAAAATGTTGTCGTTTTGTAATAGTTGTTCTTTATATCTTTATTCCTTAATTGAAAAACAATACTTTCTCTAAACATATATACGTGTAAGAGAAAGTAAAAATCTGAATTATTTGTGAATAATTTATAATTGCTGTTCAAATTACCGTATAGAACGTCAATCAGTTCTGAAATAATTTTAATTAGATTGATTAACTTTTATTCTCTTTACATTTTACTCTAACTTTAATAAATGACTTAAAATGTTGTCGTTTTGTCAATTGGTCTTCCTACTATAATGTATGTGCCCAATAAATATAATTCTGATATTCGCATTCCTTCTTGGTGTTGCAATTTTCACAAACATGTGTGTAAATTTAAATAACAGAATGGTGATGATATCTTAACACTTGCCCAATCAGCTTGTTCGATTTCTTTTTCCACATTAAAGAATTGCGCTAAGATGCTTGAAAATTCCTTTACATTAGGTAAGAAAATGCCGTTAAGTACATTGAAAAAAAATTTTTTTTTGATATTCTGCAATTTTTTCAGGCAAAACTAAAGACCGTTATGAGACATTATGCTTATTCAATTTGAATGCCTATGAACCAATTGGTGGCGTCGCTAAATTTCAATTTTTACCCAGAATGGGAAGGCTGTATCTCATCTTCTATGGCATATAACTGTATGAAACTTGAAATGTGATATAGCCATTATGAAAATGTATTTTTTAAGATGTTATTAAGCGAGAATAAAACTGCCTTTCTTTGTATATTTAGTGTTAGTTTTCTCTAAGATGAAAATCATCCGCATTCATCATGGTAAATAATTTTAATAATTAATAGTTTTACTAAAGTATTTGTACTGGGTGAACTTGTATAAGAAAATATAGAAGAACGTCTTGTAGGGGCCACATCATGCTAACTTTTACATGCTTTCAAACTTAACTTGGTTTGTTGTGTATTTAAGTGTGTGGGTCAAATCTAACTTCTGAATTCTCCCACTTCCTGCCATCCCACTGAGTGACATTTCGCATACATATGTAACGCCAGTGACAATACATGCTCAAGTAGTAACGTTCTTAGAGGTGGGGCTTTAGTCTCTCAACTGCAATTCATGAAATTTTTAACCCACTTCCTATACCTATATAACGCCAGTGGCAATACATGCTCAAGTAGTAACGTTCTTAGAGTTGGGGCTTTCGCCCCTCAACTGCAATTCAAAAAAATTTAACCCACTTCCTATACATATATAACGCCAGTGGCAATACATGTTCAAGTAGTAACGTTCTTAGAGGTGGGGCTTTGGCCCCTCAACTGCAATTCAAAAAATTTTAACCCACTTCCTATACGTATATAACGCCAGTGACAATACATGCTCAAGTAGTAACGTTCTTAAAGGTGGGGCTTTGGTCCCTCAACTGGAATTCAAAAAAAATTAACCCACTTGCTATACATATATAACGCCAGTGATAATACATGCTCAAGTAGTAACGTACTTAGAGGTGGGGCTTTGGTCCCTCAACTGCAATTCAAAAAAAAATTCCACTCCCTACACATATATAACGCCAGTGACAATACATGCTCAATTAGTAACGTTCTTAGAGGTGAGGCTTTGGTCCCTCAACTGCAATTCAAAAAATTTTAACCCACTTCCTGTCGTCCCATTGAGCTCAAATTTTGTATGCATGTACAATACGTGCTCAAGCAGTAGCGGACTTACGATTATTATACTCACCAATAACTTCAACTCCCGGTTGAACCCGAAAACTTAAGCGTGTAAAGTCAGGTTGCAACATTTCTTCAAAATTTGACGTGTTACGTCTGCCATCTAGCGACATTGTTATTTTCAGACTTTTTATCTGAAAATAACCAATCAAAGATTATATAAAATCTTTGACGCTAGTTGACAATTGACAGAAAAAAACCTGCCAAATTTTGCTGGAAAGCTAAACTTTAGACAATTTTCAAGATTTTGCGTTAAATCGGAAGTTCAAGTTAGTGTAAGCTGACCAAATGTCTCCAATTTCTGGGGGCAGCCTTTATTTATTTGACATTTGCCCTATTTATGTCATTTGCCTTTTATTATGCCTTATTGACATTTTTATAAGTTTTTTACAAAATATAGAAAATGAATTACTTATCATAATGATATTTTATTTTAGTCCTTATTTATTAAAAACTAGCAAACACGAACGAAATTTTCGCACTTTATTTCTTTTCTTATTTACTTTTAAAATTTGAAACTCATAAATATTATACCAATTTCACACCTAATGGCGCTTCCCCCCTGACGTCAGAGGTCACATAACATAGTTAAACAAAGAGCAGACGAAATCTTCCATATCTATAGCAATTGCTAAAATAACACATTGTCTATTCTTATTTTTGATCAATCCGATTTAATATGTGCTATTTTTTTATACGTCATTACTTTTAATCAATTTTATATCATTATTCATCACCTTTTGTTTGCTGTATACATTTACAATCATCATTTATTTTATACCTGTTATTAATGTTGATGGAGAACTCTGATTTTTGGTACTTATATCATAAACAGTGCAACATCGTACGGTGTAAAACCATTTCGGTCAGTAGCTTAGTTAATTAACTTGTTGTAACACCTTTAAGCGATTAAATTTAACTTAAAACTTTTAAATTAATTTTAAGTTATAATCCATAAATATTCCACTATTTATTGCTAGAACAGTTAATGTAACAGTTACACTACAACATAGAAAAATCGATTCTTACTTGTGAAAATAAATAAACATATAAAGTGTTTTTAAAAATTATTAAACTTACAAATACAACTATTCTACTGTTTACAAATGCACAATATTACTTTTATTTTATGTTATATTAAATATTAATACTTTTGTTCTTAAGAACAACATTTAAATGAATTCGCTCCTCAGAATTCGATCCTTTGTTTTGCTATATCACGTGATTGAGCAGATGACACTGGAAAGAGCCCATTAAAATTTTAATTTACCAGAAGCCAAATTATTATTATTATTAGAACCAAATTAATATTGTGCAATAATGAAACCAAACATCATCCAAAGAAAAGTTTCAAATAAAATTCATGGTTGACGACCCAGTTTTCATACTTCCGCAGTTTTAGTATAGGACCCTCATGACTCCTTTTAAATTTTTGTTGCCATATTGTCAATGACATTTTATTTATTTGTTTTGGCATAATTTTTTGTTTAAAAAAAAAACTAATTCCTATTTTTGTTATACTTTTTATGATTGTGTTTTTTAGTCAATTTATGATGATAATTCATATTCTGCAAATATCTTTAAAGTATTGCTAGGTTTGAACTGACGCTTGCAAAGATTCTGAAGAAGGAACGTTTAAAAATACATTTTTCCATAAAATGGTCTCATAACACAAATGTCATTTTTTCTTATTAGATCATCAAGCTGAAACGGCGTGCTTAAATAGTGTCCATTTATAAATATTATTTTTTTATCCGTGCGTATTTTATTAATTACGTCACTATCGCATCGTTTCGGCAAAATGTAATCGTAATTGGTCTACGTTTGAAAAATATTATATAAATGAAAAAATACATCCGTAATTGGATCATTGTAGCAATTTTTAACTCTTCTCTGTTATAAAAGTACTCTAATCTGGTCAGTCTAAGTTATGGTGAATATAGCCGTTAAGGAGGACCCGATGGATTTGGTACCCAACTCGAGTTTGAAATTTGTTTTCGAATTCTATCCCATTTTTTATCATCCAGTTTAGCTGCAGTTTTGAATAAGGTAAATCGAGAGGAGTCTGAGGACAATTCAACAGAATAACAACTAAAAAAAAAAAAAAAAAAAAAAAAAAATCAAATATAGATTTCTTTGCTGAACTATCACTGAATAAATTCGAATTTCCTTTCTTTTTTATGTACTTGGATTATTATTTTGGTGTCATGATCATAGAATAATAATAAAGGAAGAAGGAGCGTACGTGTTTTGTTTTCGGTTTGTAAAATCCAGGAATGCCGGTATAGGGTTGTAACAGTGCTTCCATCTGATTGGTTGGCGACTTGTTGGCAAGATTTTTTAATCGTCTCGTCTCTCTGTCAATCAGTCTGCGAGGCAGCACCCACAACAAACAGCGATAAATGCGCTGAGGATGGGTGCCCTACTTCAAAGTTGAGAGGAGCAAAAGTAGCTTTCGCTGGCATCTCACTAGAAGGGATTTGTAAGCATTAGAGTATTGGCATGCTCCTTCTTCCTTATTATTATTCTATGGTCGTGATTTAATTTAGAGCAACAACTGTAATGAAACGAAGAGAATTATTTTACGCATATATGTAGGAGGGATTGTTATTAATAATAACTAGAATTAAATTCTTAAGAATAAAAATTGCACTTAAATGATATTGTTTTAATGTTTTTGTAAGCAAATACTATTGTACTGGGAGTGAATATTGCAACCTAATAATTAAAAAATCAGAAAAATAAAATAATTTTAAAAGTTTAATTAAAGAAAAAATGTTAAAAAATCGGGAAAAAAAGCCAAATAATATTGCAAAATAACATTAAGTTACTAGATAACACGTATAACTTAAAATTAATCCTTTTTCTTTTCAATTCAAATGTTCTCTTGTTATCCGACCTAAGCTGTTGTTGCCCACAATCGGTGCATTTATTTCTGTGATTGGTGCAACTTCCGTGCAATGCCGCAAATAACACGTTTAATGCAATTTAGCCACTTGTCAGAGTTATATTCTGGCACAGTCCCAAATATTCAATACACTCATCCTCATTTTCCTGTCATTACCAATAACCTGTGTAATCTCTCAGACCGAGTATGGAAATTAATGGAAACAAATACACAAATTCGCCCACATTAGTAGAAAAAGATTGCGCAATCTTTTCAGTGGCGGATCCAGAACCTGACTTTGGGGGGGGGGGGGCTAAGATTTTTCAAAGTGTTATTCTAGACCAATAAAAAATTTACAATAGCAATATTCAATTGTGAATGTCAGTGTTTTGGGGGGGGGGGGGGCTTCAGCCCCCTAGCCCCCCCCCCCCCCCCCTTAAATCCGCCACTGAATCTTTTATTCAATAATTATTAGTTTTTTAGAAAGAACCGATGGTATTCGTACCGTTAGTCTACGTTAGTAGCTTATGAGAAATCGTTTAAGAATATTTTGTACTACAGCTCCTGAATAGAAATTCGTAGGAACAGTTGCGAAAATTGAAACAATTCTTTTGGAAATCAAGAAAAATTAACCTTATTTCATCCTAAATGCTTAAAACAATCGACATACACATTTAAATAAGCATTCACTACTTCTGTTGTGTAACACCTGGAGTCGCCGCGTGCGCACTCTACTTCTTCCCTCTCCCAGATTTACCTTACATGTATATTAGCTACATCCACATAATTTGAGATTTTAGTTTTAAAAAAATCTGTTGTGACTCCACTCGACTTTCCGAACATTGAGTAATTAACAGTTTTGTAGATAAAGTAAAGAAAGAGGCGTTGTTAAACAAACAAAAGAGAGAAAACCATAATACAGTGTTTGAGTATTTTTCTCCATATATTACACGATGTTTTATTTAACGCGACTGAACTTTGAGCCCATAGATCATAATGATAAAGAATTTTTCGTTGCGTCCCTGTTAAAACCTATAAATGCTAGATTCACCAAAATGCTTATAGTTAGTGCAACAGTGATTTATAATAATCATATAAATTTTCAGCTCAATTTAATAAGGCGTTTAGATGCTATCGCACTTTTAAAAATTTGGTCCCATAGGCCATAATGATAAAGAATTTTTCTTTGTGTCCCTGTAAAAAAACTATAAGTGCCAGATTCACCAAAATCTATAGGGTTCGTACTATGGTGACTTACAATATACGTACCAACTTTCAGCTTATTCGAACAAAGCGTTTAGACGCTAGCGTGTTCACTCACAGACATACACACACACATACATACACACACACACATACATCATCGTAAAAATAGTGGAAACGGACTCAGGGGACCTCGAAACGTATCGAAACATCAAAATCTCAAATTCGGATTTTTGACATGATTACAATACATTCCTCACTATAGTGTTCGGTAAGTAAAAAAAAGTTAAAGATTTTAGTACATTTTAGAATAAAAGTGTGTATTTATTTATTTATTTATTATTATTTTCTTTTTTTAATTTATGAATTATTCGAAACTAGCAAACCTGTGCGAAATTTTCGCACTTTATTATATTTCTTTTCTTATTTACCATATAAAATTTGAAACTCATAAATATTATACCAATTTCACCGCCTAATTAAAACTTTAATTTACCAGAAGCCAAATTATTATTAGAACCAAATAAATATTGTACAATAATGAAACCAAAATCATTCAAAGAAAGGTTTCAAAATAAAATTCATGGTTCACGACCCAGTTTATATATTGTAGTATATTGTATAGGACCATTTAGTATAGGACTCCCACGACGCCTTTTAAATTTTTGTCGCCATTTGGCGATGACTTTTTTTTTTTAATTTTGGTATATATATATATATATATATATATATATTTTTTTAACTAATTCCTATTTTGATTATATTTTTAAGATTGTGTTTTTTAGTCAATTTATGAAAATAATTCATATTCTGTTTATATTTTTAAAATAAAATGCTAGGTCTAAAATGATAAAAATACATTTTTCCGTAAAATAATATCATCGGACAAATGTCGTCATTTTTTCTTATTAATTCACTGAGCTGAGTCCGCGGGCTTAAATATTGTTCATTTTAAAATATTATTTTTCATCCTCCCGTATTTTAATAATTACACCACTATCGTTCCGTTTCGACAAAAATAATTGTAACTGGTCCACGTTAGAGAAATATTATATAAATGTTTTTCATTTAGAGGAATTTATTTTTTCACGTTAATTTTTTTTTTTTTTTTTTTCTAAATTTTGATTTTCTATCACGTACTTTAAAAAAAAGGAAGAAAGAAAGAAATGGAACTAATGGAAATTAAAAACTGTAACTCGAATAATGGCTTTTTTTTTTTTTTTTTTTTTTTAATGTAATGCTTAATATCCAATTATTGAACAAAATTCAACGAAATTTTAAAAACTTAATTTTCGTTGCAGATTTCAAAAAGTCGTCTCTGTTTTATTTTAAAGATCATCTGCGTAGCGTAGGTTTTTAGGATTTCTACATATATATATATATATATATATTGTACGGGAAATTTTACATTTCTAGTTTATGGAATTGGTTTCCTACGAAAGAATTATAATCACGAACGACTAGACAAAGATAGATATCATTTTACATCTTTTGAAATTTAAAATTTAAAATTTTTAAGAGATTTAATATCAGAAGAATTTCTAAAATGTAATGCTTCCTGAGGAATAATTAATTAAAACAACAAAATGAGTTTCACTGTGGTTGCTTTAAAACCAATTTTTCAATGGAAAGAATTAATGAGTTTCATTGAGACGTCTAAAAAATATTGTTAACCAATTTACATCTTTGCATATGCTTGCATTAACGAGAAATTTAAGGTGATTTTACTATATTTTTTATTTATTTATAATAATAATAATAATAATAAACACTCTTACTAATAATAATAAATAAGGGAAAATACTTTTTTTTTAATTTTAAATTAAAGAATCTGGTGTGTCGTTCACACGTCTTTTCCTTACTCTTCTTTTCGATACTATAAAAACTGATTGCAGATTAAGACGTAAAACCAATAAGATAATTTAAAAAAAACTTTAAAAAGGTTTACGGACAGTTTTGTTTGGCATATAATTCTGCCGGGGGGGGGGGGGGGGGGGGGGACAGATTCAAGGCTGTTATTAATTTGCCTTTAAACGCGCCAGTCTTGAGCAACTTTTAAGTGGCAATCATAAACTCATTTCAAAAACCAAGTTTTAATTTCCTGCAGTTATTTGTTTTTAAGTTATGTTGATAACTGATATACATACAGACCAATCACTAAAAAATTAACTTTCGTTTTCAGGAGACATCAAAACGTGATATAATACAAATAGCCACGGTGGGAAATCTCACTTCAACAAAATACTTTGTTTACAATATGGGCATGAGAAATTAATTTTCTTTCTCGATTAGTGTTTCTCGACATAGTAAAATGCAGCAAAGAACTTCCATCAACATTTAACTGAAAAGAACGTTTAGCCTAAATTTGGATAGCCCTGTATATTGTCTTTTAATTACATACACATTACATTGTGTCTTATATATATATATATATATATATATATATATATATATATATATATAATAAATATAAAATAATCCAAAATTTAATAAACTTTCAATAATTTCCAAGTACAGCCCCAATATATCCGAATACTTTGGATAACCCTGTAAATGAATGATGAATGACTTCCATACCACAAACTACACAAAACACGTTTGTTTGTTTTTTTTCATAAAAAAGAAAAAAAGTATGTTTATTCCATTTTGTTTAAGACAGCTTGTAAACGTTACACAGTACTTTTACACAGTTTACTTTTACACAGTTTACACAGTACTTTTACACTGTTACACAGTTTACACATAGACATAATGTATTTAATTCATTTGGATGGGCCTGTACACGAACCTTTTGCTTGATTTCAACAAAAAGTTTAGTGTAGCATTTCCATATGACAGAGATGTGGAATTCCGAATTTGGTCTTCCTGCTACAATTTGTTCTTGAAATATGCTTATAACACACACACACACACACACAAACCAACCACTAAAAACATGTTCTTCAGATTCAGTGGACCACACAGCATATAAATATAACGAAATCTCGATTTCGAAAATTTGACCCTAAAACAATAGTTTCACTATCATAAATATGGGCAAGGGGTAAGAGAAAGTAAAAAATTAAACATATTTAATTAAAACACCTACATTTCGAATCCTAAAACGATTTTTTTCCCCCTTACCTATATACGAGGTTCAGGGACTAACTTCCCCCTTCATACCCGGTGTGTGTACTCAAACTCAAATAACGATTTGGTTTGCAAGTCTGGATCTCTGCGCACGCACAAGACGTCACATGACGCTTCGAGAAACTGATAAGGTGCGTAGCTTACCATTTTGTTGCAGATTGTCAGACTGTGCTGTCGATGTAGCAAAATGTCCTTTTTGGAGAACAATGTTCCAACATTAAAATTTGCTATAAATTAGGAAAAACCATTGCAGAAACATGCAACAAACGTATGGAAACAAAACTATGTTTAGACTGAATTAGGATGGGATATTTTCGATTGTGTAAAGTTATTAGGAGGGGCAAGAAGGGAGGGGAGGGTGGGTGGGTGGGGGGGGGGGGCAAAAAAATAAAAAATAATGTCAGATCGTTCAAAACTGGTACATAGAGGTTTTCGATACTTACAAATCGATTGCGGATATTTTTGAATTTGTAAAATTATTAGGAGGGGCGGTAAGGGGGGCTATGGGGCAAAAACAAATAGAAATACAGTTAGGCCGTTCAAAATTGGTACAGATAGGTTTAAGAGGCCTGCAAGTCGAATGGGGATATTTTCGATTGTGGTCTGAGTTAGTTATTAGGAGAGTAGGTAAGTTATTAGGAGAGGCAAGAAGGGGGGGGGAGGGAAGGGGGGACAAAAAATAAAAATAGTGTCAGATCGTTGAAACTTGGTACATAGAGGTTTTCGATACTTACAAATCGATTGCGGATATTTTTGAATTTGTAAAATTATTAGGAGGGGCGGGTAGGGGGTGGGGCAGTAATGGGGGGTTATGGGGCAAAAACAAATAGAAATACAGTTAGGCCGTTCAAAATTGGTACAGATAGGTTTTAGGGGCCTGCAAGTCGAAAGGGGATATTTTCGAAAGTGTAAAGTTATTAGGAGGGGAGAGGGGGGCAAAAAAATAAATATAGAGTTAGCTCGTTCAAAATTGGTTTATAGAGGTTTTCGATACTTACAAATCGATTGCGGATATTTTCGAATTTGTAAAATTATTAGGAGGGGTGAGAAGGAGGGTGGGGCGGTAAGGGGGGGCTATGGGCAAAAACAAATAGACATACAGTTAGGCCGTTCAAAATTGGTACAGACAGGTTTTAAAGGCCTGCAAGTCGAATGGGGATATTTTCGAAAGTGTAAAGTTATTAGGAGGGGCGAGCAGGGGGGAGGGGAGAGGGGGGACAAGAAAATAAAAATACAGTTAGATCGTTCAAAATTGGTATATAGAGGTTTTCGATACTTACAAATCGATTGCGGATATTTTCGAATTTGTAAAATTATTCGGAGGGGCGGTAAGGAGGGGCTATGGGCAAAAACAAATAGAAATACAGTTAGGCCATTCAAAATTGGTACAGATAGGTTTTAGAGGCCTGCAAATCGAATGGGGATATTTTTGAAAGTGTAAAGTTATTAGAAGGGCCGGGAAGGGGGGAGGCAGAGGGGCTAGAGGTTTTTGATACTTTCAAATCGATTGCGGATATTTTCGAATTTGTAAAATTATTAGGGCGCTCATATAAATGCATTCGCGCGTGCGCATCACGCACGGGTCTACGCTGCCGAAGGCAGTGGGTGCGACATTTTTCGATGCGATTTCGGGTGCGACCCGGTGCGACTTTTTTCCCGATCAGAGTATTTTTTCTTTTTTTTTTTCACATGATAAAAATCAATGCAATTTTGAGAATTCATTAATTATAATGATTCATTTAAAAATAGTGACCAGCGAAGCGGGCGTAGCCTGCTAGTAAATGATATTTTTGTTATTTAAAGAATCCGAAACAGAATGTTTCATTCATCATGTTTAACCATCTACACCAGTGAGAATTTGCTGTTTCATTAGCAGACATAAAAAAATTGTTTCTATCAATTGCGGAGCTTTGTAACAGATATGTGTTCAGGGATTAAAATATATTTATTTGCTAGAAAGTTTAATAGTTTTTAAGGATGAATTTCATATCTTTTATTTGAAAAATTTCATTGCTAAAATTTTGTTTTAAATAAAAAAGGATGCTTTATTATTTGCTATTAGTATTGAATTGGGGACCCTTTGTAGTCCGGGGCCTCTGGACAAAGTTCCGGTTTACCTATGCTATGAGCCTGGGTGTTGTTGCATAACAATGCCCCAGCGCACCGATTTCTCATGGTGCAGCAAGCCCGAGCTAAACACAGCACCACAGCTCTGCTATGTTCATCAAACTTCCAAAAAACACCTTTTTCTGCAATTTCTACCTCTTTTCGAAACTGAAACATCGCATCAAACGCAAGCGATTTCCAGAAGAATGGAAGAAATGGCAACAACGACAATCGCTTTATAATAGATCTTACACAATTGTTTACAGGACTACTACTAGAAGCTATATCAATGCTCGCAGATATTATTTTGAAAGGGATTGTGTTTAGATTACATTGTAAGCACATTTGTTGTTGCAGTAAATAAAGTCCTCGAATTTATGGACTGTATAGGATATGATTGAGAAAGTATTGTTTTTTGGGTTAAATTTTCAAAATTGACCCAATTGACAAAGAGCAGCACAGAAAAATCAAACTTCGGTATTCTAAATCTGTATCATACAGGGATGCTACACTAAATTTTTCATATAATCAAGCTATTATAGTTCGTGCATAGGAACATCCAAGAAAATTCAAATACAATACGTCTATGGAGGAAATTGCAAGTAAGTAGAGTTTAACATCTATAGGCTGCACTAAACCAAATGAAATGAGTGTATATTTTTTATCGGCATAAAAACATGTTTCATGTAGAATATGGTATAAAATTCATTCACCGTTCTTTTACAGGGCTACACAAAAAAACTAGAATATTTCGGAATAGCACCTGGAAATTCGTGAAAGTGCATTTCAGGCTCTACTATATGTTACTAATATAGAATCATATTTAAGTGCACAATGTGGTATGAACATCATTTTTATAAGATGTACAGTACAGGGCTGCCAATAATTAATTTAGTAAACATTTTTTTTTTTTTTTTTTTTTGCGGAATGTAATTAGTGGAAGTGTTTTAGTATAACATTTTACCGTGTTCAGGAAAACTGCTCAGAAATTAAAATGAATTCCTCATACCCATATGGTAAATGAAGAATTTTTTAAAAAAATATTTATAGCGCTTGTTTTTTGTATATTTACACATTTTGAGGTTCCCTGAATATGTAGTCATGTTTTTAATGTCTAATCCTTGTCTATGTCCTTTTAACAGAATAACTTAAAAACAAATAATTTCAGGTAATTCAAATGTTGTATTTTAAAGTTAATATAAGGTTGTTACTTAAAATATTTTATCAAAATTAATAAGTCCCTCCCCCCATACAAAATCATTTGTCAAATAAAGCTTTTCCGAAGCCTATTTTAAATTGTTTTTAACGAAGGTTTATATAACAGTACTCGTTATCTTATCCTATAATGCCCAATCTGTCTTTATAACATTGATTTTTCAGGGTAAGAAAAAGTCGTGTAATTGCCACTCCAAATTATTTTGTGTTTGTTTACCGGCATTTTGTAAGTATTGCATTTATTTTCCTTGTATTTAAACAGAAATAGGGGAAAAAAGGAATTATAAAAATATTTTAGGCGAAAACTCTGTCGTCCAAGTAGCAATTTTGGTAACAACTATAGTTTTCTTGCTATACTAGGGTGAACCCTAGTTATACCAATTATGCGCTAGTTATAGCAACCATCGTTATGGCGTGAACCCTAGTTATAGCGACCTTTGTTTTACTTATTTATTTATTTTATTTTTAATTATCTAAAATTTTTAACTTGAAAATTTATACATTTAAATTGCAGATTTTCTGTAAAGAGATCCGTAAATTGTGCTTTGCTATACTATGGTGAACCCTAGTTATAGCAACCATCGTTATGGCGTGAACCCTAGTTATAGCGACCTTTGTTTTACTTATTTATTTATATTATTTTAATTATCTAAAATTTTCAACTTGAAAATTTATACATTTAAATTGCAGATTTTCTGTAAAGTGATCCGTAAATCGTGCTCCATGCTTAATTTTCTCGAAGCAACTGTAAATTTAACTGTATTCTCGGTAATTAAGAGCAATTATTAAAAAAAAATATTTTTTTTCTATCCTTCCTCTTTATTTGTAATTAGATAAAACCCTGAAAAAGGACTTTTATAATTAACAGTGGTTTTTTATCTCGTTCAATAAAACAAAGTATTGTTTTTTAACAATTTAAATAAGTATCCTATTAGAAATATTTAAAATGCTGTTAATTAACGAATAAAATTTTGAAACAATTGTCAAAGGTTTTCTTTCTTTTTTTTTTTTTTTTTTTTTTTTTTTTTTTCACACACTTCTTTCCAATACACAAAAGAATTTTATTTTAACCTTTAAAACAAAGATGCTTTTGTATTATCGAAATACTTGCTGGTTATATAAAGGCTATAAAACTAAAAAGTTCTGTGAACTTACTTTACTTATTTTACTTATGAAGCTTTTATAAAGAGCATTTATTTCAGCGATGAAAATATAAATGATATGTTGTTTAAAAAGTAAATAAATAAATTTTATTATTCAACTCATATAATATTAATTTTCAAATAAATTCTTGTATCCCATTAACGCTTATTATTTCACTAATTAGTCAGAGAAAAATAAATACATGTAAAATAAGATTTACAAAATTGAATTGTAAAAAAAGTGAGATTTTATGTTATTAAAATGTGTAATTATTTTTCATTCTGAGATTGATTGATAGAGGTAAATATGTTCCTATATAAATTAAACGAATATATATTGGGTCATATGTTTAAACAAACGGGTTAGCTTTTTTTTTTTTTTCTTCCTTGTATGAAGTCAAGCTTTACAAAATTTTTGCGTTTTCACTAACGGAATTTTTAGAATATCAGAGCTGTAACAGGAAAATAAATTTCTAACTTCACTATAGTATATATAAATATAGATATAGATATATTTAAGAAATTTTAAACATATAAAAAGTCGAGCAACACATTTAAGACCACTGAAACCACATAGACCAATATGAATAAATTTTCATCATATTATAATTACCTGTGTAAACTGATTGTTAATTATTGAAACAGTTAATTTTACTTTTTGATTGTTGAAACAATAAATTTTACTTACTGATTTCCTTTTATAGAATTTAATTTTACTTCAAACTTACCTTAATTTTATTTCTAGATAGTTGCTATTTAAATAATGTTGCCTGTGCGTTAAAACGACATGAAACCTAAAACAAAAGATTCAAATATACAATGAGAAAAGAAACAACTGAAACGCTTTTTCCACAGATTATTTTTCAATCAGGAATAGCTCAAAACGGTGGAAAAAAAACTCGTCAGGAGAGACCTTTTTCACCGATGAGCCCCAATGTAAGTTTTCGTTCGCTAAAATAGTGCCGGCCTGGTGGTTCGGTCGATTGGGCGCTGCTTTCTGGATCCCCAGGTCCCGAGTTCGAATCTCGGTTCGAATCTCATGGATGTTTGTGATGTCCTATGTCTACAAAATATTGTGTGCACTTGTTTCTGCGAATTTCTGTAAAAGTATGGATCAATTGAGACAAAAGTCATTATAACTGTAGGTCTCAAACCTGTCAAATAAATGTCCTAAATGGCTATAATAGCAAATTTCTGATGTGCTCCCTACACTGTAAAAAAAAATATGTCCTATTTGCTGCCAGAAATTCTCTGTAATTTGAGAAAATACGTTCTGACAACGTAATTTTTTCGTAAATTACGCATATTTTCTCAAATTACAGAGAATTGCCGGCAGCAAATAGGACATATTTTTTACAGTGTATCATACACGAAAATAATTGAAGTTAAATATGAGGAAGAATGTGCAAAAAACTATTTAGTTGTTCGAGAAATCAGATAATCAAACAAACAAACAAACAAACAAAACATTTCTCACTGGAGGAAGCATTTGCAGTTCCATAGATTATACAACAAGTAAAATAAATTAAAGGTTAATTGTCCAAAGCGGACGAAAAAAAAAAATGAATCTTTCAAGCAACATGGAGTCTTTACATTGAGTCTAACCATATATTAAACATTTAAAAAGCTATTTAAATTAGATTAAATGTTTAACTTTAGTAGAATTGATCCACTGTTCGAAATAATCGATATATATGTAGATATTAAAAAAGTCTGAAAACCCAAATCTATGCGAATATAAACTATCAACCCTATTGGGACATTCAATTTGTTTATAAAACAACATATTGTTACGGAATTGCAAATAATTATATTTATTTTTGTATAAATTCTTTCAAAGAGGCTTAGTAAGTTGATAAAGTGCTAATTTTGTGCATTTCTAGTCTTTTTAGCGTTGAAATAGCCTTATATTCCCTTAAAAACGCATTAAAAAGCCCCAATAAGGCAAATAATGGATTTGGCGCCACATTTGGCGACTTTTTCCCACCTTGGCGATTTTTTGGGCGACCTTGGCGATAAAATCCTTATTAGGGATATATACCAAATATAGAAGCTCTAATCTCATTGGCTGATGAGATACGGAAATTTCTGGAACTTTCCACACTTTTCTACAGGGGTATATAAGAGTGCTTTCTCGATAAGGCAGTGAGTCATTTCAGTTCTCAGCCAGCTTCGCTAATGCTTGCATTGTTTTGAGCCTCTTTGAAAGAGACTTGCTTCAAGTGTTATTGCTATACAGTTTGTGCTGTGGATTTGCTGTTGACAGCTGTTGTTTAAGCTGTATTTACTGGTTGAACTGAAGCTGATACTTGGTTTATAGACCTGTATTTTTCTGGAACTCTCTGTGAAGAAATTACTGAATTTTTGTAAGTTTGGCCTTTCATTCTCGGACAACTCACGAACCCACAAGTACGCAACAATATTGTTGGTCTGAAGGCTCGGTCGGTAGGGAGCTTCTTGAAGCCAAAGTCATTGGTCTCAAGGCTATAAATAAATAAATAGCATGTTGGAAAAAAAATTGTTTGAAGTTAATTTTGTACAAACGAAGCTTTAGGTAAAACTTTAATTTGAGAGACTATGCTGTGGTAATATAGAAGCGATACTCTATGATTTCAAATTAACCCTCAGATAAGTACAAACAATTGAAAAAAAAAAAAAAAAAAAAAAAAAAAAAAAAAAAACCTTCAAGAATTTGTGTAATTAATTGTGGGGGGGGTTATATCAATAAATAGAACAAAATAATGTTTTTATTTTCTTCTATATATAGAGAGAGAAAGTATTGGATTCGTGAAAAAATTCGAGCTCCAGTTTTCGATGGATTTACACGTTTCAGGATGTCTTGAACGCGATTTGAGTGTTTTTTGAAAATATCTGTCTGTGTGTGTATCATGAATTTTGTGGACGCTTTATCTCACGAACCAATGAACAAAATTTAGCCAAACTTGGTATTTAGTTGGACCCTGACCTAAACTGATTAGATATGAGGATCAATCACTCAATAGGGGGCGCTGTGATCACATTTTTTCTAAATTTTTAGCATGACAGTGTAGGACAAAATTTTGTATAAATGTACATAATGAGAGTTATTTGTAACACGTGACTGTAAAATTAATATTAATTATTGATAATAGTAGTTGTAAACTAAGGAAAAAAGTTTCTGCATGTGGGAACATCGCTTCCACCCTGGGAGGAAGGAGGGATGTAAATTTTCGATACGGGTATCTTTCAAAAGATCTCGGCAATGTCATTAAAACGAATGGTTCAACCATAGATCTGTGATAATTTAAAACAAAGTTATCGATTTTTTTTTTAACGGGGGGAGGGGGGGACAGAAAAAAAAAGTACCCAAATACCATGTTGGCCCAAAATCGACTTTCTTTCGGGATTTAGTGATATAGTTCTGTCATACAAAAATCGTCTGCATTTATCATGAAAACAATTTAATGATTTAACAAATAATTTGTAGTCCTGTGGTGGCCACATCATACTAGTTTTAATATAATTTAAGTAAATGTTCCTTCAGAAATATTTAAAACTTTGTTAGTTGACGGATAAATTTTTGCAACATTTGTCAAAAGTGTTTTTCTATAAAAAGAGACAAAAGAAACAAATTTTTAATAGTTAGTGAGAAATAACAAAAAACACTTCAAGTATACAATTGTATCCCCGCTGTACCCAAGACATAAAAGAATTTAATCTTAACACTTTTAAAACAAAGGCACCATTGTATTATCGGAAAACTTGCTGTTAAAGCTATAAAACAAAAAAGTCTCTGAACTCACTTTTCTTTTATCATTTATAAAGCTTTTAAAGAGTTGAGAGGTGAAAATATAAACTTCAATATAAATTATATATTGACTTAAATAAATTAGCTTATTCATCTCTTACAATTCGGAAATCAAAAAATTCTTGTATTCTTCATTTTATATTTTGATAGTAATGAGGAAAGATTTTTTTTTTTTTTTTTAATTGTATAACCGATTTTTAAATTTGAATTAATGCAGAAAGTTTATCCTGGTACACAGAGAATTAAAATAGTATTCCAATGAATTTTTATATATAATTCTGCTTTATTTTTATATGATTTAAACAGTTAATTCGTTAGAGAACTTTTTTTTTTTTTTTTTTTTTTGAGAAAATTTAATCAGAATTAAAATTTGTTAGTTAGAAATAGTTGTTCAGAAATTGCTAAGAATATTTCAAACAGACAATTGCAATCACCGCTTCCCAAAACAACAGGAAAAAAAGAAAAAAAAAAAGAAAAAAAAGAAAAAAAAGAAAAAAAAATCACTTTTAAAAGAACGTCGTTTTTGAATTGTCGAGAAAAGTGTTATTAAGGTAATCCATTACTGAAAATATCAATTCGATATCGAGTTTTTACCTGATTTACACCTTTTAAGGCCTTCTGAGTCCAAAAAAGTAGTTTTTGGCAATTGGTCAGAGTGTGTGTGTATGTATGTGTGGAATTGTCTGGCTATCATACCTCCGAAGCTAATAAAGATAGAACTAAGAAACTTCCGAATTGACACAGGTCTGGTGTACAGATGAATTTTTCATTTAGTTAAAATTGGAAAACCGGAAGTGGGACCGTAAGTCCGTATCTCAAAAACGGCTCTAACGATTTTCTTCAAAAGTTGCTATATAAAGACTCTATTATATGTCCTTTTGAATGATATAGTTGGTTAGTTCAGGAAAATTGACAGTCGTCCTGTATAAATAGTTCAATTTCAGGTCTTGCAATTGCGTTCCTTTAAAAACGGCTGTACGGATTTTTTTCAAACTTGCCATATTAACCCGCTTTTAGATATACTTTTGTATGTAATTATTATTTTCTGGTCAATAATTGAGTGTGCCAAGTTTTAGTAAAAGTTGGTGTTTCAAAAACGTCTCTAACGACTCTTTTCAAAATTGTTACCTAAATCCATTTTAGATACACTTTCTCATGTGTTACGTGATTATTACAGGAAAATTAACGGTCATCCGGATTAGGTAGCTCAGTTTTAGATCTCGGAAATTTCTGTTTAAAAAAATATCTTTTTTTTTTTTTTTTTTCCCTTAATTTTTTAACTCGCTCTGTAAATTCTGTTTTATGTGTCTTTACACGTGCATCAAGTTTCTCTTACTAGAAAATTCTAACAAATGCACATAATATCTCCAAAAAATGCATATAATACGTGTAATAGTGGGTAATGGAAGTCGTGTGGTTGTTTCACACCAGATTTTCTTTCTTTCTTTCTTTCTTTTTTTAACCTAAATTATAGTGCAACCACGTTTCCTACGCCTAGTAGTGAAGACGATTCTAAAATCTTGGCGGGTTGCCAAGTTGACTGACAGTCTAGGATTTAGTAAATATCCAGTCATTCAGTATTTGTTCCTTTATCGCTTATTTTCTCTCAACTAAAAGGTTATCTTCCCTATTTTAACAGTAGACTTGTTGAGTCTGTACTTGCGCAGAGGCACAGACAAATGTGTACAGAGGCTTCCATGCAGTGATGCCAGATTGGGGATTTTGTCCCCATTTTGGGGGGATTTTTGAGGCTTCTGGGGACAATTTTGGGGACCAAATATTTGTGGGGACTTTTTGAGGGAATTCTAAAATTTTTGGGGACAAATCTGAGGAGTTCTTCAACTTTCTGTCAATGTTGGCAACGAAAAGAATAATGATTTATCCCTACGACTAGAGACTTTTAGTAGCTTTATTGTTATTTGGGGATTTTTTTCAAAAATTGCCTTCATTTGGGGAAAAATCTGAACTTCAATCATAGAAAAATCTGCTTGATTTTTTTTATTTTTCCCTTTTTAGTAGAAATTAAGTTGGGGATTTTTTCGAAAAAAAAAACCCTGATTTGGGGAAATTTTAAGACCTGTTCGGGGAAGTAATTTTCGACCATCTGGCATCATTGTTTCCATGGTCGCAAGAAATGTGGTTAAAGATTATTTTATCGTTTCCGAACGCAACTAGAATCTTTGACAGTTTTTTTCTTTCTCTGTGACAATCAGTGTTGCAAAGGCTGGGAAAAACCAATTTCTTCCCCAGAAATAAACCGGGTTTTTTGGGAAGGAAATTTTGAAAATTCCTGGGAGTTTTGAAATAATTTGAAGCATGGACACATTTTTGTCCTTTTATTATTTTTAATGTTTTTCTATTTAGCATTTTGAACTGTAACTGTGAAAAGCAACTCAACTTTTCTTGTTTTTGCAGATACAAAGTCAGTTATTATTATTATTTCATAAATAGACATTAAAATTGAAAGACTATTTCTAATACATTTAAGAATGAAATATTTCTTCAATGTTAATAAAATTGTGTATTCATAAGGTAAATAACTCAAATAATACATAGCAATAAAATATAAACATACATGTTTATTTTAAAAATGCAAAGGAAAATATTTTTTAAATGAAAAAATAAATATTTATCATTGTTTATTTTTAATTTTGTTAAATACTGATGTAATAGTAGTTAGTCGTAAAATTTTTTTGTTCACATTAAAAATTTAATTGCAGGTTAAAGGCAGTTGAATGCACTTGTTTGTGAAACATGTAAAATGAATATTTATTGAAAAACCTAAATAAAATAATAAATCACTCAAAATCATTGCAGTTAAAATGATAATTTTAGTTAAGCAATCTTTTAAAGACCTTTCTAATCAAGTAATATTACTTAAACTATTTTTAGTTCCCCATCATACTATAGGTATGGGGAACTTAGGTAATCGTGAAAATTTTCGACCTCGGTTTTTTGACTTTTCTACACGTTTTCAGGTGTGAGGAATCCGAAAATGACAAAATTTGTGTGGTGTCTGTCTGTAGGGTGTCTGTTAGTGTGTTAGTTCGTTAGTCCGTTAGTTTGTTAGTCTGTGTACACGATATCTCAAGAACAAATTGTCGCAGAGAGGTCAAATCAGTTTTAAAATATTACTTTCGACACTGGAAAGAACCCTATTCATTTGCAACATTCGAATTAAAAAACTTCGTAAGTTATTAGAAATTTACGATTTTCTTAACATGGGAGAATAGGACAAAAATTCACTTAAACGTGCATTAAATGGAAACTTTTTACTGTAAAAATGTCAGACCAGTTTTAAAATATCAGTTTTGATGCCGGAATGAACATCAGTAAATATAAATATGCTACTTTGAAAATTTCGCAAGTTATTGGAAATTTACGAATTTCTTAACATGGCAGTATAGGGCAAAATTTCACATAAACGTCAATTTTAAGCGATATTTTCATTGTAGAGATGTCAGACTACTTTTGAAATATTGTTTAGGACACTGGCATGAATATTAATGATTATGAATTTTCCAATATAAAAATTTCGTAAGTTATTGGAAATTTACGAATTTCTTAACATGGCAGTATAGGGAAAAATTTCACATAAACGTCAATTTTGAGAGATATTTTCATCGTAAAGATGTCAGACTACTTTTGAAATATTATTTAGGACACTGGCATGAATATTAATGACTATGAATTTTCCAATATAAAAATTTCGTAAGTTATTGGAAATTTACGAATTTCTTAACATGGCATAATAGAGCAAAATTTCACATAAACGTCAATCTTGAGGGATATTTTCATCGTAAAGTTGTCAAACCACTTTCAAAATATTATTTAGGATACTGGCATGAATATCATAGACTATGATTTTTCCAATTTAAGAAATTCGTAAGTTATTTGGAATTTACGATTTACTTAACATGTCAGAATAAGGCAAATTTGAGCATAAACTTCCATTTTGAGGATCATAAATGCATTAGACAACTTCAAAATTACATTTATGATATTTGTTTGAACATGATTGAATACAAATATTCTAATAGGAAAATTTCGTAAGTTATTCGTAATTTACGATTTTACCAACATAGCGAAATTGTAAATTTTTCATATAAATATGAATTTTGAGGATTATTGCATTGGAAATAGTAGCATGAAAACTAAACAATGGAATTGACCCTGATAAAATAAATTAATAGATTAGAATAAGATAAATATATCGAAGTGAACGGTGGATAGCCTATTAGACGGGGATTTGATTCTGTCACTGTATCAAGCTTTGGTCAAATTCATTTCTTTTAACATGATTATAATATGTCTCGCACTAGAAATTTATGAGATCATAAATATGATGGGGAACTGAGCAGAGTCCACCTATGCCAACTAGTTTTAAGTTTAAAACAGAACATACATAATTTAAATTTATTTTCTTTGCTAGAAATAATTTTATAAAAAGACAAAATTTTTAAAAATTGTCATTTCATTTTTGTTTTTCTTTTGGAAATATATTAAAAAGTATTAAGTAATGGTTGCAATGAGCAGAAATAGTATTGCCGGAAAATAAAATTACTCCTGCATTTAAAGCTAGTTTATGCAATACTCATTGACATTTTAAGTATTATGTATATGTATGTTCAATGCGTTAGCCCTAACTTCCATTTTGAAAGCGACTGGCTTCGTTTACTTTCAAAATTCCCAATATTCCCCAAAGTTCCGGGTGTATTCCACAAAATTCCCGGGGTTATTCCCATCTTTCAAAAACTGTGGGGTTTTTTTGTAACACTAGTGACAATTTTCATTGTTGGCGCGCTATCTGAGTACAATTTTATTTCAGCGGGTGTTATGAATTACGATTATTTATATGAAAAGTAATAAAAACATACAGGAAAAATTGTTTTCGGATAGAAACAAGGTAAGAGTATCGAATAATATTTATATTTTTGCATATTCTGATAAATTTATGCAAGAAAAATGTAGATTTTTTGTGATGTATAAATACACCAATATGCAAAATTGGTTCTACATGAGTTCACTAATCCTAAAGTAAATCTTATGTTTCTTTCTTTCTTTCTTTCTTTTTCTTTTTCTTTTTTCTCTATTTTTCTCATTAACTACACCTATTTCCTGGTTGATTTCAAATTTTATTTATTAAAAGTAAAAATTCATGCATTTAAAGGATAAAATAGATCAATATTTATCACATTAACGTTAATTAATTTTCTCCTTTACCAAAGAATGTACAAATCAACATTTATCAAATTTCAACTAAAAAAAGGTAAGAATTTATGCTATTAAACGGTATAATTAATTTTTAAATTGGAATTAGCACAGAAGTATGATCCGAATATAGGAAAAAATGACATGCCTTGAAATAAGAATTAGTTCTTTTTGTTTTTCTCCCTTTCTTCATGCAGGTGCAACATCCCGATTTATCAGATCTTGCATTTTCTTTGACGTAATTTGTCAAGTCGGCAAGATATACATGAATTTGCATCAACATTGGGAGGCTATAACACGAACATACCGTTCCAATTCCATGATGTAAAATAAGGAAGAGAAGAAGAAGAAGATAAGAAGAAGGAAAAAGAGGAGAAAGAAAGAAAAATAAAGAATTGCTGGAATGAAGACTGAATATTACATCTATAACCCTTATCTTCCTTGCATTGTACAAGTGACTCCTCCATTTTGTATACAAAATAGTATTTTGAAACATTAGCTGTATGAAATTAATTTTAAAGAAATGCGACTTCAGCTATAATATTTTAAAGATGATACGCTTTGATAACATATAATTGTTGCTGTATGCTAAAATATCTATATGCATCTAAATTTAACTGTCTTTATAACTGTGTAATTAAAACATAGAGAATAATTTTTTAACTTCTGTTTCGTTTGCAAAAAAAAAAAAAAAAGATCTGAATATGTTTTTTTATAATTAACTGTGTGGAGAATGTAACTTCTCCATACTAATTTTACTTTAACTTAAAGCTGTAAATGAAATACTTAATTTATGAAGAAATGACAGAGTCCAAATATACAACATAAATGAGCTTTAATTGAGCATAAATAAGAAGGAGGGCGCTGGACTATAATAACATCTAGTAACTTACGACTTAAAATGGGCAGTCCTCTTAAATACTTTGATATTAATAAATAACCCCCGTTACTTTACTTTACTTAATTACTCACAAATGATCCCAACCCCTTTTAATCACTTTCATTAACTCATGAGGTCAAGTAATCTTTCGATTAGCAGGAGGATTCCCTGACACTGCTATCTACTCGACTTATATCCAACTATATCCGCTGCTAACTCTCCAAAACAATCTTCCTTCCAACTAACTTTAACTCCTCTCCAACTGATTCTCAAAAGCAATCTTCTTTCTCCTTTTATACTATTCAGTTTCCAAAATATTAGCATATTTCAATTTACAGTTTTAGCTTAGGATCGGCACTAACTCTATTACTCAAATCGAATCCTAAAACCTTCGTATTCATGTGTTACGCATAAAGTGCGAGTTTTAATTGTAGCATTAATTTGCTATACCTCACAGTTCCTCCCCTAAAAAAAAATTTTTACGTAAAAACCCTAACGGGTCTTTACCCGTGAAAATTTTAAAGTTATTGCAATACTATGCAAAGAAAATTTAGCTGCAGTGACTTACTGCTAAAATGCAACTATATAATGTTTTAGAAAAAAGAAAAAAAAAAGAGGGGGGAAACTTAAATTTAACTAGACTGCCCAACAAGAAGTATATTGTTTTAAAAAACTAATAGGGAAAAATTTTTTAAGAGTACACGGCCAAAAACTGGACACTTAGCTTTTTAAAAAAATGCTTCGTATTATGCTCAACCTAAGTCGCTTTACTCCAGAAACCGTTTGTACTCAATTTAGTTAACTAGAAGTCCAGCGTTTTTACAGCGGGGCTTACATTCATCTTTCCGTAAAACAAATGGAAAGGAAAAAAAATTCTCATTAATTTTTTAAAAAATTCAGTACAGGCGGATCGCTTTAAACAAAAAATGCGATCAGTAATTATTCAAATTTTAAATTGTGCAAAAATGATAGCAAAAAAAAGAAAGTCTTTATTTCAGGAGTTCATCAAAAAAGATTTGCAGGTTTCTAGTAGATTTATCTCGAAAGTGTGAATCCACTGCAGGCACGCTTCCAAAAAAAACATCTTTTACGTCAGAAAAGCAAAACGCTAGCTCCTAATTCAGAGATCCAAAGTCTTTGGCCAACGTCCAAAAATTACCGCCTCTAGCATCAAAGGTAACATTTGTAGAAATTAGCGTAGATTTTCAGACCCACGACTGGACGGAGAGTTTGAATCAGAGAACTTCTAAAATACAAAAGTCTTTTGAATGTATAAATCAAAAGAGAAGGTACACTACACTTTTATATAGGTAAATGACATAATTTTAGACATAAGCAATATTTTAGCTAGCTATTTGCATAAGGGAAAAACAAAATGTTAGTGGATTAATAAGGTTAATCGTTAAACGCGAAATTTACATGCAAAAATAGCTTTAAAAAGAATTCTTTTAACCCCAAACGCATATATACATACATTGACTTTTAGTGAAAAATACAAAAGTTACAATAAGAAAATTCATTTTATACAACTTACCACATTTAGAAAAATATATAAGGATACAAAATTTTTTCAAATCTGCAGTTGATGGCGTGAGAAAAAAAATTTAACGTACATACATATAGGTCATTTACAAAACTATAGAGGAAAATGTTTATACACTTATAAAATTGCATTTTATATAATTTATAAGACAGTTAGAGAAATATAGGTAATGAATATATACAAATTATTGAAAAAGTTTTTTTTTTTTTTTTTTTTTTTTTATAAACTGGCGTGGACTGTTACAAAATAGAAAAGGCATTAGAGTATATACATATACATCATGTCAAAAACTAGAGAGAAAATTTATATACAAAAAGGTAAGAAAATTTATCTTACTAATCGCTGCAGGTGATGGCTAAAACAGAAGGCATTTAAGTACATATATATAGATCATTCAAAAAACTAAAGAGGGGGGAAAAGTTTATACAAAAGTTCAACAAGGTTTTTTTTTTACCAAAAACTGCTGGTGTTGGCTAGGAATTAAAAACATTAACGTATATACATGCATATATTATATACAGAAAAAAATTTATGACATGTAAACAGTACATGAAATTTCGAGAGATGAAAGTGCATGCTATACGTTTAAATTTTGCATTTTTAAATTTTAAAAAGTTCATGCAGCAAGTTTAAATTTAGATTTGTGATATTTTAAAAAGTTCATCTCTTTGAGATAACGATTGAAAGTCCAGAAGAAAGTTCTACATGTCGAAAATTTTA
Source organism: Salticus scenicus (assembly GCA_963930645.1). Taxonomy (NCBI): domain Eukaryota; kingdom Metazoa; phylum Arthropoda; class Arachnida; order Araneae; family Salticidae; genus Salticus; species Salticus scenicus. The sequence continues at coordinate 236,167,194 of OZ005658.1, forward strand.
GTACAGTACTGATAAACCAATACTTGAGAAAAACTAAAATACTGAACGATACGACCTGACAAATTGAGTCCTTGATATCAGCAAAAGAGATGCGGTTCAGACTGCTCAGTAGAGTTGTTGTGGCAATTTCCGTGCTGGTGGCTTGTAGAACGGAGTCCGGCATCGGAGATGCATTTTTCTGGGATGGACTCGAGCCCGGTTCCTTGTCACTGTTCGTAGTTACAACAGGGGACTGCTGTCGCTCCGTGCTTTTGCATGCAGGGCTGCAGGAGTTTGTAGAAACTTCACCATAGATTACATGCCCTGTTGAAATTACCTTCTTGAAAATAACCTCATTTTCTTTAAGTTTAGGCGGCGGGTCAGTTTGACACTTTAAGTTCACGGTCTCATTAGAAATAATTGACTCTGTCGGCTGTATAGATTCAAAACTGACAGCTAAAGACGAGTTAGAAGGATTAGCCGCATCCTTTAATGATTTGCCACTGTCGGTCCGCTTAACGGTTTCCGCAGCCACAGTAATTTTAAATTGATTTTCCGTTCCAACCTCTGTCGCAATATTAGGTAATTTTTCGGATATCTTATCCGTAGCTAAGGGCTGAGTAACAGACGTGGACTTTTCTGTAGTGCTCGTTAAGGGTGTAGTTTGCTCGTTTTCATTCACTTTTATTTGACGTTTGTCACTAGAAATAACAGTTCATCACCAATTTTAGGTTGGTTTAAATTATAGGAGCTTGCTTCCTGTGACTTAATAATTTCTTGTCGTTTTTCCACCGGGTTTATTACTGCTTCCCACTGACGTTCGTGACGGGGGAGGGAACGGTCATGTTCCAATCGTAATTTATCATACCGAGTGGCGAAAAGATCGATAACTTTGCGTTTTAAATCATCATACGTTGGATTTCGCCCAAGTGAATGGCAGGCGATTAGTCTATGCCACTATCGTGGTTCTCCTTCTAAGGAACATGCTAACCAGGCATAGTGTTTGGATCGATCGATGTTATGAACGTTAAAAAAATATTCAAGCTGCTCAAAAAATTGCAGCACACTATTAGTGCCGTCAAAAAATATTTGATCGGGGGGGGGGGGGGATTCGAGCAAAGTTGGGCGCCAATGTGGAGAACGTAACTTCTCAATACTAATTTTACTTTAACTTGAAGCTGTAAATGAAATACTTAATTTATGAAGAAATGACAGAGTCCAAATATACAACATAAATGAGCTTTAATTGAGCATAAATAAGAAGGAGGGCGCTGGACTATAATAACATCTAGTCACTTACGACTTAAAATGGGTAGTCCTCTTAAATACTTTGATATTAATAAATAACCCCCGTTACTTTACTTTACTTAATTACTCACAAATGATCCCAACCCCTTTTAATCACTTTCATTAACTCATGAGGTCAAGTAATCTTTCGATTAGCAGGAGGATTCCCTGACACTGCTATCTACTCGACTTATATCCAACTATATCCGCTGCTAACTCTCCAAAACAATCTTCCTTCCAACTAACTTTAACTCCTCTCCAACTGACTCTCAAAAGCAATCTTCTTTCTCCTTTTATACCATTCAGTTTCCAAAATATTAGCATATTTCAATTTGCAATTTTAGCTTAGGATCGGCACTAACGCTATTACTCAAATCGAATCCTAAAACCTTCGTATTCATGTGTTACGCATAAAGTGCGAGTTTTAATTGTAGCATTAATTTGCTATACCTCACAACTGCTGTTTCTATTTCATTAGATGAACAAAATACTAACTTCTTAATAATAAAAGGCTGCAGGTGCGGAACTCAGTAATGAGGCTGATTTAGTGTAACACTATTTATTTGACATTTAAAAGTTACACACTTAACACACAAACAAACAAAAGGAACTATATACAGGGGAAAGTTAAATGGATTTGATTAAATAGTAAGAAAAAGAGTTCCACATCCTACATGATGTGTTTTTCTTGTCGTTAGCCATAGCGGCAAACGTCGACCACGCTTTACATTCACAGTCACTTCCCTTCTCTAGAATCATTTCTGGTTTCTCGGCAACCGGGTAACTAGAGGGCGCTGGGCTTGTAGCATAGGCGCACTACAAGGCCAAGTTTCCCCAAACTAACGCGAAAACGACGTTAGCGACAAAACAATTTATTGAAATAAAGAAAATAAATTTCTATACTTGGTTTGGAGGATAAATAATAGAAGAAAAAGGGATGGAAGAAGAAAGTAATGGAAAAAGGATGGTTTAGAAGAGGGGGGGGGATGACATCACAATTGCAATATTATATTTTTTTTTTAAACTGTAATTTTGAGAAAATAAAATAATTCTAAAAGATAGTTTAAAGTAATAAGTGTAATTTTATGTAAAGACCTCCAATTGGCGATTTCCCGGTTTTCTTTTCGGCCACCGCTATAAATTGACAAATTATGGTCGAAAGGTTTAGTTAAATTAGAGGAAAACATAAAAAAAAAAAAAAAAAAAAAAAAGATTATATTAAATAATAATAAATTAATAAGTGTTAATAATATTTAAAAAATAATATAAATAATAATAAATTCAAGCTATGAAAAAAAATTATGGCACATTTCTGTTATCACGATTGGATTCAAGTAGAGTAAAAATAATAATAATAATAATGATAAATTTATATTATTTAGGTGTATCCTTTAGACTAATAAAGTACCGATATTTTTTTTTTTTTTTTTTTTAATTTGCGCGATGATTTTTATGAATCAGTTAATTTTCAAAAATAATTAAATTACATTTTATGATTCAAATTCCATTATTTTGATTAAAAAATAAAAAAAAAAGTTAAATTCTAAACATGTATACATTTTTTTTTTTTTTTTTTTTTTTGTATGATTGGCTACATATCATTACATTTCACCACGGTTTCCGATTTGACGAATATGGTGAATTTGGAAATAGGTACATTTGAAAACCTCTACCGCTAAATGTGCGAAGACCAAATAGTTTTTAAATGTTTGAAATAAATATTCCATTAAAAATAATTAAGAATCTGGGCCTCTATAGATATGGTTTTCTCAAAAACGGGTAAAAATTGCGACATAGCAGCGCCACCTATCGGTCAATATGCTTCCTCATTGAATAAACATAGTTTTTCATAACGATCTTCTCCTACATCAAGTTCTATACAATGAGCACAATAGAAGTTGAGACACAACCTTCTCGTAAATGGAAAAAATCGCAGCATAACAGAGCCGCTTGTTGGGCCATATGTATCAAAAGTTGATAGAGACCCAATTTTGATCAAAATGCAACTAAATATATATTTTTATGAAATTCTGTGCATTAGTTTCTGATCTAGAGCTGCCACTGAATTATTATCACACACACACAGAGAGAGAGAGAGAGCGAGATTGCCATACAGACATCATTTCCAAAAATTGTCTAAAGATGTTCTGGACTTCTTAACGGCCCTCTTCACTTACCGTCGCCGGAAGACCAAGTCAATGTTATTCTATGGGGAAATTTTCTTTACAAATAACTTATTAACTAGTACATATTTTTAAATTCTGTTTTCACATTCAGAAAAATCCCAGCTGTTACATTGACGGACCTTCTTTAAAAATGTAATTTTTTTATTTTTAATATTTAATTTTGAAATTGCAAAATGAAAAAAATTCACATATTGAAAATTCGTATTTTGCCGCTTCAAAATAAAATATTAAAAATAAAAAAAATACATTTTTAAAAAAGGTGCGTCAATTTAACAGCTGGGAATTTTCAGAATGTGAAAACAGAATTAAAAAATATGTATTAGTTAATAAGTTATTTGTAAAGAAAAATTTCCCATAGAATAACATTAGTTTCGGTTTCCGGCGGGGGTGAGTGAAGAGGGCCCTTAAAATGTACTTTCAATACTTTCTTCTACGAATACAGGAGAAAGTAAAAAGTAAATAATTATAAGATAAAAAAAACTTTTTATAAACCATGTTTTTAAATTTTTTGTTGAATCATAGCTATAGAACTAACTACATTAGCACTTTATCAATGCGTATTGTTACGAAATTGTATTTATTTTTGTATAAATTCTTTCAAAGAGGCTTAGTAAGTTGATAAAATGTCAATTTTCTGCATTTCCAGCTCTTTTTCGCATTAAAATAGCTTAATCGTCCCTTTAAAACGCATTAAAAAGCTCCAATAGGCAGGTAATGGATTTGGCGCCACATTTGGCGACTTTTTGATCTTGGCGACTTTTGGCAAGAAAATCCTTATTATCGATATTCCAAAGATGGACGTTCTAATGTGATTAGTTAAAGAGTTACGGGAAATTTGAATTAAAAAAAAAAAAAAAGTTGGTTTTAAAAATAAAATATCAATCCTTTCAGAACAACATATATTTGCGTCATGAACTACATTAGCACTTTATCAATGTGTAGAAAATCCTTAAAATGATAATGACATCAATTTTTGCCAGATGCATAATTTAACTTTTTACAATTTTTTAACGCTCACGTTTAATTAAATGTATTTATTTTTATGTCGAAAGAAAATCTCGTAAAAATTTTTTTGGCAACAATTAAATTATAGCTAATATTTTAATGACTCTTTTTATTGCTATTAGGAGCTTATCATTTTCATATTTTAATTAATTAAAAGAAATCTATTCGAAAATCTGACTTCGAAGTATTGTGTTGTCATCGGGTTCTGAGCTACTGTGAAAGTTTCAAATGTCTAGCTAGTAGAGAAGTTAATTAAAAATAGATTGCAAGATTTGTACCGGACAAACAAACAAACAAGAATAGAAGTTAATAAAAGCATGGTAACATAAAGGGGGGGGGGGGGAATGAAATTCCACTAGAGACTATGAGACTGAATAATCTAGATTTAATCTGTAATAGGTTTAGTAATATTGGAGACTCTCACTCGACATTAATCTTATATTCGGCTGTCCTACATAGTGTAATGTTACAGTTAACTACGCATGACCAAATTCTTTTACGTCATCTAATAATATTCATTAGCTGAAAAGCCCGTTAGTTTGTCCCAAAAGAAAAAGATATAAATCATCGAATTATTTCTGTTCAACCACTATTTTTTCCTTTCTATAAATTGATTGATAAGACATGCGTTTCCGGGTAACCGTATTATCCTCATATCCCAACGCTATTATCTCTAATTATCTAAAACTGGAAATAAAACATCGAAAAAATTCTATGAAGGCTTTTAATAAATTTCTGCTGCTTGTATGAATTAAAGTAATGTAAAACACATTTTTCACTAATATTCCCAGTGGATATTCTAAATTTAACCATATTCTACATTGATTCAATAAATTCTGTAAAACCTGCTGAGTAAACATTCAACGTATTTATCATTATTATTGCTTAAATTTTAGACTCTTATATTTAAAAAAAAAATAATTCTTAATACATAAAAATAAATTTATGAATACATAAAAATTTCTTTTGAATGCTAAAAATACGTACTGTTATATACGTATTTTATTAATTACGTAATTTTATATACGTATTGTATATAAAATTTTTACTAGAAAAAATTTCTTTGTTTTAAAATTATATCCGTGGTTTTTTATGAACCCTCTTTTTCAAAATTAGCCTATATTTCAACTTTAAAATGGTATTTATAAAAGTAATTGATAAATTACATAAGTAACATATTAACTTTATCATTATCTTTTACTTTGTATAAAGCAACATATAATTGTTTTTGATTAATTCAAGTCTTCTTGGTGTTTGATCCATTGTAATGATGAATTACACTCCTGCCCAAAAGTTAGCAAGATTTGCAAACGTTAATTTTTTTTTTTTTTTTTTTTTTTCAAAATTAAAAACTTATCTCTCAATGAAGTGTTTTCAAACAATGGGTGTTTAAAGAACTGGGTCTTCCTCATGTTTTTCAGGGATGATTGGTTTAAGACAACAATTAGGAGGACAATAACAAATTAAGCAAAATTAATAATGTTTGTGATCACCCTGTATCATTAAGTGAACAAAAGGAACTGTAATTTTAGGATATGTTAGTATAGATCCAATTCAATTTGTGGATGAATTTGTGTGACGATAGCGTATTAAATAACAGAGATATAATCATTTATTTAAAAAAAAAATCAACATGTTTTTTATTTATAATATAAAGAGTTTTTAACGAAAATTATTCGCACTTTCAGATAAGTCGGAAAAACACTTTTAAAAGAAGTTTCGGAGAAAACCACGGATAAGTCAGACACAAATATTTTTATAAAAATGTTTATATTACCTTTGTAATCTCAGCTTCTAATAAACATAACTTCATAAATAAAAATAATTTTAAAAGTTATTTGAATTGGAATTGAAGAGTATATGTTGCAAATCTCTGTCGCCAGAGGGCGCTTTGATATTTTAATAATTCAATATCTAGAATTCTAATTATGATTAAATTACTTATAACACATCATTTGAAATATTGCGTATTTTTAAGCTGATATAAGCCGTTAAATCCCGTATGGGAGTTTCAGAGAAAACCACAGAAAAGCCAGAAAACCTTTATTACAATATCTCCAATTCTAATTATGATGCAGGCTCTCGAATTCCGATAATCCGCTCACATTTCATATTGAGGATTTTTAACACTATTTAGCCCGCAGTTACGCAAGTTTCAGAGAAAACCACGAAAAAATCAGACACATTTTTTTTTATAACAATGCTTATATTACCTTTGTATCTCAGCTTCTAATGAACATAATTTCATATGTAAAATATCATTTTAAAAGTCATTTAAATTGAAATTGAAGAGCACATATTGCAAATCTCTGTCGCCAGAGGACGCTTTGATATTTTAATAATTCAATATCTCTAATTGGTAACTCGAAATCCGTGAATGTGCAGATTACCTAGCTAATCTGCAGATTAACTAAAACGACCCGTTAAAGTGTGGAATCAAGAGTTTTCCGCATTTTAACTAGGTAATCTGCAGATTAGCGGCTTCTGTGTCGTTAAAGTTCAAATGATTGTTTCGAGCCTTAGTTTTTTTACATTCACTATGACGTCAAACAGTCATGTGATACAGATACGCGAATGACCTTCAAACACAAACCAAAACTTTCATCCTTTCCGCTCCGCTTTCGCTATGATAATTGGTAAACGCAAAACTTGGAGCGTCGAAGACATGGTTATTATAGGTTTCTGATCATGACCTACACAAAACAAGTAAGTTATAATTGTTTTAATTTTGATTTTATTTCTTCTCTTTTTTAATTCTGTCAATATAAGTTTGATAAGGGTCTGCACTGCATTTTATTATTGAAATCTAATCTTAATCTAAACGCTCTGTCTCCTGAAACTTCATTTTGAATTATGAATATTAAAATTTACAACACAGTAATTATTTCCTCCCGAAATAAAGCTATTAAAACACAACTTTTTAAAACTAATTTATTTAAAAATTGATTTAAATTACTATTGCTTACTGAAAAAAAAAAAAAAGTTTTAATTTTTGATTACATTTTTATTTTTATTTTGTTCGCTTTTTCAGATAATTTCGTTGTAGTTTATCACATAAAATGTGTTAATAAAGTTTTTTTTTTTTTTTTTTGTAAAATTAATATATTTGCTAAACTTGTACAGATATACGTATGTATGCTGCAAAATATAGTTTAATAAAGCATTGGAAAACAGTCATTTTAATTTTCCTGCGGTCTAAAAATTATTAAAACAGTTTTAATTATTTGAAGTACTTCTTAAATAATGCTTCTGAATTGTCTAATTTAATATTTCTTTATCAAATTAAAAATTGGTGCATAACTTTTTAAAAAAAAATAGTAATAGCAATGTAAGTTGTTAATAATTTTTTTTTTTTTTTTTTTTTATTTAAATGGTTAAATATCTTTATTTTGAAAAGAAATCGTTACTGTATTACAATTTTAACATTCATTTATAAAATAGAATTTATTGAAAGCTATTAAAGTTATTATATTTCATATTAAAAATGCATAACATCTTCAAACTTATATTGACAGAATAAAAAAGATGAAATAAGTAAAAAAATTAAAACAAATATAACTTTAAAACACATAAAAATTAAAACACATACAGATTAAAATAAGTAAAGAAAGAAAGAAAAGGAAAGAAAACTATTTTTTCCCCCGAATGAAAAAAACAAATACAACACAGCGTGCTGTAAAATTACAACACCAGAGATTTTATTTTCACTTTAACGAGTGCCTAGTAGGTAATGTGCAGATTATCTAGGTAATTCGCAGATTACCTAGGTAATTTGAGAAATGAAACAATATTCCTCACTTTAACGGATCGCCCTAGTTAATGTGCAGATTACCTAGCTAATCTGCAGATTAACTGATTTCTGCACTTTAGCGGTAACATACATATATCTTAAATATAAAAAAGTTTATGAAAAACGTTTTTACTGCGCATGTGCAAAAGTTAAAATTGTTTTATTGCGTTGAAAGCTAGATATATTGGACAACTTTTATCAAAAGTGCATTTGAATCCGAGATTTGAATAGAATAAAAATTAAGCGAATTGTATGAAAAAGTACGAGCTAGATTTTAGATATTTTCCGAAAGTTAAAATTTCTTAAGGAGTTTTTCACATGCCGTGTAATTAATTTGATGATCTAATTATTTCAACCACGCTCCAAATGTTTTTTTTTTTGTGAAAAACTCCTTATGAGCTTGTAACTCTAACATATTTTTGTTTATTTGCTATGGTTTCTGAGATCAAAAGGGGTTTTCCCCAAGAAACAACCTTTGAAAAGGTGGTTGAAATAATTGGATCTTCAAATTAATTACGCGACGTGCGAAAAACCCCTTAAGAAATTTCAACTTTTGGAAAATATCTAAAATCTAGCTCGTTCTTTTTCGTACAATTCACTTAATTTTTACTCTATACAAATGCACTTTTGATAAAAGTTGCCCAAAACATCTAGCTTTCAACCTATGCAATAAAAAATATTTTATCTTTCGCACATGCGCAGTAAAAACGTTTTTCATATAGAATGTTCATATTTCTATAAGATATTTAAGATATTTGTATTCCGATTGCAGTATATTTTTTTTAAAGTGTTTTTCCAACTTATCTGAAAGTGGAAATAATTTTCGTTAAAAACTTTGTATATTATAAATAAATTATATTATAGTTTTAAAAAATTAAAGAACACGCTTTTATGAAAATGTGAACTAAAAAGCACAAAATATCTATTTTAGTATTAAAATGCAGGGTAAGAGAAAATCGTGTGAGTGACACACCATAATATTTACATACATTTAAATCTTTAATTAAAATAATTTAGAATTAAACAAAAACCATTTTTAAAAAAATCTCCCCCGACTGGGCTCGAACGCTAGACCTTTAGGTTCGTAGCGCGGAGCTTTACCTCACAGCCACAGCGTTCACGTAGGGAAAGTCTTTTTTTACAATATAGATTTTTTGTTTGCTCCCAGCGTGGTTACAAACATACATACAGGTGCAGCTAATAAAAGCGTGTTAAAAACGTGATATTTTTTTTTTTTTTTTTTTTTTTTTTTTTGAATTTTAAAATAAATGCTTATATCTCCGTTATTTAACATGCTATCGTCACACAAATTCATCCACAAATTGAACTGGGTCTATATTAACATATCCTAAAGTTACAGTTCATTTCGTTCGCTTAACGATACAGGGTGATCCCAAACATTATTAATTTTGCTTAATTTGTTACCGGTCCCCTAATTATTGTCTTAAACTAATCTTCACGGAAAAACATGGGGAAGACCCAGTTCTTTAAATATCCAATGTTTGAAAACATTTCATTGAGAGATAAGTAGGGATGGACCGGATATGGATTTTACCGGATTACCGGATACGGATATCCGGCATTCCGGATATTTTTTTACTTTGCCGGATCCGGATATCCGGCCGGATATATCATCGGATATCCGGCAGTCCCCTTCCCCAATTCACATGAAATTTTCAGTTTTTTAAGAGCGCACAATAATTAAACTAGTATATTGTGGCCACCACAATACTTTCTTCTATATTTTCCTATACAAATTTACTAAGGGCAAATAATTTATTAAAACTATTATTCATTAAAATTATCTAACATGAAGAATGCAAATGATTTTTATCTTGGAGAAAACTAAAACCAAATATCCAAATAAGGACAGTTTTATTGCCTATAAATAAATCTTAAAAAATGCATATTTATAATGGTTATCTCATATCTCATATAAATTTAGATATAGTCTTCCCGTTATCGAGGAAATTTTCAGTATAGAATTGCCATCTATTGGTCTATAAGCATCCAACTTGAATCAGCGTAATGTCTCATAATGTCCTTCTCACATATCAAGTTTTGTTTGATTATACGCCATAGAACCTGAGATATAGTCTTTTCTTAAATTGCAGAAATCTCTTGGTGGCAGCGGCAGCTGTTGAGGGGCTGACATCAAAAATTGATAGAAACTAATTTATGTGAAGATTCAACTACAGATAAATTTTAATGCAATTCTGTGCATTAGTTCCTGAGATATAGTCATCCCTTAAATTGCGGAAATCGCTTTTTTAGCAGCGCCACCTGTTGGCCGATAAGCATTGTTTATTAAAATTACCCACCACGATAAATGCAGGCGATTTTCATCTTACAGCAATCTAAAAAACTGCATTATAGCAGCGTAACCTATTGTTAGATATACATCCAAATTGAATCTGCATAATGTCTCATAATGGTCTTCTCACATATCAAGTTTTGTTTAATTATACCGAATAAAACCTGAGATATAGCCTTTTCTTAAATTGCAGAAATCGCTGCGTGTGCATCACCTGTTGAGCGGTTGACACCAAAAGTTGACAGATAATATGTCAATGTACATCTACATATAAATTTATATCCAAATCTGTACAGTAATTCCTGAGATATAGCCTTCCTTATATTGCAGTATAGCAGCGCCATCTGTTGGACGATAAGCATTTAACTTGAATCAGCATAATGTATCATAATGACCTTCTTACATATGAAGTTTTGTTTGAACATATGCAATAAAACCTGTGATATAGCCTCCCCTTAATATGAGGAAATCACTGTATTGCAGCGCCACCTGTTGAGCCGTGACACCTAAAGTTGATAGGCCCTAATTTACGTCAAGGTGCATCTATATACGAATTTATATACAATTCTGAGTAGTGGTTTCGGAGATAAAGTTGCCACAAAATTTTTGTCTCTCTCTCTCTCACACACACACACATTTTCTAAAAATTGTAATTTCATGTTCTTAGACTTCCCAAAACGTATAAATCCTTCGAAAACCGGAAGTCGAAAATTTTTACGAATCCCATACTTTCTTCTATTGCATATAGAAGAAAGTAAAAAAAATACTTGCATTTCGTTTTTATACAACTGAATTCCATTCGCATAACTAGTATATATGTGGCCACCACATGAATTTCTTCTGTATAATTTTATACAACATTCATTGAACATAATCTTTTTATTAAATTATTTTTTATTATAAATGCAGATGATTTTTATCTGAAAGAATTATATCACTACATGCTGAAAGAAAGTAAATTTTTTTGCCAATATCAAAAGAAATAAGATTTTTTTCTAATTTTTTTTCGTTAAAAGATAAAAAAAATAATTTTGTCTTAATTTATCACAGATCTATACTTAAACCATTTATTTTAAAGGTAATGACGAAGTCTTTCGAAACAAAACACCCATATTGAAAATTTACTCCACCCCGGGGGGGGGGGGGGGGTTAACTCCCCTTCCAGAGGGTGAAGCTATGCTGCAAAATGCACAATTTTTTTTTTTTTTTCATGTTAACTATTACTATTATAAATAATTTATATTAATTTTACAATCATAGGATTAAAATAACTCTCATTATGTACATTTATACAAGATTTTGTCCCATACTGGCATAAAAAATGCGATCACAGCACCACCTTTTCAGCAATTGTTCCACAAATCTAATCAGCACCAGTTTATGTCAGGGTTCAACTAAATACCAAGTTTGGTTAAATTTCGTTTATTGGCTCGTGAGTTACAGCGTCCAGAAAATTTGTGATACACACACACAAACTGACAGACAGACAGACATTTTCTAAAAACAGTCAAATCGTGTTCAGGACATCCCAAAACGTGTAAATCCATCGAACACTGGAGTTCGAAAATTTTCACGAATCCAGTACTTTGGTAAAAAATGTAAAATTGTAAATATCATTGGGATAATAAAGCCATAACAGAGTTATTTTATTTTATTACGTTATTCTCTATTCAATAGAAGAAAGTATTGGATTCGTAAAAATTTTTGACTTCAGTTTTCGATGGATTTACACGTTTTGAAAGGCCTAGAATACGATTTGATCATTTTTAGAAAATGTTTGTCCGTCTGTGTGTGTGTGTGTGTGTGTGTGTGAGAGAGAGAGAGAGAGAGAGAGAGAGAGAGAGAACAAAAATTTTGTGGCAACTGTATCTCCGGAACTACTGCTTAAAATCACATATAAATTTATATGCAGATGGAACTTGGCCTAATTTAGTGTCAATCAATATTTGGTGTCAACTTCTCAAAAGGTGGCACTGCTATACAACGATTTCCTCAATTTAAGGGGAGGCTATATATCTCAGAATCTATTTCGTATAAGCAAACAAAACTAATATGTAAGAAGGCCAATGAAAGTCATTATGCTGGTGCAATTTGAATGCTTATCAGCTAACAGGTGGCGCTGCTATAAAGGAAGCAATTTAAAGGAAGGTTATATCTCAGGAACTACTGCACATAAATGCAGATAGTTTCATACGCAGATGCAACTTGACCTAAATTAGTGCCTGCCAACTTTTGTTCTCAACCGCTCAACAGGTGGCGCTGCTATACAGTGATTTCTGCAATTTAAGGGGAAGGCTATATCTCAGGTTCTATTGAATACAATCAAATAAAATTTAATATGTAAGAAGGCCATTATGAGTCCTAATACCAGTTCAATTTGAATACTTATCGTCCAACAGGTGGTGCTGCTGTACAGCGAGTTCCGTAATTTAAGGGAAGACTGTAGCTATGGATCTACTGCACAGAATTACATATAAATTTACATGTAGATGCACCTTGACGAAAATTAGCACATACTTAATTTCCCCCATAGACGCAATGTATTTGAATTCTCTTGGGTGTCCCTGTATACGAATCATTTGTTTGATCTTGATGAAAGATTTAGTGTAGCATCCCTATGTCATAAAAAATTATAATACCATGTTTGAACTTTCTGCTATATTTTGTTCTTGAGATATGCTGATGATAGACACACACACAGACCAACCGTTAAAAATAGGATTTTTGGATTCAGGGGACCTTAAATCGTGTAAAAAAAAAAAAAAAAAAAAAAAAAACTCGACTTAAAAAATTTGACCCAAAAACATTATTTCTCTACCATTTACATGGGTAAGAGAAAGTAAAACTAGTATGTTGTGACCACCACAAAACTTTCTTCTATATTTTCCTATATAAATTCACTCAGTTAAAATAAACTACAAAGACTATTGTTTATTAAAATTATCTACCATGATGAATGCAGGCGATTTTTTATCTTGGAGAAAACGAATACTAAATATTCAAAGAAACACAGTTTAACTAACACCTTAAAAAATAAGTTTTCATACTGGTTATCTCATGTATGAAGTTTCGTACAGCTAAATGCCATAGAAGTTGAAGCATGCATTTCCGTTCTCTGGAAAAAACTGCACTATAGCAGCGCAAAATATTGGTAGATATACAACCAGATTGAATCGGTGTAATGTCTCATAAAGGCTTTCTCACATATCAAGTATTGTTTGATTATACACATTAGAACCTTAAATCTTCCCTTAAGCTGAGGAAATCGCCGTATAGGAGTTCCGCCTATTGAGCAACTAGTTCCAAAAGTTGATCCGCTGTAACTTATGTCAAGGTGCATCCACATGTAAATTTTTATGCAATTTTGCACAGTAGTTCCTCAGATATTGCCTTTTTTCAAATTGTGGAAGTCACTGCATAGCAGCGCCACCTGTTGATTGGTTGACACCAACTGTTGATAGGCACTAAATTATGTCAAACTGGCAGCATGAACATGAGCTTTTGAGCGATTTCAGTATTTTTTTATTCTTTTTTTAATAAAGCGATATAGAAAAGAGTTTCCTTAAATATATAATGACCAGCGAAACGGGCAAAGTACACAATAAAACTGTCTTTCTTTGAATATTTAATGTCAGTTTTTTCTAAGATGAAAATTATTTGCCCTTAGTGAATTTACATAGGAAAATATAGAAGAAAGTCTTATGATTTCCACAACATACTTGTTTTTAATTAAAATAAATGAATTGCAGGAATCTACATCTATAAAGGCAGATCTCCTGACTGACGTGCTTGCTCGCTCAGCAATGCCGAGTCAAACTAACGGAGACACAAATGTGTAATTTTATGATATTAATGATTTAGTGACGTGATTTAAGAAGCTATTTTTTGAAGTTTCCCCGCAAACGGAGGGAGAAAAGTTGCTTCTCGCATTTCTCACCATATCTTAATGAAAGAAAAAAAAAAAAAAGCAAATATTAAAAAACCGGATATCCGGCATATTAACCGGATATCCGGAGATTTTGATCCGGATATCCGATGATATTTCGGATATTGAAAAATCAGCCGGATATGCCGGATATCGGATATTTTCCGGATATCCGGTCCATCCCTAGAGATAAGTTTTTAATTTGAAAAAAACTGATCGTTTGCAAAACTTGCTATACTTTTGAGCAGGAGTGTATATGATTATTATATGTGACATTAGAATTAAAAATACTGCTTTTGTGCTATTAATTTCAAAGTATTTTATCTTTATAATTCTCTATAAATTATTTTCATTATGAATATACATTCTTTCTTAATGAAACTTATTATTAAATATTGGTACAACTTTAGTGTCTATGTATATAAACGACATAACCGTAATATGTTCTAAGTTTTAGAAAATTCACTCATTTTATCGTGTTGTAGCCGCCCAGGCGGTGTAGTGGTTAGCGCACCTGACTTCTACACAGTTGGGCCCGGGTTCGAATCCCGGAGAAGGCATGGATGTATGTATTGTCCCTGTTCACGTTCTTGAATCTTTTCTTGTAATAAAAACTTGTAAACCCTTGTGGTGTGGATTATTCGAGATATGAGCGGCCCTAGAGTCAAGCAATAAATCTCATGTACTCATCAAACCAGACCAAACCTTGTGTTGTATACATGGATTTTTTGCTACTTTTCTGCTTTATCCATTCGTATTTTCCTATTTAACCCTTTATAAGGCCGTTGGAAGAATACTTCCCACCAACTTTATTAATTTTTAAATGTCGAATCCTATACTTCCTAATGGATCTGGCAATTGTAAATGCCTTCATTCTCTGGAAAGTAAGTAGAAGAGATTCTGGACCTAGACACCAATTAAATTTTCTACTTCGTCTAGCACGATAACTGATTTCTGGATTTTTAAGTCGTAAACGCAAAGGACGGCTTGTAAGTTTCCTGGGCAGCAAGAAAACTGTTCCAGATGACGTACGATTGACTAAAGTTGGTGACCATATGCCAACTTCACATAAAATATATAATGCAATGCGAAATAAAAATAAATGCAAAGTATGATGTCTTACCTTTGAATAAGTCCCAGTGGGCGGTAAGAAACATACTTCCCACAAAAAAAAAAAAAAAAAAAAAAATCTTAAAAATCAAATTAATTTTAGGTAATAAGCTAAATGAATTTCTTTTTATAAATCAATCTCAACCCCAAAAATATTTTAACATAACATTACTAGAAAGAAAATGGCCCTATAAAGGGTTAACCCTATTAAATCTGTTAGTATTTTTTTTTTTTTACGATTATATTTCCTTCTACTATTACACTGTGGATTCTGTTACAATACTGAATTGGTCTGCTCTTGTTTTTTTATTATTATTATTTATTTATTTTTAATAAACTTTTTTTTTAATCTTTTATTTCAACTTTAAAACGGGTTTTATAAAAGTAATTGATAATTTACATAATGTAAAATCATTTATTTACATTGGGGATAATTAGATGAGTGCATGTATAAATATAATGTTTTATTTTCTAAAAATGACAACTTTTTAATTTCAAATTTAACCTTTAATAAATATAATAAAATTTAATACTGCACCAACAACAGCAATAATTATAATAATAATAATAAAATTAATAATAATAACTTGCATTTTACATTAAATAAAAAAGCATGAAATAAAAATGAAATAGCAAAATCGGTTCAGTCAAAAAAAAAGTTTATTTTATTTTATTTTTATATAAATACAAAACATAACATAGACCTATACTACTATAAAAACAATGAAATATTTGAGGACTCCTTTATTTAATACTAGCCGCCTTCGGCGACCAGCTGGTTCGCGATCCCTGAAAAATCCGACTTTACGAAACTCCTGCACGGTGGCGCCTGCGGCGCCTTTTTCCCGTTTCAGGTCTAATAACAGCTTATCGATATATCGTGACCATAGCTTATTGAAAGCGCAGTAAAATCCCGTGCGGTAGCGCCTTCGGCGCCCTCTTCCCTTTTCAATATCTGAAACAGCCTGTTCGCTCACCATGTTATGATCTTTCAAATTTCTGACTTTAGCTAAGTCCCGCTCGGTGGCGCCTGCGGCGCCGTATAACATTTTTTTAAAAGATTTGTGTCTGACTTATCTGTGGTTTTCTCCAAAACTTGCTTAATTCCGGGCTATACATCGTTAAAAATTATTAGTACGAAATGTGAGCGAAAATCTGAATTTGAAACTCTGTAAAATATAAAATAATAAAAATTTTTTTGTTTTTCCGTAGTTTTCTCCGAAAGTTTCGTACAGAATTTGAGCGGCTTATATCATTTTAATAGCCTGCAATACAAATACTTTAAAATATCTTTTGAATGATGTATTATGTATTACAATAATGAATAGCTATGATATATTTTAGACTCAAAATGGCTAATCTATCAAGGGCGATTAACGATTTCTATTGAAATCCATCTAAAATTTAAGAATTCCAAAACTGCTTTTTTACAACCGAATTCATAAAAAAAAAAAAAAAAAGGAAAAAAAAAAATCAATATTATTCTGTTAAAAGTAACTCATTAACAGATGAAATTGGTCAATGGTGTCATTAACAGATGAAATAAAAATGAATTTAAATAAATATAATATGTCTATTTATTTTATTTTTAAAGCTATACTTTAGATTTTTTAACTGCATACAATATGTACTCCTTAATTTCAGTTTAAAAGGCTTAAAATGATATTTTACCTATGAAATTATGTTAATTAGATGCTGAGATACAAAGGTAATATAAACATTGTTATAACAAAATTTGTGTCTGATTTTTTCGTTTTTTTTTTTTTTTCTTTGAAACTCGCGTGTTAAAAATCTTTAATACGAAATGTGAACGGAGTATCGGAATTCGAAAGCCTGCATCATAATTAGAATTGGAGATATATTAATAAAGGTGTTCTGGCTATTCTGTGGTTTTCTCTGAAACTCCCGTTCGGAATTTAACGGCTTACATCAGTTTAAAAGTCCGTAATATTTCAAATGATGTTTTATAAGTAGAATTCTAGATATTGAATTATTAAAATATCAAAGCGCCCTCTGGCGACAGAGATTTGCAACACATACTCATCAATTGTAATTCAAACAGTTTTTTAAATGATGTATTACTTAGGAAATTATGTTAATTAGAAGCTGAGATACAAAGCTAATATAGACATTTTTATAAAAAGATTTGTGTCCGACTTATCCATGGTTTTCTCCGAAACTTGCATAATTCCGGGCTATGTAACGTTAAAAATCGTTAGTACGATATGTGAGCAGAAATTGGAATTCGAAACTCTGCAAAATATTAAAGAATAAAGGTGTTCTGGGTGTTCCGTGGTTTTCTCCGAAACTCTCGTTTGGAGATATATTAATAAAGGTGTTCTGGCTATTCTGTGGTTTTCTCTGAAACTCCCGTACGGAATTTAACGGCTTACATCAGTTTAAAAGTCCGTAATATTTCAAATGATGTGTTATAAGTAGAATTCTAGATATTGAATTATTAAAATATCAAAGCGCCCTCTGGCGACAGAGATTTGCAATACATGCTCATCAATTGTAATTCAAATAATATTTTAAATGATGTATTACTAATGAAATTATGTTAATTAGAAGCTGAGATACAAAGCTAAAATAGACATTTTTATAAAAAGATTTGTGTCCGACTTATCGATGGTTTTCTCCGAAACTTGCATAATTCCGGGCTATATAACGTTAAATATCCTTAGTACGATATGTGAGCAGAAATTGAAATTCAAAACTCTGCAAAATATTAAAGAATAAAGGTGTTCTGGGTGTACCGTGGTTTTCTCCGAAACTCCCGTTCCTTTTC
Source organism: Salticus scenicus (assembly GCA_963930645.1). Taxonomy (NCBI): domain Eukaryota; kingdom Metazoa; phylum Arthropoda; class Arachnida; order Araneae; family Salticidae; genus Salticus; species Salticus scenicus. Next base: position 236,185,578 of record OZ005658.1, read on the forward strand.
TACATCTTTGCCTCTTGGCTCTCCCCCCCCCCCACCTCCTTTCCGTCGATAACAATAATTTTACACTCGAAAATATCCGCAATCGATTTACCTTGCCTTAAAATCTAAATATACCAACCAATTTCAAACGCTGTAACTCTTTTTTTTTTTTTTTAATTTATGCCCCTTTTCTCCCTCCCTCAAGCCCTCCCTAATAATCGTACTCTTTCGAAAATATTCACAATCGAATTATCGGGCATTAAAACCAAATTACTACGAATTTTCAACGGAAAAGAAAATTTAATCTTTTTCCAATAAATATGTCATTTTTTTATTTATTCATATTTTTTCATGAAAATTGAACAGTAGCTTTATAAAATGCTGTCTAAGCCGAATATTCATTCAAATGTAAATTAAATGAAAATTTGAAAAAGTTTGAAAATTGCAATTTTTCCCCCCAGTATAAAACACACCATCTGGCCCAAATAACACAAGCAAATGAAACACTATGGTACAAACAGCTAGCACAAAACACACATGTACAGAACAAGGCAAAACACATAGTCAGATGGCTCACGAACAACATAGATGACATCTCACAATAACAACAAAGCAGTGTCTGCACCTCCCACAACTAACTCCTTCTAATACTGTCTACAACCTTCAGAGGAAATAGTAACAAACAACCGAAAGAAGAGGACCTCCCAGCCAATGAGGCACCCACCGCTACCGCCACTTTTTGTTTATTTTAGGTCATGAACGAGGCCCTTGTTGTTAAAGCGGCTAGCATCGATATTACCTGAGGCCCGGTAAAAATAAAAATGTTAATATCATAAAATCTTTGTAAAATAAAAATTATTAAAAAAAATAAAAATGTATAAAAAACTATTATAATAAAAAATGTATAAAAAATTATAAAAAAAATAAAATTGTATAAAAAATGTGCATATAAATGTAAACGGTCCTCGGTCTTAATTGGTCTGTAAGTCCGCACCACGCTCATGACCGCGCATGAATGGGTTATGTAACCACAAATTAAGTTAGTAATTTTTTTTTTTTTTCCTCTTCTCATAGAATCAACAAAGTAACTAAATTAATTATTCTCAGTTAAGTACAAAATCCAGTTTTTTTTTTTTTTTTTTTTTTTTTTTTTCTCTTTTTAGCTGTATGATTGGCGTGACCAAGAAGCTAGGCACTACCGCTCAGCACACCGCTTTGGATTCGCCTATCAGCATTCTTAGGTCCGAACAGAAGAAGAACAAAACTCCAGATTCCCAGGAAGGGTCCCAAAGGTTGAATCCTCGCATCGGGCCTCGCAAGCCACCTTAC